>CM068587.1:44119995-44572495 GCA_035048485.1 Pteria penguin
ACGGTATATCTAAATTTTAATCGCATAGAAAAATGTTCACCAAAGGCAAACTATATTATCTGAAAACCAAGACCATCTAATACTTATTTAGTGGCAGAGTTTGAAAGCGACATTTAAGGGCAATAATCACTTTATAATTCGAATGATTCATACAGCATAGCGATAAGATCCGTTTTTATCATTGTCGGAATGGATAGAACGTATCTAAATCAGTATCACAGGAAAACAGATGTATAATGAAGACATATTTTTATCTTCATTATTTTTAAAATTTTGATTTTTTTAAACAGGTGCAATAATTTATTCTTTCCAACTAGAAATAATCTAAATTAAATCAGGTAATATGCTTTATTAAGAGATTTTGTCACAATTTATATCTTGTGACATACGGCATTTTATAATTAAGTATAAAATGACAAGAGAAAAAATTCGAGTTACTGCAGATATTTTATAGTTCAATATTTCACTTAAATAAGAAAATTCCTCTCATTGTGCATTAAACATATTAAGAGAATCCGATTTATACTTTCTGTAATATTTTACCATACCATCAAGTCGTGCATACATAATAAATGTAAGGAAGGATCGGTTAGTTTTCCTTGTAGTGTCACAAACACTAATTAGTACTCTGATGCCTAAATTCAGTCCAGTATGCCATTTGCAGTTTTGATTGATTGATTGATTGATTTATTTATTTATTTATTTATTTATTTATTTATTTATTTATTTATTTATTTATTTATTTATTTATTTATTTTTATTTGTCTGTTTTTCAATCAATTCGCCCGTTGGCTATACAAGATGCATGATAGACGAAGTAAAACAAAATTACTCTTAGAGAATTACTGCTTGGTCATCTTTTCTAACTGCAAAGAAAAGTGTCCCACTATCATAGGATATTTGATTGAGTGTCTTGGACTGTATTTCAGTTACACTGTAATGACATCTTTCTGTTTCTATTTCACAGAAATCTCAAATTATGCAAGAAGTTGACACGAAACTACAAGGGATATATTGGATGGGAATGTCTACTGTGATCAGGTTATCTTAGTATAAATAGTATATCTAAATATCTAAACGTAAAAAAAATTGTTAAAAATTGCATTTTACAAAAAGTCGAGCTTTTTTTTCTTCACTAAGATGTAAGCTTACGATCTACATAACGTAAGAAATTATAGATTCTAATGTTAAGAACAGTGGCGGATCCAGGATTTCCGAAAATGGGGGGGGGGGGGGCACATGTAAAAATTGAGTATTAACCAAAATATTCAGCCATTTTGACTGCCTAATTTGAAGTTTAACTCATACTTCTGGCGAGAAAAGGGGCGGAAGCCGCCCCTATCTAAATCTGCCACTGAAGAACATGTCCCATGTTCAGGTTGACACTTTTTCTATACATGTGTCATGATGCAAGGCATAACTGCATTTTAGTCTAGTCTTCAAGTTAACAATAAACCTGCAATAATTCAGTACTATGGAAGGTTGAACAAATATGAGGGCAATATTTATATACATAACAAGATGCTTGTAAGTGAATAAGTGAATTACGACACTTGCATTGCTAGTTTTTATACAAACAACTCGAAAAAAGTTTACAGTTTCAAGATACAATGATATAAAAGCGACAAACGTGGAACTGACCCGTACCCCATACCCCATACCCCTTCTCTCTCTCTCTCCACAAATGCACGGAAAAAACTGTTTTACACATTTTTATATAAAATCTTTGTTAAAAGTTGTATCTATAAAGTTAGCGTTAGCGAGACTTTAGTTAAATTAAATCTATAATTACGTTTCAATTATGACAATTAATAATATCCCGCATATGTTTTACGATATTAGTATTAAAAAAACATTTTCAAGAAATTATTTTTCATTCTGAATATATTCTGACATCATCAGTGTTCTTACCTCGACGCGCTCCTCTTTCAACTCCACCTTCATAGCCAGTTCCTCCCGTATCAATACATCAGGGTAGTGTGTCTTCTGAAAAGTGTTTTCCAGTTCCTCTAGTTGCTCCTCCGTGAAAATTGTTCTATGTCGACGTTTTCTTTTTTGGTTAAATTTATCAAAATCGAAGGTGTTGAAAAAGCCGGGGAAACTCGGCTGAGGATAACGTGCTGAAATAAAAATGAAGTTTGATGAACATTAAGAAAAAAATGTATTTCACTTTCTTTTGCATCTCACATCGTATTTACCCTAAAAAGAAACTGAATTAGTTGTTTGAAAATGACAGGAAACTAGTCTACACAGCATCAATTCGACATAAGGAGAAGGAAACTCCGTAAATATGCTCTGTTACACCCTCTCTTTCAAGTGCTCACGTGCACTTTTTTAAATACACAAATGTAGGAGATAGCGAAAACATAATAAACTAATATAAATCTTTAATGTAAATTATTTTAAACCAATTAGCTAAAGAGTTAGATATGTACCGTAATAGTCTCGCTGAAGCTGGGTGAGATGGGGAAGCGGGAAATGATTCTCTGGTCGTACTGCTGGCATCGGCTGTGGTGCCGCTAACGGGCGTGGTGACAGAATATTGTCGATGGTAAATAAGGCTGAATTCCTTTGTGATGTGGCTGCTAGAAGACCAAGCTGGTAGTTTCTCAAACACGCCAGTTGTTCCGCTGAATATTGGTACGGGAATCCTTGCATTTTAAAACAACTGCTTTTATTCGTATTCGTATTTTTTTTAATTCTGTCCCTAATTTGTGATTCTGACAATTAATTTCACACGAAGTCTACGGATGTTCTCTACAATTTTCTCTCTGAGGAAGATATATCTCCTACACTTGAAACTTAGTGAATAATTTCGTCTTACGATTTTAATTATTTGTCAACGATTTTCTAAATAAAAATGTTGGTATTGTAGAATGGTTTTAATCCTCTGGTGAGCTTACTTCATTTGTTTAGTGTCATCTCTGTCTATCCCTCTTCCTCAATGACGGTCATCCGCGATGATCAAGCTTATTTGTAAATCCCAATTGTATCGTTATCTATTCTTTTGTTGTGTACCTATTAACGACACCTCCTCAAATTCATCAATTACTCTCAAACAGTAATCAAAATACTGTCATTGTATACACAGTCACAATACCCTTAAAGCAAATTTTTTAATCCATCCAATGACAATTCCAGAAAACCCTCAGACCGTATAGAAGTAAATTGAGTTTGGCCAATCGTATCGCTCACCTTACAGCATCAAGCCCCGCCCACGATATCTCGGAAAACATGAATTTTAATGCAATAACAGCGGTGCGCGAGACCAACTTAATTTAATATACAATAACACGTACAAGAAGATGGCCGGCGGAACATAATTTTATGATTTCGTCGGTGGTTTGCTCTTTGTTAACCGTTAAGAAAATTTGATTAAAGTGATAATAGAGCGATTTGTGGCGCGATAGCATTGAATGAAGATGAAAGTCAGCAGGAACAAACAAGCTGTTTGAAGTTTAAAATCTTTGTTGCATTCTCATGCGCTGCTTACCATAAAGTAATATTCAGGGTCTGTAATTGAATTGTTATATATATCTCACATATAAATGCTCCATTTTGTCTATATAGGTCATGAAATCGTGAAAGAAACTTCCTCCACTGGTTTTATGAAAGCCACTTTTGTTAGTAAGTATTTAATGATACTAATTTTTAACATCGCGTCCGCTGAAGCAAATGATGATATATGTCTTCAAGATAGCATGTGTTAAAGAAATTTTACACCTCCTCATTGACATCGAAAGGATCGTATTAAATGTCTTTGACGACAATTGAAGAGCAAACAGAAATATGAGATTGAAAATGTGTTTGAATATAAATAAAACATGGAGAATTACATTATTAATACCGTTAATAAATTTTTCATATTAATTCATTTTTTGAAATTCATTAAGTTGGACCCAATTTTCGTAATATTCCTGGTTACATTCTACCCCTACATGTAGCTTTCTGTAGGATGTCCAGAGTCCATGCTTACTACAATACGCAAATAACACTAATACACAAATATATATATATATATATTAATATAATATAATGTAAAAAATGAAACCAGTAGTCATGTGATCACTTTTGATAATCAAAGACACAATAAAATGAAAGAAGTTCTCAAACGGAAATGTAGATTAAATAGATAATTCACATATATAATATTTTTCGGTATGTACAATTCTCAGCAGTGGACAATTTTCCGTAACTTAAATACTAAATTATCAGCAAAATTTCGATGTTACTATGTACTGAATTGCAACAAATATACCTATTTAGGAAAATCAGGCAACCAACTTTCAATGTACAGATGCAGGTTAAAGTTCTACCATAGCAGATGAAAATCCGCAATAACAAAGATTCCCTCAGTTTGTAATGTAGTGTATAACTGCAGAAAATTATATAGAAGTTGTAATTTAAATTGGGCTTTTTAAAGTAACTTTCTTATTGATACAGGTTTTGGTTATAAGAAGGTTGATAAGTATTTTTCAAAATAAGATTAGGCATTGATAGAACTAAGAATAAGACTATAATGTGTCAATTATATAAAATCACAGAAATTAGGGAAAGGGAGTCATAATGTATTTATAGAGACAATACACTGTGTAAATGTTTTAAGATAAATTGAATTGAAAATGAATATAAATTTTACTGATTTTCATAGCTTTAAAAAAAAGGGAAGAATGAAACGTTTTATATTAAGAAAATATTATTGCCATCGGCCAAATATTTATAAATCAACTTCTTTATTAAATGCACCATCAAAACATAATCGATATAGACTTGCTTATTTCATAAATATTACTTTCAAAACTGAATACACTACTCCGTGTGTGTCCTGTAATTTATTTATTTATTTATTTATTTATTTATTTATTTATTTATTTATTTATTTATTTATTTATTTTATTTATTTACGTGTTTTTGATGAGGCTGTAAAAACGGAATTTCAGTATTACGCTGCATGCGCGTACGTAAATTCATTGTACTGGCATAAATTTCAAAGATCAAATGTACTTTACCGAAAATATATCATATTACAATGTAACATTTATCATGTTACAATGTAACATTTATCATATTACAATGTAACATTTATCATATTACAATGTAAAATTTATCAATATTTATCTCCTGTTGTTTTTCACTCCACATTGTAAAAACTGCCGTCGACTTCATTTCACTTTCCAAACTCCTGGAAAGGACAATTTCGTATATCGACAATTTATTGTTTTGTATTTTAATATCTTAAAAGAATTGACAAGTGAATGTTTTGTCTTGTTGGGGTTTTTCTAGATCTTTTTCTCTTTTTTTTTCTATTTCTATTTTGGAAAGGGAAGGGCGCGGAGTTTTGTGGGTTTTTTTTTAGTTTGTTTTTGTTTTGTTTTCTTTTTTTGGGGGGGTTTTTTTTTGTTGTTTGTTTTAAGTGTTTTTAGGAGGGGGTTGTTTTCTTTTGTTCTTATTATTTTTCGATTTTGTGTATTTTTTGCTTGTTTTCCCCAACAACTAGGCTTTAACATAGTTCCTTTCTAATCCTGTGTCTCCTTACCTAAGGTAATCATAAGGTTCTGAAATAAATTAAAACTCACAAATTCTTGATAAAAACTAAGGTAAATAAAAATTACTGTCAACAACTACTTGAAGAAAATTCAAAACATTTTCCGCCATTACAAGTGTGGACATTTGTATCATTATGTGTATATTTCGTGTATATTTCAGTTTTATTTTGACACGTGTCTGTTTATAATTGTTGAACTCTTACTTATATGACCGGGGTGTGTGATAATCGATCCCTGATCTCTAGAACTGACAAATTGATCCCCAGAAATGACCAGTATTCATATAAAAGGGGAGATTAATCTAATGATTGATCATTTTGAATACAAGGTATCAATAATCTTTTTCTTATAACAAAGGGTCCTTTATTTACTTCTCAATTGACCTTTAAAGAAGGTTAAATAAATTGGCCAGTGGCTAAAAGTGTGCGTCATACAAGGTTAAAGTTAACGTATGTCTGATGGAAAACAAATTAGGGACACTCAATTCTTCTCCTTCAGCGTGCGTTTCTGGTCCGCCCACATTCTGGGAATGCACTAATGTCAGAGAATTCAATCGGGTGGCAGCGGATTCTACCGACTTCATGAGCATGCCACTCACTGATCACCGCAGCATTGAAAAAGACTTACAATACAGTATTACAGAAGGTATTTCTGCAATGTTTTAACTCGTTTGACGTGTGTTTACGCCATCGGGGAATGTGTTATACTAGCTAGAGCTTTCTAACAAGCACATATAAGTATTACTTAGACAGAAAATACTTTAGGAGGCAAAGATTCTACAAAACACAGTATAAAAAAGAGAAAAAAAATCTTTTTTTCTTCTTCTTCTTTGCTTAAAATCAATATTCTAAATATGACATTTAATTTATACAGTAGTGACATCAATGTTGAAAAGTCTCTGATCCCTGTTAAACCTGGGTTCAAATCCGTGGTTGGGGACAGCCGAACAAGTCGGCTATGTACTTGCAGATATTCTGTAAGGTCGTGGTACTTAAGTGTCGTGGTACTTAAGTGTTGTGGTACTTAGTTTTCCACCACTAAACCAATATCTCGCACATACCGATTGAACAATTCGGATGTGTCGTTGTAGACAATTGTAGATGGTAACGATAAGCCTATGTCTACGTTTAAGATATATTTTACGTAACTTCTGTAAATACGGAGATTGTGCGATCCACTCTTTTTCCTTGATAAGGCAATATTGTTTACTCTCCCTATCCGACTTCAGTAACACTGATACAGTACTACTAGTAAAGTCTTAAGTCGCGTACTTATTAAAATGTCTCATAACTGCTTTATCCCGTTGACACTTGATGTCGTGTATATGTTCCTCTACTGCAGTACCTGTTCTTTCCTTTAACTTCTCTCCGTTTGTCCTACATATACGAGTTTGTAGCATTTACATATAAGCGTGTAGATAAAGTTCTTGTTCGAAGTCTCCGTGTCCTTCATAGTTAAAAAGATTTCTGTTTCTTTGGGCGGCTAATTTCATCTGTGTTAATAATTTTCCTTAAGTTAAAGTTTACTATAAGCGTTCATAAGTGGTAAACGAAGTAGATTGTGAACAGTTGCGGTGCTAGCTTAAAATTCTTTATGTTGAAAAAAACAAAAAAAAAAAACCAAAAAAACAAAACAAAACAAAACAAAAATAACTTAATATCTTATGTAAACAAATTCTATACAAACAATGCGAACTGTAAAATATTACAAGAACTGTATACATTCAAATACATGTAAACAGTAATTATAATAGACGCAAGTCCTACAAATATACTACTACTAATATATGTGTAATCATTTGCGATTGCGCATAAAGAGTGCTACGCCGGCCATTGGTGATTAAAAAAAATCGACAAACTCATCTGTCATCAATTTGTTAAAAAAAGTATCCTGTTTGGGTCTAATATTTTGACTAGATCTAGTACCAGTCCGGACGCGAACATCATGTATAGAACAATAATATAGATGTCTTTTGTCTAGTTGACAATAAGTTGTCCCTAGGGATGTAAGAGTATCTATTTCCTGTTTTATTTCATTCCAAGATTATTTCACTAATTATATACATGTATAGTAACGAAACCTGTTCGGTGCATTTTAGAAATAATACAGATAAAAGCGTGAAGATTGTAGAATCATAATAATCTCACCCTATCCTATGGGAAATGGGATGCCTGCTATGTCACATAATAATCTCATCCTATCCTATGGGAAATGGGATGCCTGCTATGTCACATAATAATCTCACCCTATCCTATGGGAAATGGGATGCCTGCTATGTCACATAATAATCTCATCCTATCCTATGGGAAATGGGATGCCTGCTATGTCACATAATAATCTCACCCTATCCTATGGGAAATGGGATGCCTGCTATGTCACATAATAATCTCACCCTATCCTATGGGAAATGGGATGCCTGCTATGTCACATAATAATCTCATCCTATCCTATTGGAAATGGGATGCCTGCTATGTCACATAGTCCTATGTATAATGTACATATTATGTAAAAGGAACACCTGGGTCCGGCGCCATAAACTGAGAATATACTTAAGTCAAAATTTCATATTCTTCTGTTCATCAATGAATTGATAACCGGGATTTGGATTTTATTTAGTTTTATTCTATTGATAAATAGAATTAAACCATTCTGCATGAGAATTTATTTGAACGTTTGACAATGGAAGAAATTAAAATGAAATATTCGACTTTAGTGTATTCTCAGTTTATGGCGCCGGGCCCATGTCTATCTCTGAGGAACAGGTTCGCACATGCAATGAGAGAGAGAGACAGACAGAGAGAGAGAGAGAGAGAATGAGAGAGAGAGGTGGGGGATTGATCTGAGCACGAATCTAAGAGTATTGTGTTATAGTATCATAAATAAGCTAAGCTAAGTTAAAATGACCTTGTAAACTTGTTTGCATATTTAGTACTTGACTGGATGAGGAGTAGTTAAGGAGTGAAGAATAGGATTAAATGACATTAATGTTTCTAATAAGAAAAATTCTTCTCTGTACTTTCTTTGTATTGATATAAAATTCCACATCAATGCATATCCTTGTCTATTTTCGTTTATCATGAATGACAACATAAATTATATATATTTATGTAATTTATTCGGGTCTGAGTGCTTGTCGCGATCATTGCATTGCATTATACTGTGTTTTACTTCATTTTTCTGCTTGGAAATACAATATTGTGTGGGACCCAGGAGAAAAATATATATTACAAAAGGAAACTTTTTAATATTTTCATAAATTCCAAATTTGGAAAAAAGACAGTACACTTCAGTAAAAATAGAATTTGAACGCTCTAAAGTATATTTCCATAGTAAATGTTACAAATGCACAAGTACATGCAATTGAGGATGCCTAGACTAATATATATATATATATATATATCATTTATTTTTTTTATTTATTTATTTTTATTTTTATTTTATTTTATTTTTTTTTTTTTTTTTTGCTTCTTACGCTGGCTGTAATAATATTTTTCTTAAAACAACGGACCCAGAAGCAGTAAGAGATCTGTCGACGTCTACCGCTTTTATTGTCTCATCCGAATTACAAAATATCGACCAGTCATCGACGGTATTCGAATCTGGGACCTCTTGGTCCCGAGCCAAGCGTTCTACCTACTGCCACCCTATACATTGTATAAAGCAACACGTTACTAATGGTAATTACAATCTACTTTGATATCAATTCTCTGGATAGATCACTCTTTATGAAAATAAATATCAGAATTTAGTGCACCATATACAGTACCCATTTCAACACCTTACGTTTTTTCAGTGATGCTTAAGGTCGAAAATGTGAAAATCGAAAGCGTAAATATTCGAAGAACAATCAAATTACCAAACTGACATAAAAGTAAGAGACAAAATATCAATCTATCGACAGAGTTGTGCAGAAAGGAGACACTCCTTACTCTTAGAATAGTTTAAAAACATTTGTCATAGTGAACTGGAAGTATATGTTTTGGATCAGTACAAACAATTTACGCAAAGTATCTCATTTTCTCAATTTGATTTATTCACTTGCGGCGGTAATTTGAATTGCTTTAATTATTGTACATCGTAGTAACGTGACGGATGACTAAGAAAACGCAGATAAAACACACAGTGTCACAGCTTTTACGCGTACTTAGTAACATCAGTATGCATTATTCATAAATGTCCAAGAAAACGCAGATTTTTTCCTACATGATTTGCTAAAATGATTTTCAATTTATAGAAAACAATTCAAATGAAGAACAAAAGATGTCACATGTGGGGTATATATTTCTAGACTAAGGTCATTAGAACACAATTACCATACTGACACAAGAACAAGGACATTATTACGTTATTATTTGTATTATAATGTCTATTTGATGAGAAGATGCTACAAATGTTACAAAGATAACAATGAAACTATAGCCATTGTGTTATGTTGGAAACACATAAACAAAACAGCAATCACTATTGTTTCTGTTCAGCAAAGTCAATATATAATGCTTATCATTGGTGGATATTTATCAATGTCGATATATGATGGTTATGCGTGCTTGGTTATTTATTCATATCAATGTATGATGGTTATGCTTGGTGGATATTTATCAATGTTGATATATGATTGGTTGTGTTTGGTGGATATTCATCAATTTCAATACATGATAGTTATGTTTGGTGGATATTTTTCGATGTCAATGTATATGGTTATGCGTTCTTGGTGGATATTTATCAATGTTAATATATTTTGGTTATGCGTGCTTTGGTTATTTATTTATATCAGTGTATGATGGTTATGTCTGGTGGATATTTATCAACTGCAATATATATATATTGGTTATGTGTGTTTGGTTATTCATTTATATCAATGTATAATGGTTATGTTTGGTGGATATTTAAATTCAATTAACCACAATAGAGAGAGAACTGTTTGCGAATTGATCATGTTTGCTTTATTATTGTACATATGTAGTCTGTATAAATTGCCATTTCTTGATGGTACAATACTGTTTCCTTTATATGTGTATTGTATATTTCTAATTACATTGTTTGCATCCTGTAGTCCCTGTGCCCACATTAAGGAACTATAGATAATTTCCCTTGATTATCGTTTCATAACATAATACCTGTTACGTCAACAACTTTTAAATCACCTAGCCTTCCCAAAGAGAAGATGTACATAGGAGTAGATCTACAAGCATTATCGAGATTAACTCTGCGTAATTTAAATAAGGTTCGGGATCGGGGTGTTCTTCAAACACCCTTCCGGTATTCAGAAATACGCAATGAGGTGTGTCGTAATATGTAGCGTCAATTCTTGTTTTATGCCTATGACTAACGAGCGTTTGGCTACAGAACACTTTGAAGTTCGTAATTGTTATACCGCATTACACATTATCTTTAAAGATAAAAAGTCTCTGGCACTACTGCATTCATCTAATGACATAAATACTTTGATTATATGCAGGATGGAATTGTCTTTTGTGTTAAATATTAATTTATTGACATATTATAATCTCGGCTTCCATTTATATTCCTGCACGTCAATGAATACAATATTAGTGCTGTTAGAAAGTTTATGTTGATACTGCGTCACAGCGGATCAAAAATACGGAGGCCATTAAAGGAACAACAGTTTGATGGGGAGTGGAAAGAAGTCACTTGCAGTTAATTAAAATAACATTATATATCACAGTTCCGACTTCGCAAACAGGAATTACATACTTTCACATTGATTGTCTTAAAAAATAAATACCATGACTAGATAAAAAGTGTGTACAAATACTAAAAAAAAAGTACGGTTGCACTCCCATCAGCATATCAAGGCGGGCATTAATGTAGCACTAGAAGCCAGAGGCCTATCAAGACGGGCAATAATGTAGCCTTGAAACCAAAAGCCTATCAAGGCGGGCATTGATGTAGCCCTAGAAGCCAGAAGCATATCAAGGCGGGCATTAATGTAGTCCTGGAAGTCAGAAGCAAGTGCAGATGATCACGAAAAGTAAGAATTTCTGTCTAGTCACCACCTGTCCAAATCATTCAAATAAAACTAAAATAGTTCAACATTATCAGAATCTTTATAGAATTTACACAGTCAAGATGTAAGACATTCTTGTATTCTTAATAAAGGCCATCGGCCAAAACGTTGAAACGGAGCAACACGAACATGTGTGTGTGTGTGTGTGTGTGTGTATGTGTGTATGTATGTATGTATTAGAGGGGATGCAATCCTCCCCCTTCCCTGTAGTAGGAAAATCATACAAAAAGGTCATTTTTAGGGTAGCATTTCCTTCCCGGACCAAGCAGTGCAAAACATTAGTCATGGGAGGTTGCAACGCTCCCCTAACTTTCAAAATTTTCTGGAGCCGCCTATGCTCGATAGGGGTGAGTTCAGAGACCGAAGCCGCTTTAAAGTTTACTGGTCCTCTATGCATGGTTCCATAGTAGGTTAGTGATCAACTATATAAAGAATTTATCACACAGAGGACCTTTTACATGCACTTTTGATATACTTGCGACATATTTTGTCCCGTTATAGAGTAAACAATTTAAAATTATATTCATTGAAAAAACTCTGTAGATTGACTGTTACATTTTTCTTCTTCGCATGTATTTCCTTCTCCTTCAAATTAGTGCCTGTATGCTTGTAAATAATTTATCTTATTACAATAGCTATGAGCATTTGAAGCGGTATTGGAATGGAAAGGGAGCGACAATCTTGCCCCATAAGAAATCTTACAGACCCAGATAGTCTCATAGTAGGTCATCATCATCATCATCATCATCATCACCATCACCATCATCATCTTTTTTGTGCTAAAATAATGTACACATTACACTTCTGCAATCGTCTACCACTAAAAGATGAACTGACAAGAGTAATCTCGTCCTATGGAGTATAACGTATTATCACAGTATAATCTATTGTCATTACGGCATATTACAATCAAACTTATGTAAAGATAATACAAAGTTATGTCTCTATAATCCACACGCAAATTCCTTAATGGTTATTAAGACATGTACAATGTAATAAGTCTTATCTGATCTACACCCGTCTTCTTTGCATAACCGACTTCAGCGTGTACGCCGTATACACGCGAAACATAAAAAAGAAATCCTCTATATCGTCATCAAATGTTTAGAACATGAGAGATCGTGGAGATGCCAGTGTCCGATTGCACAGTCGGCACTTTAGAGCGTTGAAACGTTTGTAGGACACACGACGTAACTCACATGTCTATAGCCTCAGGAAGTAGATCTGGTAATCATATAGATTGGGTTTGTTAATCAACAAGAACTAGCATTATATACAAACGTGAAAATGCCTACAGTGATGAAACTGATACAGTAATTTATGTTATACAGACATTAACTCTGGAATATGATTTCCATCTTTAGATTTGATTAAGGCAGTGCTTCAATCTGATAAAATTTCAATCGCTATAATTTCTGTGAAAATTTACTATCTTTTGCAGAGAGCATGCTGAAAGCTTGCATTTTGATAATTGCTAATATTCTTTTGAATTTGTAATATACATTCAGCATTTCTACATGTACTATATATAGGTAGTATATTTATAATGCACATGCAATATTTCTACATATATTTATGTATGGGTGTAGTATATTTACAATATACATCCAGTATTTCTACAAGTATTTATCTATAGGTGTAGTATATTTATCTATAGGTGTAGTATATTTATCTATAGGTGTAGTATATTTATAATACACATCCAGTATTTCTACATATATTTATTTATGGGTGTAGTATATTTATAATATATATCCAGTGTTTCTACATGTACTATGTCAGGTGAAGTATATTTATAATACACATTCAGTATTTCTACATTACTGTTAGTTGTATGTCCTTTTTATGCCTACCTCCGTTGTTCATACATTACTATTAGTTGTATGTCCTTTTTATACCTACTTCCGTTGTTAATACATTGCCTGTTAGTTGTATGTCCTTTTTATGCCTACCTCCGTTGTTTATAAATTACTATTAGTTGTATGTCCTTTTTATACCCCCGCAAACAAAGTTTGGGGGGATATAGGAATCACCCTTATCTGTCCGTCTGTCGGTCTGTCTGTCTGTCTGTCCGTCCGTCTGTTCATCAACCTTTGTCCGGGGCATAACTTTTTTATTCTTTATCATATGATGATTATACTTAGTACATTTGTTCCTTTGGAGATGCCGGTGTGTCATGACCCTGAACCAAGGTCGTGGGTCAAAGGTCAAGGTTACTACTCACTCTATTGTAAAAATCTTGTCCGGGCTATTTCTTTTAGTTGTATGAATGTATAATGTTCATACTGGGTCGTTGGTCAAAAGCCAAGTCACTTGTCTTTTTTTTTTTTGAAAAACTATTAATTTTGACGGTAAAGTATAGTTATAGAGAGATAGGGAGTACATTTTACATGTGTGTATTCTGTATGACAAATCCTGTACACTGATACAAGAAGAATTTACACAACCGCCTTGACCTCCACCTTCTTTTCCAAAACTTAAATATTGGTCATATATATAGTTCTATGCCCTATTTTGAATTTTGGTGCTCCGTTAGGACAGTTCTAGTTATACCTACTTCCGTTGTTTATACATTACTGTTAGTTGTATGTCCTTTTTATACCTACTTCCGTTGTTTATACTTTTATGCCCTTTTTATGTCTACTTCCGTTGTTTATACTTGTACGTCTTTTATATCTACTTCCGTTATTTATACATTAAAAAAATCTTACTGGACTAAACCATGAATGTTCAAACTTGTTCAACTTTTTTCGGTACATAATAGGAAACAGTTGTGTAATTTGGGAAAGTGTCTACTGGATGCAAGTTGTCTGAGGGAGGGTTTGAATTAATTACCTTATTTCCATTGTCAATTGCAATCCTTAGTCATAATTGTGTATAATTCTTTTAGTTCTACTACACATTACAAAAACTGTATTAATTAATATACAATCAACACATGTATGAAATAATGTTGTATGAGAGATACATGTACGATTCGTTTCTTCGTTGTAGTCTGTTCTTTAAGGCTGACTGATTGATTATTGTTTTACATCACTTCACGATTATTTCACGTATATGGTCAGGCCATCTGCCTGATGCATTGCATACAATTTCAGACCTTTGAAAGGGACCCACCCGAAGCAGTGAGGGATCTTTTACGTGTCACACCTACCGTGACATGGGATCTCGGTTTTAACTGTCTAATCCGAAAGACATAACACCGGTGGGAGTCGAACCCGGGACCTTTCGATCGAGAGCCAAGCACCTTATCCACTAGGCCACACCGGCTTCGTTCTTTAAGGGAGACTATAATGGCTTGAATTGTAAACTATTTATACAATTCATCTATATGTAATTATGTATATATATATATATCGGTATGTCATCGCACATACCGGGTAAACCTCTTTGTTTTCTGTTAATGAAATATATATATGAATATGCAAGGATACTGTCGTTATTATCAACAAAACAACGTTTCAGACAAACCATCGCGCTAGCATTCTGTTTGTTCCATTTAAAATGGACTGCTTCAAAACATTTTTCGGTAATAATTTGAAAATTTTCATGTCTTTGTTTTGAACTTTTAATGTATCATCGGCATATAAATTATGCTTTTATTCTATTAATACTCTTAAAGGGAACTTCACAGAGATTTAAGAATGTGCGTTTTATTTGTCTTTACTTAATAAGCACATGCTCGTAATCTTATACGAGAATCATCTGGTTTTAATGACCAGGAAGTACAGATCACAAAATACCGTTAAATCATCACAACAATTTAACAATAAAATATGAGCGCATTAGTCTTTGATGTCTACCTCGAAGCCGGGAGGCAAAAACAAAAACATTGATATTTAATCTCTTACTTAAATACATCATAAAACATTGATATAGAACATAATGTGCTGAGAAGTAAAATCTAGGTACTATACTGCATACATCCTGTTCATGAAAAGTGTTACTAGTATTACCAAAAAGTAATAATTAGTAATATCATAATATGTGTATAATATCATAATATGTGTATAATATCATAATATGTGTATAATATCATAATATGTGTATAATATCATATCTGTCTATAGATGTTGTAACATCTTATGATAATAATCCTAATAAAGCCATGATCATAGATGAGCCACACTTTTTTACTTGATTGATAATTAACTCTCACCTCTATGCTTCATACACTTTATGTCTACTAGCCTAAAATAACATCTACCTTAATTGGGTGTGAAAGGGGTCCTCAAAGGTTGAATGATTTAACTAATATGTGACCTTTACCTGCATGGCAAAACTACCTGTATTTAGCTTTATTCATTGATACTCTTATAAAAATAAGTGTTTGAAAGTACTTAGATTTCATTGAAATAAAATTCAACTTTTGAAATATTTACATAGGCAATTTTCTCCTACCTACCTACCTACCTACCTCCCTCCCTCCCTACTTACCTACATACATGTACATACCTACCTACCTACCCACCCACCCACACACACACACACACACACACACACACACACACACATACATACATACACGTAGTCGGTGAACACTTATGCCAGGTTTGTGATGTCGTCCTGTCGTCGAAGTTTAACATCGCAGTAGTGGGAATGAAGGTTTGTCCCAAGTCAATGTGATATTTAATTTGCTTTTAAACGATTGGGTTGTTAGGTAATAGAAATTAAAAAATAAATACATTTTTATCTAAATGAAGTTACTTTTTGTTACAAAATACTTTGAAAAGATCTTTATCACTTTGGTAACTTAATTATTTAAAAAAAAAAAAATATATATATATATATATATATATATATATATATATATATATATATATATATATATATATATATATATATATAATTGATTTTTTAAATCTTTAAATATTATCTTAAACTATAAAAAATCAATTATTAAACTTTGAATAATAATAATAAAAAAGCACAATGATTTATTTGCATTGATCTATATTGATTTATTGAATTAAAATTGAAATAAACCCATGTTAATCCTACAAAGATAAAACTGGACCGTACTAATGAGTGAATTAGTTCATCTTCATGTTCCTTTTAGAAGGCCCCTCTCACACTCAGTTAAGGTATATGCTTGTTTTAGCAAGTAGGCGAATAGTGAACACTGAACACCATATTGCATTTCTTGTGAACACAAAACGACATGCATACAAAGTAACACAGAAAGTGAAATACCACATTTATGTAGAACACGAGTAAGTTATTATGAAACAATAACTTATGCATATACATTAGATAATCTTTTTTAACGTGGCTTTCAATAATGTTTTTAATATACAATGGAATGGAAACCGAAGGTTACCAACTTCTTAAACATAGTGGCGGAATTAGGGAATCGAACACGGACCACCTGTACTACAAACCAAGCATTTAACTATAACGATAAGTCTGTTCCCAGATAAGGTAATTATGATATTATAATATGATTTTATGGTTATGATGTTATGATATTATAGGGATTCATGTGTATCTTACTGGAACACATAAAAATATGTTCAAACTACTCAGGATATAAGTTACGATCTAATAATTGCGTTACTACGAAACAAAAAGAAGTATAAAATCGTAGTGACATATAATTCATAGACCGAGATAAGAACATTTTCAAGAAAGAAGTCTTACCGTTTTTTGTCTACTTGTGATAATTTTCAAATACTTTGTCTAAGCCGGCGTGGCCTAGTGGTATCGCGTCGGACTCCTGATCGGGAGGCCGGGGTTCGAGTCCCGCTCTGGTCATGCCGGTGTTCTGTCTTTCGGATGAGACAGTAAAAACCGAGGCCCCGTGTCATGGTATGCATGGCACGTTCAAGATCCATCACTGCTTCGGGTGGGTCCGTTGCAAAGGTCAAAATTTGTATGCCCCGCATCAGGCAGATGCCGTCACCATATACGTGTAATATTCGTGGTGTGACGTAAAACATAAATCAATCAATCAATCAATCAATCAAATACTTTGTCATCATACCTGAATGTGCTTTACTACCCAAATGGAATTTAAAACAACAGGCCCAAAATGGGCCTACATCGCTCACCTGAGCACCTTGAACTCATGAGACATGAAAAATTTAGAAAGTATCAGAATATTCTCTAACGAAAACATCTTTTTTTCAGAAAATTCATTTCAGAATTGATCCAAAACAACACATCATCATACATGGGGAAAATCAAAGAAAATAAAAGGTAATGTGCAGAAAGGAATAAAAAAAAAGATGTCAAAACTTGATTTTCGGAATGGAACCAAAAACAACAACATTTATTAAATCACCTATCTAGATCTTCATTCTGGTGCATCCAGTTAGTGGGTATATGCAACTGCAGAAGTTTGGGAAAGGAGGGTATGCCGCTTCGCCCTTGCAACACTTGTAAAAGATATTGAGGTACTTCATCTTTACCAAATTTCATCAAATTTTTTCATTATTTCTCAAGAAGTTCGACAAAGATTACAAACATACGAATAAAATGCCCTCTCCCTTATTTGTTTGTTATTTTCATCTTAAATTGTTTTTTGTATTCATTTTCTTTCCATTCATAACATCAAGATGACATGAAATAAACAAAATTATCACATTATGAGCAACCTTTCATGAGCAATGACAGAAATTGTGCAAATATATCCAAAATAACGTCATAAAAGGTGTAGAAAATTTGATTTCATAATGGAACAAAAACAACAAAGTTTTTAAGATACCCTTCTAAATTAGTCTGATTCGGTTTGTTGATTCTACGGAGCCAGTCTGAAAAAGAAGTTCGCCAAAGGAGGATACCTTCTCACGTCTGTGTTGCCCCACCCCCTGATCCACCATTTGGCAGATCGCTCGAGAAAAATCTTCGATTCTGTCGAGCTAAAAGGACAACTTCCTAAAATTCCAATTATAGATACATTTACTATGCGATAAAATATATTATATATTGTAATCTGTACTCTTTAAATTACAACTTTGATTTCAGAAAATAAAGATTAGTCAAAGAAAAAAGAAAACCCGTCAGCTTAAAATTATGCGCACCGTTCCATTACGCCATAATTCAGTACAATTTTAATTGATACAGATGTGACATTTTTAAAGATCAAATTTAGTACTGATAAATTAAATACACCCCTGCCCCTGGATAGTAGATGTACATGTGCAGTTCTCTGTGTTCATCCATTTTGAGTATGATATCATTCTCTGGCTCCAGACGCATAATCACCATGACACGCATCTAGCGCCATGTTTCTTGGTTTGCACAGATTTCGGGAGAATTTTCACTCTAAATGAGTCTTTAAAGGCTATATCTTTAATGGTTTTGCTGTGTTAGAAAGAAGCAATATATTACAAATGAAATATGGTTTCAACACACACAACTATTGCAAGAAAATTAATAACTTCTTTTACAAGGTAGTGAACACTTTTACAAGGTAGTGAACACTCTTTTCTGACTCGACGTGGAGGTTAAAAAGCAATAAAATTATAGCAAACACTCGAAATATGACTAATTTTACAAGTTTTTGTAACGTATATTATTTTCTAATTTACAGTTTTCTTAATGAATGATGAAGGCCGAAGATTTAAGAGACCTGACACACTCAAACCATGACAAGACTCTAAAATATCAGAAAGTAAGCTTTCAAAGAGACGTTCATGACATGATTGTCCATTTATCAAATTTCGTGCCGCCATTCTGTAAAAAAGCCATACATTTATCAACTAAACTTACTTAGTACGGTATTTTTTTTAATGATTTCCATATTAAAGTTCGTTTTAAAGATAACGAAAGGAAATCCTCACATATGTCTCCATTGAGTTGAATCGACTAAATGTAATTTACTGATGACTAAGGTTATCCCAAAATTTCTCTAGGGAATACCTATTTCCATACGTATGAGGGACGTTGAGAATTAAGTAAACACACAACGATATAATAAAGTCTATCTGACTAGCCGCACGTGTTTTACTATATATCAACAGAGAATCAAAATATTATTTAAAGTGCAATACATATGTTACACTAATATTTAAAGCATTTAATATGTTTAAACATTATTATAACAGTCTACATATTCAAGATATGTTTCCAGTAATTCTATAGTCTCCTCTCTTTAAACTCACCTTAGCCAACGGCTCGAGTGAGCTACTATCATAGCCGTCTGTCGCCCGTTATCAAACATTTCACCTTTTCAACTACTTCAGAGTCATTAAAAGGATTTTTATGAAACTTGGTAAGGGAGAAGAACTCAAGGTATTTCTAGAGGTAGCATTATTTTTCGGCCAGAAATAAACATGTACAAATGTATAAAAAAAAAAAATAACCAAAGGAGTTTCATGTATTATATTTATACTATATACTTCAATTATACAAAGCTGGCGTGACCTAGTGGTATCGCGCTCTCCTCCTGATCGGGAGGCCGGGGTTCGAGTCCCGCTCTGGTCATGCCGGTGTCCTGTCTTTCGGGTGAGACAGTAAAAACCGAGGTCCCGTGTCGTGGTATGCATGGCACGTTAAAGATCCCTTACTGTTTCGAGTGGGTCCGTTGCAAAGGTCAAAATTTGTATGCCCTGCATCAGGCAGATGCCGTCACCATATACGTGAAATCTTCGTGGTGTGACGTTAAACAAAAATCAATCAATCAATCAATTATACACATCCAGAACCGTCCGCCCATTATGTTGACCCTCTACAAGCAGGACTACTACCTGTCGAAAGAAATTATTGTGGGGTTCAGGGGTAAGACATTGTGGTCCTACACCATAAACTGAGAAAATACTTCGGTCAATCATTCCATTTTATTTTATTCCACTGTCAAACGTTCAAATTAACTGTCATGCACAATGGTTAAGTTCTATTACAGAATAAAATTATAATCCAGATCCCAATTATTAATTCATTGCTCAACAGAAGAATTTAATATTATGACGGATTCATTTTCTCAGTACATGTTTATAGCGTCGGACCCGGATGCCCATCTACACGGAGGTCCTACTAGCCGGGTTCTGAACTTTATCTACCTTGGCCGAGGATTCACATCCCCACAAAAACAGACACCTAAGCTGACAGTTTAAGAATGGTACGGAGTATTTTCGAAGACAGTAGGCAGATTCTCTCAAATAAATCTAGTAAAACACTGCTTTGGAGAAACATGTACAATACTCACCATGCACAGGGACTCTGACATAGATATTTGATTGAAGGCAAGACGTGGGACGGCTGAACAGCGATATATTTCCTTTGAACTACGTATATTGTTTAAACTCATCAGGACCTCTAATTTTGTTGAACACATTGTCGCGAAGTACTGCGACGGCACTTTCTGAAAAATCCGGTTGGTAATGTAGGAAAATTAAATTTTCCGGCCAGAAGGTCTGGCAAGAAATAATCTGGACAAGGTGTTAGTGAAAATGGAGGTGTAGTTTATTTCGTAGCACCGAAATTTTGGGTATATATATATATATGGTAAATTTGACTGAAGTATTTTCGTAACTCCTCCCCCCCCCCCTTTCCAGTATATCCCTTACGCTTAATTTCATGGTAAAGAGGCAAAATAGATAATCCGGCTCTAATAATTACGCAGAAAAAACTCGGTTGGTAAGGTAGGAAAATTAAATTTTCCAGCCAGAAGGGCTGACAAAATATAATCCGGACAGGGTGTTAGTGAAAATGGAGGTGTAATTATAGATAAATAGATAATCCGGCTGTAATAATTACGCAAAAAATCCGCATCAAAAAAGTCTTAGAAATATTTTGCGCTCGCAATTTTTACTTTTTATAAACCTAAAGTTATTTATGCTCTTTCTTTTTATCTTCATAGTCGTTTATTTCCATTTCCTTTTGATTCCCGAATTGTGTCACTATGTTTAAGAGGTGGTTACCTCCTGCTTCCATGTCGTGATATAACTGAAAAATTTTTGAAAGCTACGTAAAACACCAATCAACCAACCAACCATTTCATTCTAAGTAGTAGTACTACATCATTATAATGATAACAAAATATGACAAAAACAAAACAAATTCTCCAAAAATACATAAGACCATGTGCCCCCCCCCCCTAGAAAAAACACCCCATCAATATACATGCAATCACCGGCCAGAACCTTCTGGCCAACGATAAATAAAGATGAATTAAAAGGGAAGACCGTGACATAAAAAAATTATATGTAATCACTGATTGCAAAAAAAGTAATCCATTCCGTAGTCAAATGTAATATCTACATGTCATTCCTGTTTTTCCTCATTCCATTTTACGTGAAGGTGAGAGAATGGGAAAATATGGATCTTTTTTGTTCATTTTTTATTATTATTATTATTATTTTTTTTTTTTTTTTTTTTGCTTAAGAAAAACAATATATACATCATATTCTCAAGAGAAATAGATGACAAAACATGAAAGCGTTATAAAACATTTCAAAGTCTCATTATTTACACAGAAGACATTTTATTTCAATATTTTATAATTATTATAATGTCATACTTGATTGAAAGTCGCTTTTTTGACATGGTAAGTCCTGGTTCTACAATTGTTAAATTACTCAGTTTATGTCGGTTTCTCAACCCCCCCCCAAAAAATCCAACAACAAACAATCAAACAAAAACCAAAAAAAAAAAAAAAAAAGAAAAACACACCCCCCCCCCATATAAAAGAAAAAAAAAACCCCAAACAAACAAAGCTGTATCACACAAAAACATCTTTGGCCTGTTCTCGAACATTAATAAAAATATGCAGGCATGCGTGTAATTATGTCATTCACTGTTTATTGTTATTTACTTTTGTAATCTGTAATGTTAAAATGGATTGTACCTTTTTTGCACTCGAATAATGCAAGTGGGATATTTGTGAAAAGAGAGTGTAGTCTCATTCAGTCTGTAGAAATTCATGGAACGTTTGATTAAAACTACTGCTTGAATAACACACTATAATAGATAATTCAGAATCTTAAGGCATTATATCTGTATTGACACAGCTGAATTAACATTGGCATTGGTACTGGTGAAATTAAGCAAAATCCCCTTATAATTTCAATTTAGCTAAAGATGTATTGTTCCGACTATTTTGAAAAAGAACTCTTGATTTCCAACATGCTCAGTATAAGACATTTTACCCGCAAGGTTAAATATTATAGTTTATGATTATAATATTGATAAAAACGATGACGACGATGCTATGATAATAATAATAATAATAATAATAATAATAATAATAATAATAATAATAATAATAATAATAATAAAATACCATTAATGTCAATGCATCGTAGAAAAATGTATTCATTCACATACGTGTAATTACATTTCCAAGGCAGTCTCTCTTGATGCACGCAAGCGTATTTATCGTCATATATTAACAGACCAATACGGAAAGCAAATCAAAACGAAAGGATGCAACCCATTAAGAAACGTCGGATATAAAATACAAGGAAATGGTTCATAGAGCCGAAAATGTGATATATCTAGAAAATCATACTCTTGTAAGATTTCATCAGGAACTTGAAATAAAATTTCTGATCTAGTCGTCTTCTATGTAAACTTTTGAGAAATCATTAAAAACAACGTTTCGGCACATTTACATTATTCATTAATAATGCTGTCGTAAAAGATTCCTCATTGCTTCGGGTGGGTCCGTTGCAAAGGTATTGATTTGTATGCCCCCGCATCAGGCAGATGCCATCACCATATACGTGAAATAATCGTGGATTGACGTAAAACAATAATCAATCAATCTGTTGAAGAAAAGGAGTTTCAGTTCCCATTGAAATGTTTATGTGAGTTACAATTACATTTTATAGTCTTTGAGAACTAGCGATATATTATGTCACTGCATAATATATGAAGCAAACGTATTTTTAGGAAACAGTATCTAACAATATAAATCTGTCTCTCCTTTTTGGAGATTTTTTTTTTTTTTTTTTTTTTTGCTCAAAAACACCGTCTAGCAATTCTCGTATTCCCTGGGGTCTTTCCCAGATTTATCGAAAAAAAAAAAGAAAAAGAGAAGAAAAGAAAGAAAAAAATGAAAATAATAAATAAAACTTGTCAAAAGTGGTAGTCTTGATTTATAGTAATTTGACTGTCATATAATGATTTTTTATTTCAAAAAGGCACTTATTCATAATTTTGCGAAATTTTTCCTTCTCTATTGTAATAAAGATAATGGATATTTTAACATCTCTCTATTGATTCTAAGAGCCACTGTGAACTAGCAGTGAAATAGCCGAGAGGTCTCCGATTCTTGTGCCGTAAGTGAATACGGGTGCGAGTGCAAAACCGCTGATAACTTTTATGTTTATTTTATTATCATTTTTTTCACTTTTTTCCCCTCGTTATCAAAATATCAGATTAAAGTAATTGTTATGTTAGTTACTTGTCCATGTCGGCCCAAGTGATAATAGACACATAATTGCTATGCTTTTGCATTTCAAAAGTAACTTTCACAGACTTCATATGTACATGCAACAGTGAGATGAGGTGTGAAAAGAGAAGACACTGCATCCAGCAGTACCCCTTCCTAAATTTCTCCATGCTCTAAAACAGATGGAAAAAATGGTCGAATTAGCTCTCTCGGACTTAAATGGAAATAAAACAACCCGTATTCTCACCCTGGAAAAAACAACGAGGCATTAAGGCGCACCCGTCAGGCCATCGCCTCTCCTCATCGGAAATGCTATAATTTGTCAAAAATGATTCCGACATGTGAAACATCCGAATGCGAGGCGTTGATCAGGTAGTATAAATCTATAAAAGAATGTGATGCTCATACTATATATATTTATGTGAGGTAGTGACGTTCATCTCTGACAGGAACAGTACAGAAACATTTCGACAGAAACTGCAACTATCTATTTTACCAGGGTCTTATTTAAATCCTTCATTTTACTCAACGTCTTGGCGATTTCCGACTTGGGTGGAATGTGTCACACGACCTACATGTATGATATATAACCCCCATATTGTCCATTCACAGCCTAGGATTTTGAGAGAACTCTCGTTTAAAATTCAGTGTAAAAGTCGATTATTTTTGTACTATGTGTGTATTTATATTTTATACTATACATGGCTGCATAACATCATATAAAGACATCTTACAATCTCTTGTTTTTAAGAGCTGGTGTAGTTCAATGCTCGGCTAATGACCGAAAGGTTTAAGATTTGACTCCCGATGTTGGCACACGGATGTCCTGTATTTCGGATGAGAGATAAAACTATGTCCCGTATAACGGGGTACGTAAAGATTCCTCACTGTCTCGGATTGGTCCGTGTGCAAAAGTAGGAATTCCTACATGTATTCTATTTTCCTGAATTCTCACTTATTCTATTACATAATAAATCTTTGCTATGTTTACTTATAATCAGTATGAGTGAGAGTCTACTGATATCACATGACAATGCATCAGAAAACCTCCTTTTTGAGTGCGGAGCAGGCTTGGTGTAGCGTTTAAGCGATTGGCTTACGAAGTCGACGATCCGGGTTCTATTCCCGGGTTGCGCCACTATGTTTAAGAGGTTGGTTACCTCCTGCTTCCATGTCGCGATATGACTGAAAAATTGTTGAAAGTGACGTAAAACACCCATCAACCAACCAACCAACCTTTTTGGAGTAACACACTACGTCTAGTATTTTACATACGCCTCGGAAATAATTATGTATTAAAAGTGTTTAGGTTACGGAAACTTAAGTTAAATAATGTAGTTGATAACATTGAGGCAAAGAAGTAAGAATATACACCAAAAGCTTTATCAACGTTATAAGATATGCTAACCAATGCATTAGTGCGGTGAATAATCGGTTTATTTGCTGTAATCGTCTTCTCATCACTAGCCAAGCGTTTCTTGTACGTGAATAAATGACAACTTTAATTTCCATCGGTGAAAAAAAAATGGAATTTTCATTTCACAACCACAACGCTCTAGAGTCTAAACACATGAACCAGAAATAAGAATTATCTGTGAAAGAATTGAAATAAATTGAAAGTAGCATTCGCGAATGAATATAAACACGACGTACAGTTGTATTGCGCAAATTTTATATCTGAGACAACAATAAAACATTATTTACTTCTGGGGCCAGTTGTTCGAAACTTCAACCACTGTTTAAGCTAACCAATGGTTAAGTTTCATGTAACTATATCTTTGAAATGAAGAAGACTTTAAGTAACAGTCTGTGTACTGATTTGTAGTATATGAAACAAGCTTTCTACAGTAAGTTAAATTTTTATACAAAAATCTTACAATTTAATGTAAATGTCTCTCAAATTTTCATCACTGGTTAGCTTAACCCGTGGTTAAAGTTTCGAGCAACTGGTCCATGTTAATTATAAATGTTTGATCTTATACTAATAAAAATAAAAATCTATTGCCATAATTTATCATACATTCATATTTTATGTAAAAGTGGTTATTATGAATCGTCTACTTATATTTTGTTCAATTTTTATGAACATAATTGGTTGTCAGTGCGTGTATGTGTGTAGGTGTGTGTAGGTATGTGTGTAGATAAGTATAGGTATGTGTGTAGGTATGTGTGGGTATGTGTTTGTGTCTGTGTGTTTTAAGTTTTGAGATTACATTTCCTTTAAGTTGATTAACAAAAAAAAGATGGCTTAATAACTTAATACTTAACCATAAAAAAAGAAAAGACATGTCATTCATTGCGTTCCACAGTTCACGTTTATAAAAAGAGACACACCCCAGCATATCTCATTCATCGCACTCCACAGTTTACGTTTATAAAAAGAGACACACCCCAGCGTATCTCATTCATCGCATTCCACAGTTCACGTTTATATAAAGAGACACATCCCAGCATATCTCATTCATCGCACTCCACAGTTTACGTTTATAAAAAGAGACACACCCCAGCGTATCTCATTCATCGCATTCCACAGTTCACGTTTATATAAAGAGACACATCCCAGCATATCTTATTTATCGCCTTCCACAGTTCAAGTTTATAAAAAGAGACACACCCCAGCATATCTCATTCATCGCACTCCACAGTTCACGTTTATAAAAAGAGACACACCCCAGCGTATCTCATTCATCGCATTCCACAGTTCACGTTTATATAAAGAGACACATCCCAGCATATCTTATTTATCGCCTTCCGCAGTTCACGTTTATAAAAAGAGATACACCCCAGCATATCTCATTCATCGCACTCCACAGTTTACGTTTATAAAAAGAGACACACCCCAGCGTATCTCATTCATCGCACTCCACAGTTTACGTTTATAAAAAGAGACACACCCCAGCGTATCTCATTCATCGCATTCCACAGTTCACGTTTATATAAAGAGACACATCCCAGCATATCTTATTTATCGCCTTCCGCAGTTCACGTTTATAAAAAGAGACACACCCCAGCATATCTCATTCATCGCACTCCACAGTTTACGTTTATAAAAAGAGACACACCCCAGCGTATCTCATTCATCGCATTCCACAGTTCACGTTTATATAAAGAGACACATCCCAGCATATCTTATTTATCGCCTTCCACAGTTCAAGTTTATAAAAAGAGACACACCCCAGCATATCTCATTCATCGCTTTCCGCAGTTCACGTTTATAAAAAGAGACACACCCCAGCGTATCTCATTCATCCCATTCCACAGTTCGCGTTTATAAAAAGAGACACACCCCAGCATATCTCATTTATCGCCTTCCACAGTTCACGTTTATAAAAAGAGACACACCCCAGCATATCTCATTCATCGCACTCCACAGTTTACGTTTATAAAAAGAGACACACCCCAGCGTATCTCATATATCGCCTTCCACAGTTCACGTTTATATAAAGAGACACACCCCAGCGTATCTCATTCATCACCTTCTATAATTCACGTTTATAAAATGACCCCCCCCCCCCAGTATATCTCATTCATCACCTTCTATAATTCACGTTTATAAAATGACACACCCTCAGCATATCTCATTCATCACCTTCTATAATTCACGTTTATAAAATGACACACCCCCAGCATATCTCACAGTTCACAGTTATAAAAAGAGACACATCCTAACATATTTCGTTCATCGCCTTCCACACTTTATTTTTATGTAGAATTTATTTGTTTGAGAGGCAAAGGCAAAAGTTTATATCAGTACGTCTAATTACTAGTGCATGTTATAAAATGTGACAGCAGATCGAATCTTTTTTTTTTTTTACCTTTCCCTTTCGATGAAGGTCCGTTCAAGTCCTTCGAATTTTTGTCCGATTATATTCTGTTTTTGTGTTTTGAACAACCTTTTGTTACTTTTCGGAGTTTTTCATATCTACACATGCTTGTGAACTACTTCAAAATGAAAACATCCGGATGTGACATTTTGGCGCCATATTGGGCACCATACCAGTATCAATAAACAGCCTGATACAAGATATCAAACCTGTATCAATAAACGGTACGCTACAGGATACAAAACCAGTGTCAATAAACGGTTCGATGCAGAGCACCAAACCAGTATCAATAAACAGTATGATACAGGGTACCAAACCAGTATCAATAACCAGCCTGATACTGGGTACCAAACCAGTATCAATAAACAGCCTGACACAGGGTACCAAACCAGTATCAATAAACGGTATGATAGAGGGTACCAAACCAGTATCAATAAACAGTATGATACAGGGTACCAAACCGGTATCAATAAAAGCCTGATACAGGGTACCAAACCAGTATCAATAAACTGTATGATACATGTACCAAACCAGTATCAATAAACTGTATGATACATGTACCAAACCAGTATCAATAAACTGTATGATACATGTACCAAATCAGTATCTATAAACAGTATGATACATGTACCAAACCAGTATCAATAAACAGTATGGTACATGTACCAAACCAGTATCAATAAACAGTATGGTACATTTACCAAACCAGTATCAATAAATGGTATAATACATGTACCAAACCAGTATCAATAAACAGTATGGTACATGTACCAAACCAGTATCAATAAATGGTATAATACATGTACCAAACCAGTATCAATAAACGGGGCGATACACGATACCAAACTTTTATTGGTAAAATGGTCAGCTTTCTATTTTATGTGTGTCTACGTTTTTCAGTACATAGATTAAATAAGGAAATTGTAAGGAGGAAAAAACCAAGAACACTGACAAAATCAGAATGGGCCCCACCGAAGGGCTTTTATAGCAAACAATAGCATAATGTCTCATGATATTCAATTCAATTCACATTAAAAGTTTTTTCCTCTCATCTTAAAATCATTAAATGTAACATCTTTTGTGACGTTGAATTTTGTTCTCAAAATGTATAGATATCTACCACTAGCCATTCTCTATCTATGTAGACAGTTTGAAGACTTTAGGATATATTGCATCAGAACGAAGTATTGTTGTGTCAAAACTACGTTTATAATTCACATCTTATTGTGACCTTGACCTTTGACCTGGAAATGTATCGGCGTCTTCTTCTCACCATCTTCTATCTTATTTTGAATACTATTTATGATAATCTTCTTTAAAACTCTCAAGTTATGTGTACCATACAAAGTGCTTACAAAATATAATACTATTAGTAATAGTTTTCGCGTGCCAAGAAAAAAGCTGACGGACAGACAGACGGAGTGATAACTATAGGGCATTCATCCGCCATGTTATATTATCATTAGCATGAACAAAAAATTCTTAAGTCCAATAAATGTAAATACAGATCGGATTATCTTCAAAATCTGAAGGGTTCTTCTTCTCATCCATCCGAATATTATGTATAAAATTTTATTACAATTATTAAAAGGAAACTCAAGTTATCGCGCGCCAAAGAAAGTGCTGACGGACGAACAAACAGACAGACAGAGTGATTACTATAGGGCCATATGGCAGGGTCCTAATAATTTTCAGTCAGACTTTAATTGTTTGATTAATTCTTTACACGTGACTTCAGACAACCACAGAAAAATAGTTCCGTTTTTACATATTCGGATGACAATATCAACACAATATTAATATAATGATTTATGCAGTATGTAGTAGATCTATTCAATGTGGTCGTTTGTGGAAAGAAACCAGGATCTCTTGTGTCTATTTATACTTTTTCCATCTCAGAGAGGTGTTTACGAACACTTATTCACAATAGTAAAAGGATATTTGAATATATTTCAGAAATAGCAATTACCTAGCCGTGGTTTATTGTCCAGTAATTACCGGTTGAGTCCTATGGAACACACAGAGAGAAAATCTCAAGTCATATGAGAATACTTTTTAACATTTCTAAATAGTAATCTAAAATCATAATCATAAAAAGTTAAAGCAGAAATATCTAACAACAATTATGTCAAGTAAGCGCTATATTCCATAACGATATCACAGTTATCAATGGTTGTTCTGTATCTACAGTAGTCTGAGACCGAGTCAACGTTATACGTATATCATAAAGTGTAAAGTATGAGACCGAGTCAACGTTTTACTTAGATCATAAAGTGTAAAGTATGAGACCGAGTCAACGTTTTACTTAGATCATAAAGTGTAAAGTATGAGACCGAGTCAACGTTTTACTTAGATCATAAAGTGTAAAGTATGAGACTGTCAATGTTTTACTATCATTATGCAGCGCTAAGGTATCATTTACTGATATAACACTTTGTGACATAAGACAATGAAAGGTATCATACGTTTTGTAATCTATCACCTCCCGTCCACCCGTCAATAGTGGTTACACTATAAACAATGAATCAAATATTGATTTACAAGTTATAAATGATGACATATAAATACATATACAGAATGAGAATGATGATCGAATGATACATGTATCATTTATAAAAGAACCAAATGATAAATGGTAACATATAAAATGCATATTCAAAATGAGGTCGATATCGAATAATACGTGTATCATTTATAAAAAAAAAAAGATCAAATGATAAATGGTGACATATAAATACATATTCAAAATGAGGTCGACGATCGAATAATACATGTATCATTTATATAAAAAAAGATCAAATGATAAATGCTGACATATAAAATTCACTTACAAAGACAAACCAATTTATGAAATACATGTATTACCATATGGTTTTTATAAAACAATTATCCATTCATGCATTAAGCATGGATTTCAGGATAACTTTGCTGATAATTGATGGATATGAAGCTGGAAATATTGCCCTTCTATTTTGTACACATGTTTATCCTCTGGTAAGATTTCTTGAATCCAGTGTCACCCATGAACAGCCTCGTTAATCTGCGGTTAATACAGCTGCAAGTCCTTACTACTCTTATGTTTCTTGCACTTGCTGCTTAAGCTCATTTACAAGGACATGTGCATTAGTTGAGTAAGTTTTGCCTACCAGGAAGATTCATCAGTCAGATTAACGTTTGCATATCTGCAATGCGTAGTTCTGTTATAGAATAATACTACAATGGGACCACCACGATTCAGTGCATTCCATTTTCAAATAGATAATTTCTTGCATATTTCTACATTAAGCAAGCACCCGGCAATAAATACTTATTTCTTATCTGTCTGTAGATGGAATACACACAAATGACTATAGAATGTATCAAACACTGTTGCCTTTTTTGTAGAATGTAGTTTGAATCGCGACTGCCCATTGGTCTGAACACTCTTAAGAATGGATATTAAACAGGATAAAGGTAAGACAACCCGAAGTATCTACAGTACGTAAATTCTGCATGCTTAATTCTTGGTCAAGTTGTGTTAAGATATTTCGCAGGTATAGTAATTTCAGTGACCTATAATTCCAAGCATCCATATATCAGAAGCCGGTGTGGCCTATTAGATAAGGTGATCGAGAGGTCCCGGGTTTGACTCTCGCTCTGTTCTGTCTTTCGAATGAGACAGTAAAACCCGAGGTCCCGTGTCACGGTAGGCGTGGCACGAAATAGATCCCTCACTGCTCCGTTGTTATATAGTGAGCGTTCCCCCATAGCCAGATCCCCACGGCGGTCCCACTCCAGAATGAGACTTCCCCTCGGCAGTCCCACTCCACAGTGAGATCCCCCCCAACCCCCCGTGGGAAGTCTCACTCTAGGTTCAGACTCCCCCCTGGAAAGGCTGGCTCTAAAACAGAAGCTTCCCCCTGGGGAAGTCTCACTCTACAACTAGCTAAGGAGTGAGCGTTCCCCTATAGCCAGACTTCCCCCGGAAACAATATATAACGACGTTTATGCATTTGTTATCTATGGCCCAAGAGTGTGTCATGACATTTAAGCAAGGTCATGTCTGTAAGGTCAATGTCGCATTGCACATATTGTCAAAATTCGTGCCTGTAATTTTACAATGATAACTTGTATTCGGATAACACTTCACACAATTATTATCGGTGACCCAAGGATATATCTCGACATTTAACCTAACCAAGGTCTTATCTCGTAGGTCAAGTGAACAGTGCACACATAGTCAATATCCATGTCTGAGCCAGAATTTTACAATGATAGCTTGGTCCTTGACCCGTTGGTGTGTCATGACCTTAATCCAAGGTTTAATACCGGTATCTGCGCGGTCAAGTTCACAAATTCGTGTCCGGGTGGTAACTACTTTTTCTAATGACTTAAATCACAATAGTATTTCACTTGATTGACTTTGTTGTTCATGCCCAAAGAGTGGGAAGTGGCTCTGAACCGTGTAATATATCTAAAGTCAAGATCATAGTTGTTATTGTAAACTCATATTTGAGCCTTCAATTTCGCTGCTTCGTCCGATTTGGATAAAATTTCTCAGTCTTCCAGAGTAATCTACAGCCAATACTTTGGGTGTCATTGGCTGCAATATTTCACTGTTTTGGTCTGTCGATTACTGTCATTACTGAATATTTATATTACTGAATACTTTTTTAAATTTTTGTTGTTCAATCACAGGCGGCGTTTGCGTGAATAGCGTTAAAACTCGAGTTCCCTACGCCGTTTCCTGATCTAATTCAACTCTTCAAAAAGGGCCTGTCTGAGTTGAGCGACGTTATATGGTACTTTGACGCGCTTCCTAAGCATTCTGTTCCGCTTGTCCCACAAAGGCTCGATTATAGACAATTCTTGACTGTATGGTGGCCAATCAGGAACTGAGACGTTGTTTTGAGTCAGAAAATAACGACAAACCCTGGCAACATTTCGAATGCTTAAATTTCGAGGACCCGATATAAATGTAAAAGGATAAATGTAACTTAATATATCATTGATGACATATTATCCCATCTTTTCCTGCCTAGTAAATCTGTAGTATCTTTGGTCCAAAGATTATTATTTAACGACAGGTTTGTTTTATTTGATCGACCTGTCAAATGTTAACGTCACAGGAATTAAAAGTATACTTAATCTATTGACTTCCAAATCCAGATACAAATGATCAATCACTTTATACTACATAAAAACAAAATTTGAAACAAATGCATATATGGCATAAGAAAAGCTAAGTTATCTTTTTATTTTTGACGAACTAATTCATTTTTCCTGTGGCATTGACTTTTTAAAATATAACCTCAGGCGACAACATACTCCCCGAAATAAGTGACGTTAAGGGGAAATCACGCGTCCTTTTCGACAAATGCAGTTTAGCAAATGTCCCAAACCATACAGCAGTTTGAAAAAGTTTTTTTTTCCATAGAAATGTGCCGTCTGAGACGGCACGTGATTGATGTTTTTCTGGGCTCTTGGTCTCGTATATCTTGGGAGAAGTTGTTTTCGTAGTGCTTTTTGTTCGCTTTTATATAATGATGTAGCGCTACTACATTGAAGGAAATGGAAATAAACGACTTTGAAATTTAGAAGAAAGGCATAATTAACAGCATAATTAACATTTAGTTTATGATAAGTAAAAATTGCGGGCGCAACTTATTTCTACGTATTTTTGTACACTTAAGGGAGGTAACTTAAGGGAAAACCCTTAAGTTACTTCGTGTTAGGATTAATTCGGGATTTATTGTATTCGTCCTTATACAATGATTACTCCAATGATTCATTTTGTTGCTGTTACTATCACTGATTTTGTTTATAATTATCCTTTTGCCTACATTAGGAACATATTAATGCGTTTCAGACACTCATACAATACGGTAACGAAATCAGAGGGCTAATACAACACTGCAACGACATCAGAGGGCTAATACAACACTGCAACGACATCAGAGGGCTAATACAACACGGTAACGACATCAGAGGGCTAATACAACACTGCAACAACATCAGAGGGCTAATACAACACGGCAACGACGTCAGAGGGCTAATACAACACTGCAACGTCAGAGGGCTAATACAACACGGCAACGACGTCAGAGGGTTACTATAATACGATAATGACATTTCAATGCTATTACAATACAGGAACGAAATACATGTGTTACTAAAATACGGAAGGCCTAACGAAATCACAGGGCTAAAACAAAGACAGCTGAGAACTAATGTAACATGCCAATGACATCCGAGGGTTAATACAAGAAATCTCAGCGATACTACAAATATGGCAACGAAATCTCAAGGTAAATAAATTACGGCATCCTTCACCAAATCCCAGAGCTAATACAATATGACAACGAAATCCGACGGCTAATACATTACGGCAAATTTAACATGTTTTACCTCAAGGTTGTTATAATATTTTTTTCTTTTCAATATTCCAACTCAACAATCCCAAGTCTCATAAAGAAATCCCATCCCTAATACAATCCAAGGGCTCATACAATACAGTAACTTAAACGGAATCCAAGGGCTGACACAATACAGTAACTTAAACAGCATTCAAGGGCTGATACAATACGATAACTTAAACGGTATCCAAAGGCTGACACAATACAGTAACTGCAACGGCATCCAAAGGCTAATACAATACGGTAACCTAAACATCATTCAAGGGCTGGTACAATACGGTAACCTAAACGGCATCCAAGGGCCGATACAATACGATAACTTAAACGGTATCCAAAGGCTGACACAATACATTAACTTAAACGACATTCAAGAGCTGATACAATACATTAACTTAAACGGCATCCAAGAGCTAATACAATACAGTAACTTAAACGACATCCAAGGGCTGACACTATACAGTAACTTAAACGACATCCAAAGGCTGATACAATACGCATCGGCGGATTTAGAGGAGGATTGAAAGGGTACCCCCTTTCCTAGTCGGAAAAGTGTAACACAACAGGGTCATTTTCGACCATTTTTAGGACTGCAATGCCCCTTTCCAGACCGAATAGTGCAAACATTAGTCATTTCAAAAATTTCTTGATCCGCCTATGATAATGTAACTTAAACGACATCCAAGGTCTGATAGAATACGGGACAGGCTTGGTGTAGTGGTTAAGCGCTTGGCTTGCGGCGCCGATGATCCGGGTTCGATTCCCGGGTTGCGCCACTATGTTTTAGAGGTTGGTTACCTCCTGCTTCCATGTCACAATATAACTGAAAAATTGTTGCGACGTAACTGATACAATAAAGCCCTGTGGCCTAGTGGATAAGGTGCTCGGCTCGTGACCGAGAGGTCCCGGGTTCGACTCCCGCCCTGGGTACAACGGTGTTCTGTCTTTCGGATAAGACAGTAAAAACCGAGATCCCGTGTCACGGCAGGCGTGGCACGCAAAAGATCCCTCACTGCTTTGGGTGGGTCCGTTGCAAAGGTCTAAATTTGTGTACAATGCATCAAGCAGATGCCGTCTCCATATACGTGAAATAATCGTGGAGTGACGTAAAGCAATAATCAATCAAATCTGATATAATACGGTAACTTTAATGAAATGTGAGAGTAAATACGGAAACGAAATTAGAGGGCATACACAATAAAGCATCTGTATCTGAGGGCTAATACAATACTGCAAAACATGGGGCTTCAGCCTCATCTCTTGTTTTACTGACCCTCTATGAGTCCGTAGTAGGTCAGAAACAAACTATATAACGAGTTTACCGCACTGAGGACCTTCTGAATGAACTAATGCATGAATATTTACCGCACTGAGGACCTTCTGAATAAACTAATGCATGAATATTTACCGCACTGAGGACCTTCTGAATGAACTAATGCATGAATATTTACCGCACTGAGGACCTTCTGAATAAACTAATGCATGAATATTTACCGCACTGAGGACCTTCTGAATGAACTAATGCATGAATATTTACCGCACTGAGGACCTTCTGAATAAACTAATGCATGAATATTTCTTCTTTTCTCGTCGATTGTTTGGCATACTTATCACTGCTATAGGGTTGAATCGTCAGATTGGTATTTTCATCAACATAGTAAGGGCATTTAAAATTAGTCAAAGCAGGAACTTCTTTTTGCGATTTTAACTCCAATGGACTACACATTATAGAAACCCAAATTATCAGTGTTCTAAAATGTGTTTATCATTTTTATTCTTTTAAGAAACATGTTTCACATGCTTTGACATTTTCTGGTAACTTCTTTGATTTTAACAATATGCTGATAAATATATTTTCTTAATTCTAGGGTATACGCACTCTAAAAATTGGACATGAATATTGATATGTATGCACGTGGTATAGGATGAAAGAAAAAAGAGGAACATATTTACCTGCATATATGTATTACTTTATCATAATATTACTCATTCGTCAATATTGAAAAATAGGAGAAAACTTTACTGCTATATAAAGGAGCTATTAAGTGGGTTATCGACTGTGAGTTGGATACACGACAGATGTGGTTTATCATCCATAGCCCCGCATAGTAGTGAAGCATTGTCATGGCGAGCCAAGTCCCAACTCTTATCTGTTTACCGTTCTCATTGCGGTTAGACATTCTTATCAGATCCCACCACTAGGAAAACCTTAATTAGGATAAAAGGACAAATCACTATCTTTCAACAGCTTCAATTCACTTTATGGGTGTCTAAATTATTTTAAAGCAAAGTGTATTGAAAAAGTTACTGTTATCAAATAATTCAATTTCCCCAAAATGTTGGTACTTTTTGCAATTCTAAATACATTTTATTTGTGGTCTGATTTCTTTTGACATTTTTTATCAATGCGTGCATTTTACAATGACATTTTTGGGTACTAGGTAAACTCAAGCAATGTTGAACTGAGGTAGCCTTGTATATATATGTGCATGTATGCCCTTAAATCGGCGGAAGCGTATACCATTTACACAACATATACCTTCAACAGTTACATTCACTATCATTGTTCACGGTTGAAGACATAGCAGAGGGCGGAATATAGACCTACATATTCTGTGCACCGCATGCACTTTCCGCAAAAATGTTGTCTCTATATTACCGGTATGTCAAGATCATACATGGCAATCAAATATACTCAGGGACTTTAAAACGCCTATATCGTTTTTGGGTTTTTTTATTTATTTATTTTTTTTTTTTTTTTTTTTTTTTTTGGTTTTTGTTTTTGGGTTTTTTTTTTTTTTTTCATGTAAAGACATAAATGTTTTGAAAATAAATCTATTTGAATATCTGCTTGATATTGTGTGATTGCGGTAACTTTCATGCTATCGGCGAGACAAATCACTCAACCATAACGTAATACTGCTCACCCGTGCGCTTATCAAAAAGTACTCGACCATGTGCTCTGCATTGAGTCATTTTCTTCAGAACGTATACTTGTACCTAGTGCCTTTATCTATCCTGATTTCAAACTTTGCTTCATTAAAACTAACGTGTGAAATGCCGAGAGTGTCTGAGCAACAGAGGTATGCTGTTCTTGGCCTGTAGACGCCGGCGTAAATCAAGGTATCATTGCAGGACGCTTCAACGTCCATTTGTCTACAATCACGAGACTTGTGCGGAAGTATCGAACCACAGGAAGTGTTAAGGATCGTCCTCGAAGTGATCAGCCACGCGTAACGACAAGACGTCAAGACGTTTTCATAAGGCAACGTCATCTAAGTGACAAGTTTGCGACAGCCGTAAGCACGTCAAGAGACGTGATAGGTCGTCACGGTAGCCAAATCCACCCCAGGACAGTACGCCGACGATTGAAAGAGCAAGGTTTGCTATGCCGTCGCCCATTGAAAGGCTGGATCCTAACTCCTCGCCACCGGAGAAATCGTCTGACCTGGTCCCGGAACATGCTTACTAATCGACGTAATTGGCATGGCACAGCGAATTTATAGGAGACGCAATGAACGTTTTGCCGCAAACTGCATAACTGAGAGTGACAGATTTGGCGGTGGTGGCGTCATGGTTTGGGGCGCCATCAATCAACATTTCAAGTCATCACTGGTTATTCTGAGGAACACTCTCATCGCGAGGCGCTACATCGATGACGTTTTACAGTCTGAGCTCCTTCCATTAATTCAACGTCATCAAACTGTCAACAATCCGTTGACGTTTCAACAAGACAATGCACGTCCGTACATGGCTAGAGTCACCTTAAACTTTCTAAACATCCAGGGAATTAATGTAATGGATTTCCCAGCACGTTCACCCGACCTCAGTCCTATAAAGCACATGTGGGATGAGTTAGGGAGACGCTTACGTAAACGTCACCGTCAACCAAGAACTGTGGATAAGTTGGCGCGTGCTCTTAAAGAAGAGTGGAATAATATTCCTATGCGAAAAATTCGAACTTTATGTCAATCCATGCGGTCCAGATTGCGTGCATGCGTTAAAGCGAAAGGGGGGGGGGGGGGGCATACTCGTTACTAAACAAAACACATGAAATTTTGGATGTGGTATACATAACTGATAAAATCAAACCATTTTTGTTTTTAAAGAAACGTGTGATAGTATCAATCATATTGTCAAATATAATTCAAATTTTCGAAATAAATCAAGTTTGATGCAATTATTTACCCTAGTTGTTGATTAAACTATAATCATATTAGATAGGCAGTTTTTAAAGTCCCTGAGTATGTGTCTTTTCCTTATACAGAGTTAATTCCCTTTATTGCAGGTATCTGACGTCAGATCATTGTGCTCACATGGCATTTATAATTTTGTATAACAAAAAGACCCAACAGACCTTTTTCCTATTGTTTGTTTTCCTAAAATCCTTAGGATTAACAGAAAGGGCATCTTCGCAGTGGTAAGAATACAAGAACAGAACAGACTTACAAGAATATACCACGTGTATTTTTCACAAAGGGAAGCTGTAACAACCGACATGACGTATATCGATACATACATACATGATTTACTGTAGAGAGGGAACAGGTAGTTTGTAAAGGTGGCTAGTAGTACATCGATACGTACATACGTTGTATACCATACAGAGAAAATCTTCTATAGGAGGCCAGTAGTATATCGATATTTACATACTATGTACATCGTAGAGATGGGGGCTTGTACAGGCGGCCAGTAATATTATCGATACGCACATACCATGTATACTGTAGATAGGGGAGCTTATACCGGCCAGTAGTATATCGATACGTACATACCTTGTATATCGTAGAGGTAGGAGCTTGTAAAGGCGCGGCGGTCAGTTGTATGTCGATACGTACATACGATGTATACCGTAGAGAGGAGGAGCTTGTACAGGTGGCCAGTAGTATATCGATATGTACATACGATGTATACCGTAGAAAGGAAAGCTTGTACAGGCGGTCAGTAGTATATCGATAGGTACATACGATGTATACCATAGAGAATGGAGCTTGTACGGGCGGTCAGTAGTATATCGATATGTACATACGATGTATACCGTAGAGAGGGGAGCTTGTACAGGTGGCCAGTAGTATATCGATATGGACATACGATGCATACCGTAGAGAGGGGAGCTTGTACAGGTGGCCAGTAGTATATCGATATGTACATACGATGTATACCGTAGAGAGGGGAGCTTGTACAGGTGGCCAGTAGTATATTGATATGTACATACGATGTATATCGTAGAAAGGGGAGCTTGTACAGGCGGCCAGTAGTATATCGATATGTACATACGATGTATACCGTAGAGAGGAAAGCTTGTACAGGCGGTCAGTAGTATATCGATATGTACATACGATGTATACCGTAGAGAGGAAAGCTTGTACAGGCGGTCAGCAGTATATCGATATGTACATACGATGTATACCGTAGAGAGGAAAGCTTGTACAGGAGGCCAGTAGTATATCGATATGTACATACGATGTATACCGTAGAGAGGAAAGCTTGTACAGGTGGCCAGTAGTATATCGATATGTACATACGATGTATATCGTAGAGAGGAAAGCTTGTACAGGTGGCCAGTAGTATATTGATACGTACAAACGATGTATATCGTAGAGAGGGGAGCTTATACAGACGGCCAGTAGTTAATCTAAACGTAGCCTTTATACGATATATACCGCAGAGTGAGGAACTTGTACAGGTGGCCAGTAGTATATCGATACGTACATACTATGTATACCGTAGAAATGTAAGCTTGTACAGGAGGCCAGTAAAATAAAATCAATAAAAGTGTTCTTGCGTACAGAATAATATATCTATAAGTAAAAAATCCAACATTTCCGAGTTAATCGTTGTATATCACACAAGTACTTTCATGTTTTTATAAAACAATCTTCAGATGAACTGAACAACATGCTTATGATTAAGCATATTGTTCAGTTCACCTGAAGATTGTTTTATAAAAACATGAAAGTACTTGTGTGAAATACAACGATTAACTCGGAAATGTTGGATTTTTTACTTATATATATATTTGTGTGTGTGTGTGTGTGTGTGTGTGTGTGTGTGTGTGTGTGTGTATACATATACCGTGTATACCAAAGAGTAGGGAACTTGTACAGCCAGGTAGTGGTATATCGATTGGTACATAACATATATACCGTAGAGAGGGGAGCTTGAACAGTTGGCCAGTATTATATCGATACGTACATACGATGTATACCATAGAGAATGGAGCTTGTACGGGCGGTCAGTAGTATATCGATAGATACATACGATGTATACCATAGAGAATGGAGCTTGTACGGGCGGTCAGTAGTAAATCGATAGGTACATACGATGTATACCATGGAGAATGGAGCTTGTACGGGCGGTCAGTAGTATATCGATAGGTACATACGATGTATATTGTAGACAAGGGAGCTTGTACAGGCGGTCAGTAATACATCAATAGGTACATATGGTGTATACCATAGAGAGGGGAGCTTGTACAGGTGGCCAGTATTATATCGATACGTACATAAGATGTATACCGCAGAGAGGAAAGCTTGTACAGGTGGTCAGTAGTATATCGATATGTACATACGACGCAATCGCCCCTTTTGTTGCCTTTCCGAACAATATGTGTATGCTAGAGAAAGAGTGACAGCATAAGACGTATACCCTAGATAGTATCAGGCAGATTTCACAATCGGTCAGTCATATGTACAGACAACGTATTATACCTTACAGAGCAAAAGTTTAACAGACAACCGACAACCAGTACTATACCCACACGTACATATGTCGTATCCCTTACAGATGAAACCTTTCACCGACAACCAATACTATACCCACACGTACATATGTCGTATCCCTTACAGATGAAACCTTTCACCGACAACCAATACTATACCCACACGTACATATGTCGTATCCCTTACAGATGAAACCTTTCACCGACAACCAGTACTATACCCACACGTACATATGTCGTATCCCTTACAGATGAAACCTTTCACCGACAACCAGTACTATACCCACACGTACATATGTCGTATCCCTTACAGATGAAACCTTTCACCGACAACCAATACTATACCCACACGTACATATGTCGTATCCCTTACAGATGAAACCTTTCACCGACAACCAGTACTATACCCACACGTACATATGTCGTATCCCTTACAGATGAAACCTTTCACCGACAACCAGTACTATACCCACACCTACATATGTTGTATCCCTTACAGATGAAACCTTTCACCGACAACCAATACTATACCGACACCTACATATGTCGTATCCCTTATAGATGAAACCTTTCACCGACAACCAATACTATACCCACACGTAAATGCGTCACATCACTAAGAGGAGAAACCTTCCATTGACAACCAGTCCTGTGCCTTTGAGAGTAAGATTTGACAGTCAGCAGTATACGCACGTATACCCTAGAGAGTCCGCTTTTACAGGCAGTCCGTGATATATATCTTAATAGACACTGAGATATCACCACGTACCTAGTAAGATTTTACAGAGGGGCGTTTAATTATTCTAGTACCCGTCTATATGAAATTATCGAAACTTTATATCCTCCTTAGTTTGTACACTAGAAAATGGGATGAGAAATTCCGCTGGATACGCATAGTTGAAGTCACATTTCCAAAGATAAAATTTCTGAATAAGATTTGTAAAATTTACCTAAGTGTTTTGGAAGTTTATGATATCTTTAATCCCCAGTTAGAAGTTTGAAAGTGATTTGACATTTTTTGTGTGAAAATCCAAAACGTTAGTGCAGGCTCTATTAAACCAAACCTAATGACTACTATAAATACCATATGATGGGAGTCTAGGGATATCACCATCTATAAATAAGGTAAATTTACAATAGGAAATCCAAGGTCGTCACGTTTATCATGTATGTTTGAACGGAAATTGTTGTTAATAATTTTAAGTCCAAGAGAGGTGTTTCCTTATCAGAAGTATTGGCTTTGTTTAATGGAAGTTCAGGTAGATAGATAGATATAATTAAGTTTAACGTCACACCGAGATTATTTCACTCATATGGTGACGATGGATTGATTGATTGATTGATTTTTGTTTAAGGTCACACCATGAATATTTCACGAATATGGTGACGGCATCTGCCTGATATGGGGCATACAAATTTTGATCTTTGCAACGGACCCATCCGAAACATCTTTAACGTGCCATACCTACCACAACACGAGGCCTCGGTTTTTACTGTCTAATCCGAAAGACAGAACACCGGCATGACCAGAGCGGGACTCGAACCCCGGCCTCCCGATCAGGAGTCCAGCGCGATACCACTAGGCCACGCCGGCTTAGATGACGATGGAAGTTCAGGTATATATATATATAACGCCACACCGAGATTATTTTACTCATATGGTGACGATGGAAGTTCAGGTAGATATATATATGTATGTATGTATGTATGTATGTATGTAGGAAGTAATCCCAACAATCTGTTGATAAATCTTGTCATTAAATTGCACATAAGTGTAAAGAGACTTCATGGTTGCACACTGTCACTGTGACAATCTCAACTACATACCAAAATGGACATCTATGAAACTCTAAATACGATATGCAAAACCACGTGTCTGGGACGAGTAAACGTCACCTGTTTAGCCAGTTTCCTAGGAATGCCATACAAACGACGAAACATTTTTAGTACTGCAGTTATAAATGTGGACAAATATGGTGTAGAAAGAGAATATACCTGGACTGCTTTTTATTAAGGCGTTCTTTAAGGCTGGAATCATTTTCTTGAAAAGATGCATATGAGAAAGGTATGTGGCACATTTGCAGGAACAATAAATCACATATCAAACATTACAACACCTGTCTGTTATTGTCAAACGCAAGGGAAAAAATTGAGAACACGTTCTAGTCAATTAACCATTAATATATCTAAAATATCGGACTCGACGTTCATTCACCATTGTCACCCATATGCATCAAAGAAGCAGATTAGAATCAAAACTGACATCAAACGAACTTTTATCGAGTTAAGTCATTTAAAAAAAAAAGGTTAGTGTAATTTCACCACATCGTCTGTCTAGCGACACCTCTACTATGGGCAGAGATATCAATCAAAGCGTATCAACACCTTAAACGTTTAATTTCATTTGGGATTTCATATCTAACATCGATTTATAATTGCTACCCGTCTCTTCTGTGATAGTTGTCTTCCTTATCACATCTAACAACCCATTCAGCTTTAAAATGATATGGATTTAATTAAAATATGATTTATTTTCTCACTACCCGTTTCTTTTCATATTAATAAGTCTTTGTGTGGGGACATTTTAAGACATGTCCTATCGCCCACGAATGAAATATCTAAATTAGAGACCATTCAAATGAAGAATTCCAATCCTTTTGCATTTCAAAGACCCACGCCCATCCCTTCTGAATGGGATGTAGAGAAAACAACCTACATAGAGATTCACGTTAATTTGTAAATTTTTTTGTTGTATTTGTAGTGAACATTAATGTTTATGCATTTAATCAATTCATAATGTAAGTTAGATATTTGTTTTCGAGTTATTGCGTGCTACTCGTGTGTTTACACATGTACGTTTGTATATTGTTTTGTGTTTTCTGTACTTCATGTATTTATACTTGCATGTTTTTATAGTTATTGTGTTTTCTTTATCTTTGTATTAAACAAACATTTTGTTTATTGCTTTGTGTTTTCTTAATTTTTGTGTTTATTCATGTAAGTTTTTGTTACCGTTTTTGTGTTTTCTATATTTTTGTATTTATTCATGTATGTTTTTGATACTGTTTTTGTGTTTTCTATATTCTTGTACTTTAACATTTAAGTCTGTTCGTCCGTTTTTGTTTTCCTTATTTTTGTGTTTATGCATAAGGGTTTGAATATAGTATTTGTATTTTCTTTATTTTGGGGTTTACATGCATACATGTAGAATTTATATAGTTTCTGTGTTTTCTTTATCATGTTTCTTCTATTTTTTGTAAAGATATATGTAGGTTTGTATATTGTTTTAATCTTTTTTATATTTTTTCTTTATTTTTGTGTTTATATACACTGTATGTATGTTTGTATAAGTTCTGCCTTTTCTTCATTTTTGTGTTAGTACTTTTCTATATTTTTTTGTGTTTTCTCTTTTATATTTATACACATGTGGATTGTATATTGTTTTGTGTTTTTATGTTTTCTGTATTTCTGTATTTATACATAAAGTTTGTATATCATTGTTGTGTTTCCTTTATTGTTGTTTTAACACATGTAAGTTTTGTATTATATTGGGATTTTTTTTTATTGTTACGGAGTTTTCTTTTAAAAGTGTGTGTGTGTATGTGTGTGTATAAATGTTCGTGTGAGGGAGGATGTGTGGGTGTGTGTGTGTGGAGGGGGGGGGAGTGTGTGTGTGTGTGTGTGTGTGTGTGTGTGTGTGTGTGTGTGTTTTCTTTACTTACCACTTTCTTCTCTATCCATATAATGTATATATTTTTTACTTTTGTGTTAATGTCTGTAGATTTGTATATATTTGTGAATGTTTTTATTCCTGTGTATATTACACCTGTTGTTTTGTATATGTTTTTATGTCTTCTTTATTTTTGTATTCATATATATCATTAATTATATTGTTTGAGGGTTTCTTCATTTTGTATTTTGTTTTTGTATATTTTTAACTCTTTGGTTTATTGTTAGTCATAGAAATTCAGTAATGCTTTTGCTTAATTTCAGTTAAATTTTTAATTTCTGTCTTTCCTTATGTTGAGTTACAGTCTATAATGATTTTAATCGCTTTGGCTTCAGGTCTTACAGCTGTTTGGAAAGCTTCGGCAGTGTCTTGAAGAGGGAAACGATGAGATACAAGTCGGCGTAAGTCTATTAGACCACTGGCCACATAATCCAATGCTGCAGGATAACTAGAATTGAAATTATTATAATAATAATAATAATAATAATAATAATAATAATAATAATAATTATTATTATTATTATTATTATTATTATTATTATCATCATCATCATTATCATCATCATCATCATCATCTTCTTTCTAAACTGTAATATCAATCTGTTGTAAATGTTTTTGTAACATGGTATATAACACATACACAGGAAAGTGAAGACATTTTATGTAAACTGACCAGTTGGCATAACGGAATATTCCTTTGATGTCCACTTCTTTTGTCATAGGTATATTCATTGGAAGGGCAACCTCTCCAGACCCCCGACCGACCAACACAATGTTGCCTCCGGGAAACGTCGCCTTTGAAAGAGCATCAATAAACAACTCTTCATTAAAACATTAAATATCAACGTATATTAACGGGGTTACGTCACCAATTTATCAACTTTATCGTCAGTTGAATTCACTCTGTATCACCAATGACATTTATCAAGCCTATCGTCAGTTGTATTCACTCTATATCACCAATGGCATTTGTCAACTTTATCGTCAGTTGAATTCACTTCTATATCACCAATTACATTTATCAACTTTATCGTCAGTTGTATTCACTCTACATTACCAATGACATTTGTCAACTTTATCGTCAGTTGTATTCACTCTACATCACCAATGACATTTATCAACTTTATCGTCAGTTGAATTCATTCTGTATCACCAATGACATTTATAAAGTTGGTTGGTTGGTTGATTGGTGTTTTACGTCGCTTTCAATAATATTTCAGTTATATCGCGACATGGAAGCAGGAGGTTACCAATCTTTTAAACATAGTGGCGCAACCCGGGAATCGAACCCGGATCGTCGGCGCCGCAAGCCAAGCGCTTAACCACTACACAAAGCCTGCCCCCCACTTATCAAATCTATCGTCAGTTGTATTCACTCTACATCACCAATGACATTTATCAACTTTATCGTCAGTTGTATTCACATTACATCACCAATGACATTTATCAACTTTATCGTCAGTTGTATTCACTCTACATCACCAATGACATTTATCAACTTTATCGTCAGTTGAATGCACTCTACATCACCTATGACATTTATCAACTTTATCGTCAGTTGTATTCACATTACATCACCAATGACATTTATCAACTTTATCGTCAGTTGTATTCACTCTACATCACCTATGACATTTATCAACTTTATCGTCAGTTGAATGCACTCTACATCACCAATGACATTTATCAACTTTATCGTCAGTTGTATTCACTCTACATCACCTATGACATTTATCAACTTTATCGTCAGTTGAATGCACTCTACATCACCGATGACATTTATCAACTTTATCGTCAGTTGTATTCACTCTACATCACCGATGACATTTATCAACTTTATCGTCAGTTGTATTCACTTTACATCACCAATGACATTTATCAACTTTATCGTCAGTTGTATTCACTCTACATCACCAATGACATTTATCAACTTTATCGTCAGTTGTATTCACTCTTTATCATCAATGACATTTATCAACTTTATCGTCAGTTGTATTCACTTTACATCACCAATGATATTTATCAACTTTATCGTGAATTGTATTTATGAGTCTAAGTCAACAATGTCATTTATCAAGTTTATCTTTACTTGTATCTTCAAGATTTAATACTACATGCCAATCACCGATATTTATCCATTTACCAAGTTTGTTGGAACTTGAAAATTTAATTCTTTACAATGACTTTTTCACAAACTTCACTTTAATTTCTATTCACTTGGTCAGAAATTCATTTATCTACTTGTGTATTATTTTGTTATTTTCTTTGTATTCTTGGATAGACAAAACACAAAATACTTGGAATTTTCAAGATAGCCGATAATTCATTTTGTCAAAGAATAACTTCATATATGCGTAGAAAGGTACTACCTTTTTATGAGAGTATTTTAAACATACTGAGTCATTGGACCTTTATTTAATATTAAATAAAACAGGTATAGTTATGCACATGTATACAAGTACATATACTTCTCTTTTATGATTCTAAATGTCATTCTAGTGTTAGTTTTACGGTTATTCCCCTTTGAAGGGTAACATCGGCTTTTTCTCTTGATAGACATATTAAGTAATACTGATTCACATCCGTGTACACTTGCTGTTATTAATTCGTTGGTCAACCAGACGTAACCACGGATACTTAATTAATACTACCAGGCTCATGAATGCCACATCTGGCATGCGTTGACCTGTCCTCCCTTGACAAACAACATTCTTTTCAATAGGACGTTTGATTTAGATCAATTAAATGTTAAAACTTTGAGGCTCAAAAAGCACTGACGCCGAATAGATGATGTTGACTATGTCTACTACTTTTTATGTTATATACGTATTGATTGGAATATGTTACATAAGATGGCATGACACTGAAAGATAATGTAACATAAAGGTGTAAATGACGTTACAGGGGCGTAGGAGAAGGGGGGGGGGGGGAGCGGGGGCACGTGCGCCCCCCCCCCCTTTGAAAAGTGTGGGGGGGGGCGCACAACCATGTTTGTGCCCCCTTTTAGAGTAATATTTAAGGTTTAAATAAACTTAGATTAGACATTTTAAGCGAAGTTAATCTATTTTCTTTAATATTTTTAATGTCTGATTTTTAATCCGTAACTACAAAATTACGGATAGGGTTTTCTGTTTTACTGGCGTTTGATGTATCTGATTACGCAACATGTTCTTATGCTTATGCATTAGAGTGATGTCATCCATTGTACTGTTGTAAGTATTTATCATGTTTTGAATGATATTATACAAGTCCGAGATTATGCAATAGAGTCGCATTATTATAGTTTGCTCTTATCTGAAAGATATAAGCAGGTGTAGCCCAGAGGATGAGCTGAGTTGTTCAGCTTGTGACCAAGAGGTCCGGGATCGACACCCGTCGGGGGCATACCGGTGCTCTGTCTTTCGGATGAGACTCTGACGGATAACGTGTCTGACATTCAAATTGCAAGACAATTCGTCAGCAAGAACGAGCACTGTGAATCTTTCTTTGGAAAGTATTAAAGTGTGAACATTGTAACATGATGAGCAGCCACGGACCTTTAATGTGCATACCACCAAATTAACTTGTGCATAAAAGTGTGAAATAAAAAATAACCTCACTGTAACATGTTTTGTTGCTGATTAGTAGCCATAGTAGCCACTAAAGCACTAAAAGTAAATAATTCGTCTTTTATTTAATCATTCAGAGAGAGAGAAATTGGAATAAATTTAATCTGAAGTTTTTTTATGCGCCGGATCGAAATGTTTTTGTCCTGTCTAGTGGCTGTTGTAAACCTTGCCATAACTTTTGAACCGTAAAAGATAGACTTCATATTTGGCATGCATACTCCACTAATGAAGCCCTTTCAATTGACACCGGACGAGGTCAATGACCTTGAGACCTTCACTGTAACGTTCGTGCTAAAATAGCTTTTTCGGACTTTGTTGCCGCCAGGGACACCTGACGTTATTGATCAGAATATGTTTCATGAGATGACATGACACTGTAAGATAATGTAACAGAAATGTGTAAATGACGTTATTGATTAGAATATGTCTCATGAGATGGCATGACACTGTAAGATAATGTAACAGAAATGTGTAAATGACGTTATTGATTAGAATACATGTATGTCTCATGAGATGGCATGACACTGTAAGATAATGTAACAGAAATGTGTAAATGACGTTATTGATTAGAGTATGTCTCATGAGATGGCATGACACTGTAAGATAATGTAACAGAAATGTGTAAATGACGTTATTGATTAGAGTATGTCTCATGAGATGGCATGACACTGTAAGATAATGTAACAGAAATGTGTAAATGACGTTATTGATTAGAATATGTTACATGGGATGACATGACACCGTAAGATAATGTAGCATTAAGATGTAAATGACGCTATTAGTTGTAATATGTCTCATGACATGACATGACACTGTGAGATAATCTAACATAAAGGTGTATATGACGTTATTGGTTAGAATATGTCCCATGAGATGACATGGCACTGTAACATATGTAACAAAAAAGTGTAAATGACGTTATTGATTATAACATGTCTCATGAGATGACATGACACTGTGAGATACAGAAGATGGCATGACACTGTGAGATAATGTAACATAAAGGTGTAAATGACGTTATTGATTGGAACATGTCTCATAAATATGACATGACACTGTGGGATACATAATTTATACATAACACAGAATTTAGAAATACTTGGGTTCAAAGTGATATGTCCTTGTCCTGTGACTCGGTGAATTGTTGTGATTAAGGCTACTGTACATTGCGTTGTGTTTATGTATTTGAATATTTGTTATTTGTTCACTGTATACTTGTCGTAACAAACAAATACAAAGTGTAGCTGGTATATGTCGATTACGCATCTTGAAAATATAGTAACAAGTAAGGTAAATATAATGACCAGTCTGGAGTTTAGGTCTTCTGGCGGATTGATTGGATGTTGTATCACTGCGCTATATGGCTGATGACCAGTCTGGAGTTTAGATCTTCCGGCGGATTGTTTGGATGTTGTATCACTGCGCTATATGGCTAATGACCAGTCTGGAGTTTAGGTCTTCCGGCGGATTGTTTGGATGTTGTATCCCTGCGCTATATGGCTGATGACTAGTCTGGAGTTTAGGTCTTCCCGTGGATTGTTTGGATGTATCACTGCACTATATGGCTGATGACCAGTCTGGAGAGGTCTTCCGGCGGATTGTTTGGATGTTGTATCACTGCGCTATATGGCTGATAACCAGTCTGGAGTTTAAGTCTTCCCGAGGATTGTTTGGATGTTGTATCATTGCGCTATATGGCAGATAACCAGTCTGGAGTTTAGGTCTTCCCGCGGATTGTTTGGATGTATCACTGCGCTATATGGCTGATGACCAGTCTGGAGATTAGGTCTTCCCGTGGATTGTTTGGATGTTGTATCACTGCGCTATATGGCTGATAACCAGTCTGGAGTTTAGGTCTTCCCGCGGATTGTTTGGATTGTGTATCACTGCGCTATATGGCTGATAACCAGTCTGGAGTTTAGGTCTTCCCGCGGATTGTTTGGATGTATCAGTGCGCTATATGGCTGATGACCAGTCTGGAGATTAGGTTCTCCCGAGGATTGTTTGGATGTTGTATCACTGCGCTATATGGCTGATGACCAGTCTGGCGATTAGGTCTTCCCGTGGATTCTTTGGATGTTGTATCACTACGCTATATGGCTGATGACCAGTCTGGAGATTAGGTCTTCCGGCGGATTGTTTGGATGTTGTATCACTGCGCTATATGGCTGATGACCAGTCTGGAGTTTAGGTCTTCCCATGGATTGTTTAGATGTTGTATCACTGCGCTATATGGCTGATGACCAGTCTGGAGTTTAGGTCTTCCCATGGATTGTTTGGATGTTGTATCACTGCGCTATATGGCTGATGACCAGTCTGGAGTTTAGGTCTTCCCGTGGATTGTTTGGATGTTGTATCACTGCGCTATATGGCTGATGACCAGTCTGGAGATTAGGTTTTGCCGAGGATTGTTTGGATGTTGTATCACTGCGCTATATGGCTACTGACCAGTCTGGAGTTTAGGTCTTCCCGCGGATTGTTTGGATGTTGTATCACTGCACTATATGGCTGATGACCAGTCTGGAGTTTAGGTCTTCCCATGGATTGTTTGGATGTTGTATCCCTGCGCTCTATGGCTGATGACTAGTCTGGAGTTTAGGTCTTCTGGCGGATTGTTTGGATGTATCACTGCACTATATGGCTGATGACCAGTGTGGAGAGGTCTTCCCGCGGATTGTTTGGATGTTGTATCACTGCGCTATATGGCTGATAACCAGTCTGGAGTTTAGGTCTTTCCGCCCGCGGATTGTTTGGATGTATCACTGCGCTATATGGCTGATGAGCAGTCTGGAGATTAGGTCTTCCCGTGGATTGTTTGGATGTTGTATCACTGCGCTATATGGCTGATAACAAGTCTGGATTTTAGGTCTTCCCGCGGATTGTTTCGATGTTGTATCACTGCGCTATATGGCTGATGACCAGTCTGGAGTTTAGGTCTTCCCATGGATTGTTTCGATGTTGTATCACTGCGCTATATGGCTGATAACCAGTCTGGCGATTAGGTCTTCCCGTGGATTGTTTGGATGTTGTATCACTGCGCTATATGGCTGATGACCAGTCTGGAGATTAGGTCTTCCGGCGGATTGTTTGGATGTTGTATCACTGCGCTATATGGCTGATGACCAGTCTGGAGTTTAGGTCTTCCCGCGGATTGTTTCGATGTTGTATCACTGCGCTATATGGCTAATGACCAGTCTGGGGTTTAGGTCTTCCCGTAGATTGTTTGGATGTTGTATCACTGCGCTATATGGCTGATGACCAGTCTGGAGTTTAGGTCTTCCCATGGATTGTTTGGATGTTGTATCATTGCACTATATGGCTGATGACCAGTCTGGAGATTAGGTCTTCCCGTGGATTGTTTGGATGTTGTATCACTGCGCTATATGGCTGATGACCAGTCTGGAGATTAGGTTTTCCCGAGGATTGTTTGGATGTTGTATCACTGCGCTATATGGCTGATGACCAGTCTGGAGTTTAGGTCTTCCCGCGGATTGTTTGGATGTTGTATCACTGCACTATATGGCTGATGACCAGTCTGGAGTTAAGGTCTTCCCGTGGATTGTTTGGATGTTGTATCACTGCGCTATATGGCTGATGACCAGTCTGGAGATTAGGTCTTCCGGCGGATTGTTTGGATGTTGTATCACTGCGCTATATGGCTGATGACCAGTCTGGAGTTTAGGTCTTCCCGTGGATTGTTTGGATGTTGTATCACTGCGCTATATGGCTGATAACCAGTCTGGAGATTAGGTTTCCCGAGGATTGTTTGGATGTTGTATCACTGCGCTATATGGCTAATGACCAGTCTGGAGTTTAGGTCTTCGCTTGGATTGTTTGGATCTTCTATCACTGCGCTATATGGCTGATGACCAGTCTGGAGTTTAGGTCTTCTCATGGATTGTTTGGATGTTGTATCACAACGCTATATGGCTGATGACCAGTCTGGAGTTTAGGTCTTCCCATGGATTGTTTGGATGTTGTATCACTGCGCTATATGGCTGATAACAAGTCTGGAGATTAGGTCTTCCCGCGGATTGTTTGGATGTTGTATCACTGCGCTATATGGCTGATGACCAGTCTGGAGTTTAGGTCTTCCCGCGGATTGTTTGGATGTTGTATCACTGCGCTATATGGCTGATGACCAGTCTGGAGATTAGGTTTTCCCATGGATTCTTTGGATGTTGTATCACTGCGCTATATGGCTGATGACCAGTCTGGAGTTTAGGTCTTCCCGTGGATTGTTTGGATGTTGTATCACTGCGCTATATGGCTGATAACCAGTCTGGAGATTAGGTCTTCCGGCGGATTGTTTGGATGTTGTATCACTGCGCTATATGGCTAATGACCAGTCTGGAGTTTAGGTCTTCCCATGGATTGTTTCGATGTTGTATCACTGCGCTATATGGCTGATGACCAGTCTGGAGTTTAGGTCTTCCCGTGGACTGTTTGGATGTTGTATCATTGCGCTATATGGCTGATGACCAGTCTGGAGTTTAGGTCTTCCCGCGGATTGTTTGGATGTATCACTGCGCTATATGGCTGATGACCAGTCTGGAGGTAAGGTCTTCCCGTGGATTGTTTGGATGTTGTATCACTGCGCTATATGGCTGATGACCAGTCTGGAGATTAGGTCTTCCGGCCGATTGTTTGGATGTTGTATCACTGCGCTATATGGCTGATGACCAGTCTGGAGTTTAGGTCTTCCCGTGGATTGTTTGGATGTTGTATCACTGCGCTATATGGCTGATAACCAGTCTGGAGATTAGGTTTCCCGAGGATTGTTTGGATGTTGTATCACTGCGCTATATGGCTAATGACCAGTCTGGAGTTTAGGTCTTCGCTTGGATTGTTTGGATGTTCTATCACTGCGCTATATGGCTGATGACCAGTCTGGAGTTTAGGTCTTCTCATGGATTGTTTGGATGTTGTATCACAACGCTACATGGCTGATGACCAGTCTGGAGTTTAGGTCTTCCCATGGATTGTTTGGATGTTGTATCACTGCGCTATATGGCTGATAACAAGTCTGGAGATTAGGTCTTCCCGCGGATTGTTTGGATGTTGTATCACTGCGCTATATGGCTGATGACCAGTCTGGAGTTTAGGTCTTCCCGCGGATTTTTTGGATGTTGTATCACTGCGCTATATGGCTGATGACCAGTCTGGAGATTAGGTTTTCCCATGGATTGTTTGGATGTTGTATCACTGCGCTATATGGCTGATGACCAGTCTGGAGTTTAGGTCTTCCCGTGGATTGTTTGGATGTTGTATCACTGCGCTATATGGCTGATAACCAGTCTGGAGATTAGGTCTTCCGGCGGATTGTTTGGATGTTGTATCACTGCGCTATATGGCTAATGACCAGTCTGGAGTTTAGGTCTTCCCGTGGATTGTTTCGATGTTGTATCACTGCGCTATATGGCTAATGACCAGTCTGGAGTTTAGGTCTTCCCGTGGATTGTTTGGATGTTGTATCACTGCGCTATATGGCTGATAACCAGTCTGGAGATTAGGTTTCCCGAGGATTGTTTGGATGTTGTATCACTGCGCTATATGGCTAATGACCAGTCTGGAGTTTAGGTCTTCGCTTGGATTGTTTGGATGTTCTATCACTGCGCTATATGGCTGATGACCAGTCTGGAGTTTAGGTCTTCTCATGGATTGTTTGGATGTTGTATCACAACGCTACATGGCTGATGACCAGTCTGGAGTTTAGGTCTTCCCATGGATTGTTTGGATGTTGTATCACTGCGCTATATGGCTGATAACAAGTCTGGAGATTAGGTCTTCCCGCGGATTGTTTGGATGTTGTATCACTGCGCTATATGGCTGATGACCAGTCTGGAGTTTAGGTCTTCCCGCGGATTGTTTGGATGTTGTATCACTGCGCTATATGGCTGATGACCAGTCTGGAGTTTAGGTCTTCCCATGGATTGTTTGGATGTTGTATCACTGCGCTATATGGCTGATGACCAGTCTGGAGTTTAGGTCTTCCCGTGGATTGTTTGGATGTTGTATCACTGCGCTATATGGCTGATAACCAGTCTGGAGATTAGGTCTTCCGGCGGATTGTTTGGATGTTGTATCACTGCGCTATATGGCTAATGACCAGTCTGGAGTTTAGGTCTTCCCGTGGATTGTTTCGATGTTGTATCACTGCGCTATATGGCTAATGACCAGTCTGGAGTTTAGGTCTTCTCATGGATTGTTTGGATGTTGTATCACAACGCTACATGGCTGATGACCAGTCTGGAGTTTAGGTCTTCCCATGGATTGTTTGGATGTTGTATCACTGCGCTATATGGCTGATAACAAGTCTGGAGATTAGGTCTTCCCGCGGATTGTTTGGATGTTGTATCACTGCGCTATATGGCTGATGACCAGTCTGGAGATTAGGTCTTCCCGCGGATTGTTTGGATGTTGTATCACTGCGCTATATGGCTGATGACCAGTCTGGAGATTAGGTTTTCCCATGGATTGTTTGGATGTTGTATCACTGCGCTATATGGCTGATGACCAGTCTGGAGTTTAGGTCTTCCCGTGGATTGTTTGGATGTTGTATCACTGCGCTATATGGCTGATAACCAGTCTGGAGATTAGGTCTTCCGGCGGATTGTTTGGATGTTGTATCACTGCGCTATATGGCTAATGACCAGTCTGGAGTTTAGGTCTTCCCGTGGATTGTTTCGATGTTGTATCACTGCGCTATATGGCTAATGACCAGTCTGGAGTTTAGGTCTTCCCGTGGATTGTTTGGATGTTGTATCACTGCACTATATGGCTGATGACCAGTCTGGAGTTTAGGTCTTCCCATGGATTGTTTCGATGTTGTATCACTGCGCTATATGGCTGATGACCAGTCTGGAGTTTAGGTCTTCCCGTGGATTGTGTGGATGTTGTATCACTGCGCTATATGGCTGATGACCAGTCTGGAGTTTAGGTCTTCCCGCGGATTGTTTGGATGTATCACTGCGCTATATGGCTGATGACCAGTCTGGAGTTAAGGTCTTCCCGTGGATTGTTTGGATGTTGTATCACTGCGCTATATGGCTGATGACCAGTCTGGAGATTAGGTCTTCCCGCGGATTGTTTGGATGTTGTATCACTGCGCTATATGGCTGATGACCAGTCTGGAGTTTAGGTCTTCCCGTGGATTGTTTGGATGTTGTATCACTGCGCTATATGGCTGATAACCAGTCTGGAGATTCGGTTTCCCGAGGATTGTTTGGATGTTGTATCACTGCGCTATATGGCTAATGACCAGTCTGGAGTTTAGGTCTTCGCTTGGATTGTTTGGATGTTATATCACTGCGCTATATGGCTGATGACCAGTCTGGAGTTTAGGTCTTCTCATGGATTGTTTGGATGTTGTATCACAACGCTATATGGCTGATGACCAGTCTGGAGTTTAGGTCTTCCCATGGATTGTTTGGATGTTGTATCACTGCGCTATATGGCTGATAACCAGTCTGGAGATTAGGTCTTCCCGCGGATTGTTTGGATGTTGTATCACTGCGCTATATGGCTGATGACCAGTCTGGAGTTTAGGTCTTCCCGCGGATTGTTTGGATGTTGTATCACTGCGTTCTATGGCTGATGACCAGTCTGGAGATTAGGTTTTCCCATGGATTGTTTGGATGTTGTATCACTGCGCTATATGGCTGATGACCAGTCTGGAGTTTAGGTCTTCCCGTGGATTGTTTGGATGTTGTATCACTGCGCTATATGGCTGATAACCAGTCTGGAGATTAGGTCTTCCGGCGGATTGTTTGGATGTTGTATCACTGCGCTATATGGCTAATGACCAGTCTGGAGTTTAGGTCTTCCCGTGGATTGTTTGGATGTTGTATCACTGCGCTATATGGCTGATGACCAATCTGGAGATTAGGTTTTCCCGAGGATTGTTTGGATGTTGTATCACTGCGCTATATGGCTGATGACCAGTCTGGAGTTTAGGTCTTCTCATGGATTGTTTGGATGTTGTATCACTGCGCTATATGGCTGATGACCAGTCTGGAGTTTAGGTCTTCCCATGGATTGTTTGGATGTTGTATCATTGCGCTATATGGCTGATGACCAGTCTGGAGATTAGGTCTTCCCGTGGATTAGTTGGATGTTGTATCACTGCGCTATATGGCTGATGACCAGTCTGGAGGTAAGGTCTTCCCGCGGATTGTTTGGATGTTGTATCACTGCGCTATATGGCTGATGACCAGTCTGGAGATTAGGTCTTCCGGCGGATTGTTTGGATGTTGTATCACTGCGCTATATGGCTAATGACCAGTCTGGAGTTTAGGTCTTCCCATGGATTGTTTCGATGTTGTATCACTGCGCTATATGGCTGATAACCAGTCTGGAGTTTAGGTCTTCCCGTGGATTGTTTGGATGTTGTATCACTGCGCTATATGGCTGATGACCAGTCTGGAGTTTAGGTCTTCCCGTGGATTGTTTGGATGTTGTATCACTGCGCTATATGGCTGATGACCAGTCTGGAGTTTTGGTCTTCCCGTGGATTGTTTGGATGTTGTATCATTGCGCTATATGGCTGATGACCAGTCTGGAGTTTAGGTCTTCCCGCGGATTATTTGGATGTATCACTGCGCTATATGGCTGATGACCAGTCTGGAGGTAAGGTCTTCCCGTGGATTGTTTGGATGTTGTATCACTGCGGTATATGGCTGATGACCAGTCTGGAGATTAGGTCTTCCGGCGGATTGTTTGGATGTTGTATCAGTGCGCTATATGGCTGATGACCAGTCTGGAGTTTAGGTCTTCCCGTGGATTGTTTGGATGTTGTATCACTGCGCTATATGGCTGATAATCAGTCTGGAGATTAGGTTTCCCGAGGATTGTTTGGATGTTGTATCACTGCGCTATATGGCTAATGACCAGTCTGGAGTTTAGGTCTTCCCGCGGATTGTTTGGATGTTGTATCACTGCGCTATATGGCTGATGACCAGTCTGGAGTTTAGGTCTTCTCATGGATTGTTTGGATGTTGTATCACTGTGCTATATGGCTGATAACCAGTCTGGAGATTAGGTCTTCCGGCGGATTGTTTGGATGTTGTATCACTGCGCTATATGGCTGATAACCAGTCTGGAGATTAGGTCTTCCGGCGGATTGGTTGGTTGGTTGATTGGTGTTTTACGTCGCTTTCAACAATATTTCAGTTATATCGCGACATGGAAGTTTAGGTCTTCCCGTGGATTGTGTGGATGTTGTATCATTGTGCTATATGGCTGATGAGCAGTCTGCAGACATTCATTCTTTGTCAATTTCTTGAAGGTTTCCCCGACACATCACAAATCTTAGTCCTCCTAAGTCCCTTCTAAACACATAAAATTTGCCAACTGAGTATAGCTGCTATAACCCTCCATTCTATGGTAGGCAAACAAAGCATGGCTATCAAAGGAATCGAATCCGCGTCTTTCCGTAATATATACGATTGTTCTATACCGCTGAGTCGATGACAGTCACGAGGTGTCCTATTCTATACCCGACCTTAAATTCCTTAAAAGTCGCCAAAATTTCTTTCCTCGGTAAACGGATCAATAGGCAAGATTCAGAGCATTGCAGTATAAAAAAAGTAATAATAATAATATAAATATATAAATAACATACATATATTAACATTAAGTAACAGCTCGCAACAGAAATTTACGTTAGATCAGTCATTAGCTGACAAATTTTTCGTTTGTTTCTGCTCACGAGATGTAAATGATAAGCATGCAGATGATTCAGATTACATTACAAATCAGTAGGTTGTCCACAAGCAGTAGAAAGTCTGTGTTTTACCTTCCACTGACAAATCGAGGGTATGTTTTTATACTCCCCGAAAAAAGAAAATTCGAGGGAGCATATAGTCGCTGTCTTGTCTGTGTGTCTTTCCGTCCATCTGTCCGTCCGTCCCTCCGAGCTCATATGTCCTATATATTTCATCAGAAATTGATCATACTTTACCAAAACATTATTTAGGTTAAGGGCATTGAGACAAAGATCATTCAAGGTCATTTCTGTAAGGTCAAGGTCACTGATTAACTTTGACTTAAAATACTATGAAGTACTTTTATGTCCTACACCGTTCATCAAAATTTAATCATACTTCACCACAATATTATTTAGGTAAAAAGTTCTGGACAAAGGTCTCTCAAGGTCATTTACGAAAGATAAAGTTCTTTTACTAACTGTGACTTAAAATACTATGAACAACTTATATTTCCTACACCTTTCAACAGAATTTGATCATACTTCACCAAAATAATATTTAGATTAAGGGTTTTGGACAAAGATCCCTCAAAGTCATTTCTGAAAGGTCAAGGTCACGATATAAAGTTTTATTTCATAACTAATCAAGGTCAAGTTTACTCATTTTATTTATGCTCCTCAAATACTTTCGGGGGAGCATATAGTCGCTGTCGTGTGCGTGTGTCTGTCCGTCCGTCCGTTCGAGCTCATATCTCCTATACCATTCATCAGAACTTGATCATACTTCACCAAAATATTATTTAGCTAAAGGCTTTTTAACAAAGGTCACTCAAGGTCATTTCCGAAAGGTGAAGGTCACTTATCAACTATGACTCCAAATACTATGAAGAACGTATATCTCCTACACCTTTCATCAGAATTTGATCAGACTTCACCAAAATGTTCTTTAAGTTAAGGAATTTTGGACAAAGGTCTCTCAATGTCATGTCTCAAAGGTCAAAGTCACTTTTTAACAATAACTTATAATACCATGAAGTACTTATATCTCATACACCTTTCATCAGAATTTGATTATACTTCACCAAAATATTATTTAGATTAATGGCTTTTGGACAAAAAAGGTCATTCAAGTCATTTCTGAAAGTTCAAGGTCACTTATTAATTATGACTTTAAGTAAAAAGAAGCACTTATATCTCCTATATCTTTCATCAGAATTTGATCAGACTTCACCAAAATGTTATTAAGGTTAAGAGCTTTTGGACAAAGGTCACTCAATGTCATTTCTGAAAGGTCATGTTCACGATAAAAAGTTTTATTTCATAACTAATCAAGGTCAAGCTTGCTCATTTTAGTTTAAGATACTGTGATCACATGTTATTCTACAGTTCACTCAATTGGATATCCATATGATACATTGAGATTTGAAATCGTCATTAATACAATGATTTTCTATATACTGAGTCATTCATTTCCTTCATTATTGCTGTGCTTCTTGGAGCATCCATCAGTTTTACTGAATTTTTTTGGTATATGAATTGAGTCGTCAATTTCCTGCATCATAACTGCCATTCGGGGAGCATACATCAGTTTTACTGATACTCTTGTTTAAGATACTGCAATGTTGTTCTACAATTGACCCAATTGGATATCCATACGATACGAGATTTGAAATCGTCATCAATTAGTACAATGATTTCCTATATATTGAGTCATTCATTTCCTTCATTATTGCTGTGGTTCTTAGAGCATCCATCAGTTTTACTGACTTTTTTGTATTTAGATTGAGTCATCAATTTTCTGCAGTATTAGTATAACTGCCTTTCGGGAAGCATACATCAGTTTTACTGATGCTCTTGTTATCAGAAGTGCATGTTTATGCAAAGTAAGCTATGAGTTCATTTGATCAAGTCAGTTTGTGTTTATACTTACATGCATACCGGTGATGAAACTAAAATCTGTCCCACTACATTCTATGGTGACATCCGGTTGATATCCCAAGGTTTTCACTACTGTTTGTGCGAGTTCCTCGGGACTTTTCGTATGAACATTTATGGTGTAATCTGCGCCCATCTCCTTCGCTAAAGAGAGGCGATGGTTGTCTATGTCTGAAATAAAATATGGTTCAAATGTTTATTATATTCCTCTGTCACGATGTGCCGACATAAACTTCCGACTACATTGTAGATTTCAATTCAGTCATAAAAAGTCGACGTTATTCTAGGTATACACTATTACTGCATCATAGCTACGCTCCTACTACGACTAAACTACGTCGAAACTACGACTAGATTACGACTAAGCTACATCAAGTCTATAACTAGGATACTTATAGACTATGACGAAGCTTCGTCTTTCTCTAGACTACGACTAAGCTGCATCTTGACTACGACTATGCTACATGAAGTCTATGACTAAAGTACGTCTCGACTATGACTACCCTATGACTAAGCTACATCAAACCTAAGACTAAGATACTTCTAGACTACGACTAAGCTACATCTAGACTACCACTGAGCTACGTCACGCATATGACTAAGCTACGTCAATTCTACGACTAAGCTACATCTAGACTACGACTAAGCTACATCCAAATTACGACTAAACTATGTCAAGCATACGACTAAGTTACATCTAGACTAAGACTAAGCTACATCTAGATTACGACTAAGGTACGTCAAGCCTATGACTAAGCTACGTCAAGCCTACGACTAAGCTACATTTAGACTACGACTAAGCTACATCCAGATGACGACTGAGCTACGTCAAGCATACGACTAAGCTACGTCAAGCCTACGACTAAGCTACATTTAGACTAAGACTAAAATACAGCAAGTCTACGACTAAGCTATATCTAGACTAAGACTTAACTACGTCAAGTCTACGATTAAGCTACTTCTAGACTACGATTAAGCTAGGTCAAGTATCCGACTAAGCTACACTTAGACTACGACTGACCTACGTCAAGTCTACGACTAAGCTACATCTAGACTAAGACTAAACTACGTCAAGCATACGACTACGCAAGGTCAAGCATACGAATAAACTACATTTAGACTACGACTAAGCTGCATCAAGACTACGACTAAACTACACCTAGACTACGACTAAGATACATCTAGACTACAACTAAGCTCTATCTAGACTACGAATAAGTTAAAATTTGTAATTTAAAGCTGCGACACACCAGCGAATAAGTGACCATAGCTAACTCAGACTAAGCTATAACGCGTCTACGATTTATCCTATTATCCAGATTGCCCTACGTCTGAATACGACTAAACAACTAGACTACAATGCTTTTGATATGAGATGTCTACTATACAGCAGAAAAATAAACAAGAGTCAAATGGGCCTTTATCGCTAACCTCTTCACAATTGGTTTATTGACAAACAACAGACTTCTTGACAAAATTTGAAGGTATTTGTTAATTACCCGTAAACTTTTTTCTCTACATTAAGACAAAAATGTGTGAATGTGTTTTTGTGTAAAATGTAATTAAAACATTTTCCATTGAACTGATATATATATATATATATATATATATATATATATATATATATATATATATATATATATATATATATATATATATATATATATATAGTCATAAGAAGTCATAAGAATTAATAAAAAAAAAACCACACCTAAATTTTGTCATGGATCTTTCAAATAACCTTTCTCTGAAATAGATATCCTCTATTAAAAGTTGGCAACTGAATGCTTTATTGCATTTCTATATACATTTATATTGAATAAATCAATAAAATGACACAAAAACGTGTGACAAAGACTATGTCAGAAAGTCGTTTTCTAATATGTCTTATTAAGTGCTGCAAACACTTGAAAAGATGTTTTGGTGTGAAAATAAATAAAAAAAAATACCTCCTGTGGGACTTGAAGCACTAACCTTGAAATTGCCAGAACGGTACTTATCAAATACAGGATAAATCCAGAAAACTAAATTTTGACATGACATTTTCAAATATCTCTTAAAATAGATATTTTCTAATAAGAGTAAGCAATTAAAGTGCTTTATTGCTTCTAGGTAGTGAATAAATCAAGAAAATGGCACAAAAATATGTGCAAATTACTAAGTCAGAAAAGAGGCCGAAAAGTCTAAAAAAAATCGATTTCAAAATGAAGCTAAAACCAACAACACTTCTTAAGACACTTTTCAGATCACTCTGGTGCATTCAGATTATTGATCTATACACCTGGTGTCAGAGGTATATCAAAGGAGGGTACCTTATGGTGCCTTTATTGCTCAGGTAAGCTAATGCCAACTTTCATACACAGTCAAGTTCCTGTATCTCCAGAAATTGAACTCGAAAATAAATGTGTGAATCTTGAGAAAGTCCTAACTAAAAATAGTCATGCATAGGCAGTTGCTTTAAATAATATTAAATTTGAATAAAAGTGGTGCTGGTTCAATAAAATTTATGACATGTTATTTTCTGTTTTATGCGGAAACAATACTATTGTAACGAAATCACAGTCGAAGCTATGTCGATAAAAGTCGTAGCTGTGTCGTGATTCGTCGAAGCTTTGGTGGCAAAAGAATGGGGAACGGAAGACGTTTTAGTTGAAACACTGCCAAGTAATCGTCAGTCGGAGCATTTCGTGACGCGTCGTAACGCGATCACCATCAGTCTACGGAAACGTTTTGGTGCCTGGTGTTGTTGTGTTGTAAGTATGGAAACGTTTTGGTGCCTGGTGTTGTTGTGTTGTAAGTATGGAAACGTTTTGGTGCCTAGTGTTGTTGTGTTGTAAGTACGGAAACGTTTTGGTGCCTAGTGTTGTTGTGTTGTAAGTAGGTATCATGACAAAAATAAAATTGACTTGCCGAGATTGATAAAACATGATGAAGTAATGAAGTCGAAGTGTTGCCGTAAACTGTCCTTAAACGAGTTCTTTTCGGCATTTTGTCATCTATAAAACAGTTACAGAGATTTTTAAGTCAAGATAACTTTATGCGATTTCCCTCATGTCAATTTTAAAACAAATCGTCTTAATACAGTCGCATTTCCTTGAAAATCAAGAATTTTTGACATCATTTTTGTTGATATGTTAGGATAAACATGCTACTATCGAGAACTTTATGTTGAGTTATTGTTTTAAAAATATCAATTCGAGATTTCGTAAGTCAATTTCGTTTTGAATTCGAGTTATCAAACACACATTTGTATGAAAATCTGAAAATATTGACTTTGTTGAAGTCAACAAGATGCAAAAAAGTAACAATTATCGATATATTTTTTGACGACGTTCTAAAGAAAACTCTTGAAATCACATTACAATTTCTTTCTTGTTATTTGCTCACGAATGAACACAATATATATGTTCAGTCAGCTAAATGTATTTTGCTTTTAACAGTACTTATTGTGAAAATGCACATTAAGTATACAATATATCGTGTAAAGAATTTAGCACCAAGTACTGAAATATACTTAAATCAAGCTCACTCCTTTTGATGAACTTTGAATGCATAATTAAATTCAAGATACCAAAGTTTTTTTGTTTTTTTTTTTGTCAAAGGTGCCTGTACTGTTTCATTTGGGAATTGTTGTCCCATGTCCAGTGTTTTGCACCAAAATGGATATACCATACATGTACTATGTTTTACACTAATTTTTAAAAAAAACTTTATGTTTAAACGTTAAAATCATAACAAGATTGCTATAATCAAGTTAAAAACATAATAAATGTTTCAAACTTTAGTAAAAAAAAATATGACTAATAATCCTTTTATATACTTAATTTTGATTTTCTACAGTCATAAATCAATAATGACCTTGACCTTTTACACTTGATCTATCAAATCAATAAGATACATAAATCTGTCCGGAAAATTTTTGTGGAAGGTATTGCGATTCTACAATGATAACTATTAATAGTGAGTCTTAGGCCCTTTGATTTGTAATAAAAATTACTTATATAATTCCATAATGGCATCAACCTTTGAACTCCGTTAGTGGAAATCAAGAAATTCAATCTTCTGTCATTTGTGGAAGATTTGACTGTTCTACTTGTCACTTTGAAAATAGTTTTGCTCAGTGTTCACGGTATGTGAAAGAATTCAGTACATTATTGATGCGGGTAACAATACCATATACTTATAATAAGAATGCTATACACAAGATGTAACATGTGATACCTGCCAAGTCGACATACGATCTGACATGTCGATTTAACACCTGACAAGTCAGCGCAATGAAGTAAGATATCAACAATTGTTTTGGACAAGTAGGTGGTAGTAATATATTCCTATATGTTTGTCCTTGTTGCACTCGCTTTTCCTCAGGAAGTTAGGCTGAGCCAAAAAGTCGCCTAGTGTAAGCTCAAGGCTACATGTTACATCAAATATTAAGCTCAGCGATTAGGTGAAATATGATAGAAACGAAATGAAGTGTCGATAATCAGATGTCCAGGGTGTCTGTCATGACTCAGAATCTCCTTTTCTCTATAAAGTCCATCTGGATGACGTACCTGTCAATATGATATGGGTAGCCCCCATTTGTTTGGCTACTAACATCACTAGTATTCCCACAGGTCCTGAAATAACATAAACACATTCCAGATTAATGATATAGGAGATACAATAAATCATATTCAATGTATAAACCTACAAGGTCTTCAAAATACCCCTATTTTTTACATAAATATAGGCCAAGAAAACTAATGTTATAATCTATATCTGAAACAAGAACCTCATGTGAGACTATATCGCTAAACAGAGCACATTTTGCTCATTCACATACAACTGACTGCTAAAAGAAATTCGAAGATACATATAATCTCTTGCTCATTGTGCTTTTAATAACTGACCAAGGACTGTAAACTTGCTTCTCTGCATTTGAATAAATCAAGACAATGATTTAAAACATTATGAAAAAAGATAAAGTCAGAATTCTTTTTTTTTTACCTTCATTCTTTTGTAATTATTTTGTATACCGATTTCCCCCCTTAAATGATATTTGAAATCTTTGGTGTACTAGAACTTTTAAAATCGTTTGCCTTTAGCGGAGTTTGTACCGCTTCCTTTCAGCATGCAAGAACTGGCCTATATATAGTTCGGCTGAATCTTCGACGCGGGTGACTAAAACCATGGAGTTAATGAGGACAAACTAAGACTTAGTGGCTTTATATTTGTTGAGTTACTTTAATTTTGTTTAACGCCACCAAAAAAAAGAATGTTCCCTGACAACCAGACGGAGTGATTAAGAATGAAAGAAGAAGGAATATTCGATAACACCGTCCTCTTCACTAAATGCATGAAATGCCGGTTTACACAACATTTTTTGTCTGTATATGACTTTAACCTTTACATGGTAAGTAAAGACTTGTTGATTTTTCACCTTTTGTATACATCGCACATGATATTCTGCACCCAATTGTAAGCTAATATATAAGTATTTAAATGGTTTGTTTTCTTTCTACATCTCAACTAGTATAACATGATATATCTTGTTAACTCTCCTAAATATGAGACATACAGGGTTCACTTTTCAAAGTATAAGACATACCGTGTAAACTCTTCTAAGTATAAGACATACCGTGTAAACTCTTCTAAGTATAAGACATATCGTGTAAACTCTTCTAAGTATAAGACATACCGTGTAAACTCTTCTAAGTATAAGATATATCGTGTAAACTCTTCTAAGTATAAGACATATCGTGTAAACTCTTCTAAGTATAAGACATATCGTGTAAACTCTTCTAAGTATAAGACATACAATACAAGCTCTCTTAAGTATGAGACATACCGTGTTAACTCTCCTAAGTATGAGACATACCGTGTAAATTCTTGTAAATATGAGACACACCGTGTTAACATTTCTAAGACATATCACATGTAAACTATCCAAGGTATAAGAAGTTAGTAACTTGTTAAAAAATTTGCTCCTAGATAAAAGACATGTTCGTATTCGTCAGGCCTTGACATAGGAAATGAGTAAGAAAAATGTATGATTTTTAACAAGCTTTTATGTTTTGTACGAAATACATGCCGTGTTAACATCTTTTTATTTTCACTTCAAAACTGCCGACTTGAACATGACTTATGCTTCGGGTGGGTCCATTGCAAAGGTCAAAATTTGTATGCCCTGCATCAGGCAGATGCCGTCACCATATACGTGAAATATTCGTGGTGTGACGTAAAACAAAAATCAATCTATCATGAATATGACTTAAACATAAGATACTCGACATGTTTTGGACTTACAAGAGCGTACGTGATATGTTGTGTCGCAATAGGGATTACATAACGTGTAGACCACGTTCACAGCGGCCACAGCAAAATTTTGTGGATCAGCTTTTGAAAAAGAATCAAGAAACGGACCATATTGTACCCAGGCCTTACAAATCCCTCCGCATCAAATGAATAGCAAATGTTAATTCTGTCAGCCCTAAAACTGTAGGATGGTGTAAAGGTTGATAAAATCTTTTCCAGAATTCATTAATAATAACTCCTGCTAAATTAGAATATAGTTGTGCTGAATACCCATGGGACGCATTCTGGTGTCCAACATTGGAGAATTAGAGTTATAAAATCATAAACCAATGACGGTTGATGTTTTGTGATGAATGGAGTAAGAGGCTAGGCAACCTGCCAATAATTAAAAATCTTTGCCAAAGAATAGATAATACATGTACCCGGTATACAAGCAAACAGGTCATGCACCTACTAAACAAGAGATAAATAAAGTCGGGTATCAAGGTAATCTTTTTACAAAATCTTGATTCGTTCGTAGCTCATTTCTGTTGCTCGTATAGGGGCATTTCTGTTGTTTTTTAATGTTCTCCCGGATTTCGAGATGGATATGCGTAAGACGCTTACAGCTGAATTATCCTATTATACACAAACTTTCCGAGTGAAAAAATGGAGGGTCGGTGAAATCCCGTAAACAGGTGAGGTGTGACAGACGGCGAGGAGGAGTATGACAACAGCATGCTGTAAATGTACTGAAGTCTGACCATTTCCAACCTGCATTTACAAGTTATAACATACTGTTATCGTGAATTTCTTCGTCCTATTGCGTTGTCTGTACGGAATTTCTTCGTCGTATTGCGTTGTCTGTACGGAATTTCTTCGTCGTATTGCCTTTTCTGTACGGAATTTCTTCGTCGTATTGCGTTGTCTGTACGGAATGTCTTCGTCGTATTGCGTTGTCTGTACGGAATTACAATATGATGATTACCATGATCACTTATTTATTCATTCATTTTAACAAATTGACAAAAAACGCCCGCATCATGTTTATATGTGGTGTACAAGCCACATCATTTCATATGACACCATCAAAAGTTTTGTTTCCCCTTTAGTTAAGGAGGAAAAGCCCGGACAAGCTTTTCCGACCCCGCCCATTTTCCCCCAACCCAGGGGCCTGGCCCGAACTTTGAAACCCACATGCACAACTACAAGCCTCACCCTTTCACATGACACCATCAAAAGTTTTATCCCCCTTTAGTTAAGGAGGAGAAGCCCGGACAAGCTTTTCCGACCCCACTCATTTTCCCCCACCCCAGAGGCCTGACCTCAACTTTGATATCCACATGCACAACTACGAGTCACATCCTTTCATATGACACCATCAAAAGTTTTGTTCCCCCTTTAGTTAAGGAGGAGAAGCCCGGATAAGTTTTTCCGACCCCATCCATTTTCTCCCACCCCAGAGGCCTGACCCCAACTTTGAAACCCACATGCACAACTACAAGACACATCCTTTCATATGACCCCATCAAAAGTTTTGTTACCCATTTAGTTACGGAGTAGAAGCCCGGGAAACCTTTCCGACCCCACCCATTTTCCCCCACCCCAGGGGTATGACACCAACTTTGAAACCCGCATGCACAACTACAAGTTACATTCTTTCATATGACCCTATCAAAAATTTTATTCCCCCTTTAGTTAAGGAGGAGAAGCCCGGACAAGGATGGATGGACGGACGGACGGACCGACCGACAGACGACAGCGGTATAGCATAATACGCCCACGTTTTTAAATGCGGTCGTATGAAAAATATTTTAAGAAAAAGTTCACTTTTGAAAACAAGTATGTTTAAATGTATCTAGTCATTATATAATAGTTTCAAGAGTATTGATATTAAAAGAAATTATCGAAGAAGTAACTCTTTTTATTTTGGCGCATTCCTAAAAATATTTTGTCATTTAAACCAGTATCATTCATATTAAAGTGATCTGTAACAGCGGAGATTCTTTTTAGAAATGTCCCAACAGAAATATCATAAATGCCAAGCATCCAAGTACTCGTTACTTTTATTATATTGTATTAATTTCCAGTTTTATGTACAAGTATCATAAAAGGGCAGATGTTGGATCGTTTACTAAATCTGTTTTTGTTAGTGTTTCAGGATAAAACATCGCATGATAAATACAATAATGTTTACCATGATATGGAGTTGCTAAATATCTTATTGAGGAAATTCGGAAATTAGAGTTATGTTTCAAAATGAAAACGAAATAGCGTGTTGACGAGATATATGACTTCAATGTATCATTCAAAGCTTTTATTTCTTGATAATGTTTACTTAACATGATACTCGAATAATCCTTTTATTTCATAAAAAAAAATGTCTAATTGGCTTCATTCACAAACACTGAGATGATCCAGGCAAGTGATTTTGCATTGGGTATACTCCTTGGGGTTTATCTTCAGTTTCTAAGTAATTACTTATTGTTTGGATCTTTTGTTTTTCTATGATTATTAACTAAAGTGAAAAAAAAATTGCATTTACGATGAAAACAGTCATATCCCATAATACATTCGGAATGTTGTGGGCCTTCTCTGACTAAAGAACCGGGATTATGTAAAACTCGAAGCGAACGCGTAAAGCTGGTGAACCATGGCCATATCGAGATTGCTAATTGGGAGAACAAAGCAAGATAATTGATATACATGTACATATATACCATTGACGATCTGAGAAGATCTGAATATTAACTGTAAAATATACAATAATAAATAAATAAATAAATAAATAAACAAAAACTTTAGACAGCGGAAACAAGAGTACGCCCCAATATAATTAAATTTTGCCATTCTACATGCATATAAGGGAGAAATGTTGATTTGCAAACGCCTTTGCTGACATAAAAGAATTATCTTAAATCAGTTTTTGAAACTGAGTATACAGCTACAAATCATTTAATACTATTTAATACTGTTTATGTTACCATCAGATTATTTGAATTTAATTTGGTTAAAACGTGTTATCTAGCCTGGTAATTTTCCTTCATAATGTTAATCACTTGTTTGAACAAGATACACAGCCCCTGTTCTAAACCAAAACTCAACCCGTTTCTATATTCTTTGCTTAAAGGGAGAGGCGTATACAAGTTTATGTAGATATATGTCCGTATGATGTATGGGCAAAATCCGGCGTAAACATCATATTCGGCGTCAACGTCATATCCGACGTCAACGCCATAGTGTGAGTCTCTCCTCATACAGTTCCGTAGATATCAACTATATGTCCTCCACACATCTCTGATTACAAGAAATATTTGTATGACGTTCGACATATAGCTTGGTATTTGACTTTTACTAGGTTCCCTTGGTTATGTTTATTTTGGACATACGACCTTGAAGTATGTGGGTCACGGAGAAAACTACGTCACATTTTTAACAACGAAGTCCATGCGTCACTCAGACATATACATGTACCCAGATTTATTCATTGGGACCGCCACCAAAAGCTGACCTTATTCCTGGTGTTAAACAATAGAAAAACAGATAAAACACATCCAGTACCCGCATATGTAAAGGCTGTTGTTTTTATTATATACATGTATTTCTTCAGTTTCGTTTTCTCTTGGCTATTTTGTTTTTCGTATTATTTATTTTATTTAATTGTTTATTCATTCTTATTTGTATTTTGAATTAAAAGAAATTAATATTGGCTATTTTCATTGTATGTTTTAACATCAATCTATCATACCGTCTTTTTCTAGGTTTATTTTTTTTAATCACAATGCAGACGTCATGGACTTGATGAAGCTTGGTTCATAGTAATCAACGAAGGATAACTCTTATTCTATATGTATACTTTGCTCTGAGGATGATTCACATTTGGATGGCGGGAATGAACACAGTATCGTAAATTATTTACCTATTTATCAGATAGATATATGCAACTGCTAACGAACTGGGACATCTCATGCTTGCGATGTTGTTCACGTAGATATATTTGACATTTTTCATTTTGCATTTTGTGCTGCATTGCGAACTTTGTCAAAAATGCCCAAAGGTCAGAACAAATTCGGTGCAAGTGGCGGTAGTGGTCTTCCGAAAAAGAATACCACTAATGGCAATGCTTTTACTGAATTATGTGAAGTCATTAAGGACAAATGTAATGATGTTAAGGATAATAACATTTCTGTAGCTGACGCCATAGATGAGCTGAATTCGCACTTTTGCGCGGAGGGGCCCAAGTTGTCGGACACCGAAAGAACTGCAATGAATGTTATGTCTATGTTGCTACCAGTTTTAGATGCATTGGTTACATCACGTCGTGATGAGTTAGGTAAAGCTCATGACGTTAAGATAAATCGACTTCAGACTGGGGTGAGAAATAATGAGTATTCTCATGACACATTGGAACAGTACACGAGACGAGAAAACCTTCGTATATCTGGCGTTCCAGAAGCAGCTGACAATACTGTGGAGGACCTGGTTGACATAACTATGAAGATAGGCAACAAGATGGGGGTTGAACTTGATAGATCATCCATAAGCGACATTCATCTACTAGGAAATAAGCGGGCCAATCAGAACAGACAAATAATCGTCCGGGTTGTAAATCGCTTGACAAGACACCGTAAGCAGTTGAAGGACACAGAATATAAGCCGGTTTACATCAGTGAAGATCTTACCAAATTGAGCTTCAAACTATTTCAAATCGTGCGAAATACTGATGTTGTGAAGAGTGCTTTTACACGAGATGGAGGAATTCATTGTTTACTGAAGAGCGGTGATAAGGCGGTTGTAGAATCATCTGATAATTTGTTTAAAATCGGCCTTGTGGAGGTTGACTTTCAAAGGCTTGTTCTATCTCAGCTTTAGGAAACACAAGGAAGGGGATATGAAGATAATGTCTCGCTTGAATCTCGTGAAAATACGCAAAATCCATCTACGGTAAAAGCAAGAGGATTGCCCAATTTTCAGTTCGGTGCTTATCATGTTAATACTTGTAACATTGATGAAACTGTTAATGTAGATATTTCACATGTCTTAGTATCTCAAATTAAGGTTTTATCTTTGAATGTTTGTGGGCTTGTCTCACAATTGAGAAACCCTGACTTTGTAGAATATATAATTCAATATGATATTATTTGTTTTGTAGAAACAAAACTTGACAAATATGATCAGGTTTAAATCAATGGTTTTCAGTTGTTACCACCTGTTAATCGACAAAATTGTAAGGCAAGGTCTGGTGGTATTTGTGTATTTGTTAGAGATGAAGTTTTTAAACATGTTCATGTTTCTGATCATTTTACAAACTCTAGTCATTGTGTTTTCTGGTTTACAGTTGATGAGAAATTATTGTTGTTCAAAACCCTTTTTGGGGTGGTCTATATACCTCCTGAAAATATTTTATATAGTAATATAGATATGTTCACTGAAATAGAGAATGAGTTGACAGATTCTGACCTTCCTGTTTGTTTAATTGGTGACTTTAATGCACATACCAGTGATGTCAATGAATTTGTTGTTATCGATAACAATATACTTAATTCCATGAATATTCAAGATGTTGATAAATTTCCATCGAACACTTCGCACACTTTAGAAGAATATGGCATCCAAATTATCAAGTGCTCTCAGGATAAAAAGAGCATTGACAGGTTTGGCAAGAGATTATAAGAATTCTGTAGTAGTTTAGAATTGTTCCTTGTGAATGGTAGAGTAGGTAGTGATAGTGGCGTAGGACATACAACATATAATAATTCTGTAATCGATTATGTAATTATTTCACCCACTCTGTTCAGATCAATCCTTGATTTTAAAGTATTGGCCTTAGACCCAATCTTGAGTGATATTCATAATCCTATTAGCCTTCAATTTTGCACTAATCCTGACAATACTAACGTAAGTGGTCAAACTACTGTTTTGAATGATAGTGTAAATGACCAGGTCACTCCCAATGACTATAATGTGAAAATACAGTTAAACCACGCTGGGTCAATGACAGTGCTTCAGCTTTTACTAACAGTTTGGATGGCGATAGTGTTAATGAATTGTTGGTTAGCCTGGAGGACATAGATCCAATTAATATAGATATGGTTACCTTTAATAAGATAGTTGACGATTGTAATAATATTCTTAAGGTTGCTGATGATAAGGCTGGAATGTTAGTGTCAATTCTAACTTAGAAACCTAAAAAGATTTCAAGTCATCATACAAGTAGCAGGAGGTATTTTAACAAGGATTGTTATGTAAAACGCAAATCTTATTGCAAATCCAAAAAGTACTACTACAGAGTACGAGGTAAAAAAAACTATGCAGACATGGTGTGTAGAAGCGGAGATTACAAAAAGACTTTACAATGGCAATTTAATTAATATGAGAAATCATTTATTACCAAATTGAGAGCCTACTGGTCTTTTTTTAACAGAAGTTGTGATAAAAGTAAAACTATTGTACAAAAATTTGCTTTAGATACATTTTTGAATCACTTTAAGGATCTTAATAATGCTAATACTGATGTTGATATTTTACTGCCTGCTGATGTAAATGAACATAATACTGTCATAAATCAGGATATTTGTGAAAAAGAGGTGGCGGATGCAATAAAATCCTTGAAGAATAATAAGGCTTGCAGCAGTGATATGATACTTAATGAATTTCTAAGGCATGCAGCTTATGCCTGTAATTGTCAGAATTTTCAATATTGTGTTTGTGAGTGGCCTGATCCCTGACTGTTGGTCTGAAGGTTTTGTATGTCCTATTTATAAGAATAAGGGCAACACTACAAATGTTGACAAATACAGAGGTACATGTATAACCATTTTAAGCTGTTTTGGCAAGCTGTTTACATCCATATTGAATAACAGTTTATTTAATTACCTAGAAAGTATGAGTTTGTTATCTGAAGAGCAAGCTGGCTTTAGAAAGGGTTACGGTACCATTGATCATATTTCCATCTTGAAAGGTCATATAGACTTATATTTGTTTAGGAGAAAAGACTTATCATATTTATTATATTATTTTATAGACTATCGTAAAGCTTTTGATTCGGTCGATAGGGTATTGTTGTGGCAGAAATTATTACGAACTTCTATTGATGGTAAAATGTTAATAGTTATACAAAACCTGTATAAAAATGCCAACTCATGTGTAAGGGATGGCTCTAAATGTTCAGAATGTTTTGCTTCAAATATAGGTGTAAGACAGGGAGAAAGTCTGTCTCCTGTACTATTTTCCTGAATGACCTTACAGAATTTATGTCACGTATAATAGTCTTAATGATGTATGTAATATCTCGCATTTATTGTTCGACAATGATGAAATTGTTGTTTACTTCAAATTATACCTTTTATTATATGCTAATGATACTGTTATATTTGCTGAGTCTGCAAGTGAATTACAGGCAGCATTGAATGCAATGTATTTATACTGTGAAACATGGAAACTGAAGGTTAACACAGCTGAAACTAATATTGTAATATTTTCTAGAAGCAGAAAAGGCAATGATGCGGATTTTACATATAATAATGAACGCCTGACTGTAGTTGAAGATTTTCAGTATCTTGGTATAATACTTTCAAGAAAAGGTAATTTCTACAGAAACAAATCTCGTCTTGTTCAGCAGGCTAGAAAAGCCATGTTTTATGTATTGCGTAAAGCAAGAAAATTGTGCTTACCTATAGATATTCTTCTACAGTTATTTGATACAATGGTTGCACCAATCTTATTGTATGGTGCAGAAGTATGGGGCTACGAAAATAATGATGTAATTGAATCCTTGCACCTAGAATTTTGCAAATATATTTTGAAAGTTAAAAAATGCACTCCTAACTGTAGTGTATGTGGTGAACTTGGTAGAGTACCTATGTCTGTTAGTATTATTGCAAGAATGATTGGCTTCTGAGAAAGAATTGTTACTGGCAAAAAGGAGAAAATATCCCGAACACTATATGAGATGTTGTATAGGTTAGATGTTGGCGAAGTTTATCACTCTAAATGGTTAAGTCATGTTAAGAATTTACTTGTTAACTGCGGTCATAATGATTTATGGGTTGATCAATCTGTAGCAAAAAGATTTGATTTGTCTAAGAAGGTGAAACAATGTTATCGTAATATCTTTATTGAAAAGTGGGAAAATGTAGTATTTAGTTCCCCCAAGTGTATAAATTACAGAATGTATAAATCTGATTTTGGTCTTGAGAAATATTTTACTATATTACCGCCTGATCTAATGTATAGTATATGCAAATTTAGATGTTGTAGTCACAGATTACCTATTGAATCGGGTAGATTTTTTAACATTGACCGATCAGACAGAGTTTGTGACCTGTGTAGTTTAGGCGAGTTAGGTGATGAATTTCATTTTTGTATAATTGCACCTTTTTCAGTAATGAAAGAAGTAGACTTCTTCCTCATAATCAAAACAGAATTAGAAACATGTTAAGCTTTAAGGAATTAATGAATAGTCATGACAAATATGTACCTGTAGGATTAGCAAAGTTTTGTAAAATAGTAATGTCAATTTTCAGTACCAATTAATATTTCCTTCTTATACAGTCATGTTCATTGTCTGTTTGCAGTAAGCAAATTTTAGTATTAGTTATTACCATTTGTTTTAGTTGTTATGTTTAGTTATTATTAGTTTTTTTTACTATATTGTGTTCATTCATTTGTACAATTGTTTGCCAAATCATTTTGTACTGTTATGCCTCATGTGAGGCCTTCAGTGAAATAAATAAATGTTCAACAAAAAATGTTCAAATGATGTTCATAATTATCAAGATAATAAAAAACTGTAAAGGACCTGGGCATAATTTTAATATGTCTTTACTGCATAGAAGAAAATTCTAGTACAAAACCATATGAATAAACAACAAAACACTCGATTGTCCACAAATTTTCGGCCGCGTGGCCTTTATAAAGTGGGAAATATTGAAAACAGAATATCAAGTTACGTAACGCTTTCATACTCCAGCAATATGGACGTAACTTGATATACTGTTTTCAATATTTCCCACTTTATAAAGGCCACATGGCCGAAAATTTGTGGACATTCGAGTGTTTTGTTGTTTATTCATTACTACTTCCCTACGGAGGACTTTCATATAATTAGCAAAACCATATGGTTTGTAAAGATTCATAAGTATGAAAAAATATATGTTTATTATATTAATACAATGTAAAAAAAAGTTTACAGAGTGCCCCGGTATATTAGAGTCAGCTCGTTTACCTTAAACAGAGATGTATCTTTTAACTGTATTTGCATACTGGAATCTTCGAGCAAACCATTAAGCCAAATAAATCAGTGTTATTCGTTGATCAAGTTCCGGTACAATAAATGTATTAATTTTCTCCAAAGAAATGCATATATAAAACTTGATATGTCATAATATTCGCATTGGTCCTTTGACTGTTTAAGAGCAAAATGGTCTGTTCTAAAGCATTTCCGATTTAAAAGGACGTTATAGAGCATCAATATGTATCAAGATTAAGACCATAAAAACCCCACCAAATATAGTAAATTGCCTTGATTTTGAACATTTAGGAGGTCATATCAAGATATGACCAATTAAAGACACTGTACCTGCGCCACAGATCAGCATGGTGGTTCCCATGGTAACAGATGCTCGACGACAACTGTAAACAGCGACAGCCAATGGTTCAATCATCGCGCCTTCATCCAATGTCACGTGATCCGGAAGTCTACAAAAGACGACACAACAAGAAATGACTCCTACTCAATTATTTTCATGTACTGAATGCAAAACAAAGCACCTCTACCACAATATTTTCTCTGAAGATGCATAACTTAAATTGGAAGTAGCATGATATCACCCGCTGCAATCCACAAAATTGTGATAAACTGATTTTTTATGAGTGCGATAACCAAGTTCTAGTCATTTTGTATTTGACTAATTGAATTTACAGTATTCTTCACTAATGTTACAAAACGAACAAAAAAGTATGTTGTATGTTCTTCATTGCAGAAAGCAATATAGGCAATTGAAATGCAATGTCCTGTATGTGATATTTATTTATGTTCCTTTGATTTCTTCCAACTTATTTCATCTTCCACTCTTTCTTTTGCTTCCTATTAGGTAGAGTATTTTTCCTTTTGTCTAATTTTTAAAATAGAGTCTGTGTCGGCAATCAGTTGCAGTTTGCTGTTATACATGGCGGTTTGTTATGTAAAACACAAAATAAAACTCCGAAACGTCAACCCGGCGGAAATCTGCCCTTTCAATGATAAATCTTGCCCCTTTCACTAACAATCATGAGTGAACCCGTAAACGTATTTGAACCCCGTAAGCTGCAAGCAAATACGTTTCACTAAGAATCGTAAGCGTAGGCTCTCAATGAAAATTCATCGCAGGTTACGTGAAGTACAAATTCGTAGTTGATTCCCGTAAATACATGATTTATGGGATAAGTTACGGGGTGTCCAACCTGTCGTACTGTCGCACGATCGTGTGGCGGAAAGGCCAAAACGTGCGACAAGCACTTTTCAGGTATAACCCCTTTTTGCAGCAATTTTACACTGAAATACACACAGTATACTTCACAATGTGTAACATTCTACAGAAAGTCTTCTTTACTATCTTGTCACTATAAGTTATTATTTGGTAGACTGAAAGCCGTGAAGTTGCCATAAATGATGATATTGCCCTTTGTAATTTATATGGATGATTAATAGTTTAGTCAATAAAAATCTACAACTCACTATGATCAGTAGGCATGGCTACCTGTAACACGAGGCAAAAATATTATAGGACAGTGGCCTTTTGCACAGAAACGCAAATTAATACACAGAAATATCCACGATATAGGTCTGTTATGATTAATATTATAAGCTACCGTAATATTCGGAAATACATTGTGGTGTTATGGTACAATTGTGGTTTTATGGTGTAATTGACAAAGTATTTCGTCGCTTACAACAAATATCATGGAGGCGGGAGGCAGCCAAACTCGGGATTGGCCCTCGATCGACTATATCATAAGCCAAGCGCTTCACCACTTCACTAAATCTGCTCAAATTCTGGTATGAAATAATGTTATTGAATGGTAAGAAGAATATGAAATTGAATTGTTTTAATTTAGAGTAAATGGTTCTGAGAATGAGTGTTAAGGTTTGGTATTAAAGTGATGTGAAATTCCACATGCCATTGTGTATCATGCCATTGTGTATCATGCCATTGTGTATCATGCTATTGTGTATCATGCTATTGTGTATCACGCTATTGTGTATCATGACACTGGGCCTTGGTTTATACTGTCTCCTCCGGGGGAGGAAGAGATGATACACATTAGATAACTCCTACCCGACCGCTCAGCTAGGACTGTAGTCGTCACATTAGATAACTCCTACCCGGCCGCTCAGCTAGGACTGTAGTCGTCACATTAGATAACTCCTAATTGACCGCTTATCTAGGACTGTAGTCGTCACATTAGATAACTCCTACCCGGCCGTTTATCTAGGACTGTAGTCGTCACATTAGATAACTCCTAACCGACCGCTTATCTAGGACAGTAGTCGTCACATTAGATAGCTCCTACCTGACCGCTCAGCTAGGACTGTAGTCGTCACATTAGATAACTCCTACCCGGCCGCTTATCTAGGACTGTAGTCGTCACATTAGATAACTCCTAACCGACCGCTTATCTAGGACTGTAGTCGTCACATTAGATAACTCCTACCCGACCGCTTATCTAGGACTGTAGTCGTCACATTAGATAACTCCTACCCGACCGCTTATCTAGGACTGTAGTCGTCACATTAGATAACTCCTACCCGGCCGCTTATCTAGGACTGTAGTCGTCACATTAGATAACTCCTACCCGACCGCTTATCTAGGACTGTAGTCGTCACATTAGATAACTCCTACCCGACCGCTCAGCTAGGACTGTAGTCGTCACATTAGATAACTCCTACCCGGCCGCTTATCTAGGACTGTAGTCGTCACATTAGATAACTCCTACCCGACCGCTCAGCTAGGACAGTAGTCGTCACATTAGATAACTCCTACCCGATTGCTCAGCTAGGACAGTAGTCGTCACATTAGATGAATACTACCTGACCGCTTATCTAGGACTGTAGTCGTCACATTAGATAACTCCTACCCGGCCGCTCAGCTAGGACTGTAGTCGTCACATTAGATAACTCCTAACCGACCGCTCAGCTAGGACAGTAGTCGTCACATTAGATAGCTCCTACCTGACCGCTCAGCTAGGACTGTAGTCGTCACATTAGATAACTCCTACCCGGCCGCTTATCTAGGACTGTAGTCGTCACATTAGATAACTCCTACCCGACCGCTTATCTAGGACTGTAGTCGTCACATTAGATAACTCCTACCCGGCCGCTTATCTAGGACTGTAGTCGTCACATTAGATAACTCCTACCCGACCGCTTATCTAGGACTGTAGTCGTCACATTAGATAACTCCTACCCGACCGCTCAGCTAGGACTGTAGTCGTCACATTAGATAACTCCTACCCGGCCGCTTATCTAGGACTGTAGTCGTCACATTAGATAACTCCTACCCGACCGCTCAGCTAGGACAGTAGTCGTCACATTAGATAACTCCTACCCGATTGCTCAGCTAGGACAGTAGTCGTCACATTAGATGAATACTACCTGACCGCTTATCTAGGACTGTAGTCGTCACATTAGATAACTCCTACCCGGCCGCTCAGCTAGGACTGTAGTCGTCACATTAGATAACTCCTACCCGACCGCTCAGCTAGGACAGCAGTCGTCACATTAGATAACTCCTACCCGACCGCTCAGCTAGGACTGTAGTCGTCACATTAGATAACTCCTACCCGACCGCTTATCTAGGACTGTAGTCGTCACATTAGATAACTCCTACCCGGCCGCTTATCTAGGACTGTAGTCGTAACATTAGATAACTCCTACCCGCCGCTCAGCTAGGACTGTAGTCGTCACATTAGATAACTCCTACCCGGCCGCTTATCTAGGACTGTAGTCGTCACATTAGATAACTCCTACCCGGCCGCTTATCTAGGACTGTAGTCGTCACATTAGATAACTCCTACCCGGCCGCTTATCTAGGACTGTAGTCGTCACATTAGATAACTCCTACCCGACCGCTTATCTAGGACTGTAGTCGTCACATTAGATAACTCCTACCTGACCGTTTATCTAGGAATGTAGACGTCACATTAGATAACTCCTACCCGACCGCTTATCTAGAACTGTAGTCGTCATATTAGATAACTCCTACCTGACCGCTTATCTAGGACTGTAGTCGTCACATTAGATAACTCCTACCTGACCGCTCAGCTAGGACTGTAGTCGTCACATTAGATAACTCCTACCCGACCGCTTATCTAGGACTGTAGTTGTCACATTAGATAACTCCTAACCGACCGCTTATCTAGGACTGTAGTCGTCAATAAGATAAATCCCTGCCGACCGTTCAGCTAGGAGAGTCGTCGTCACATAAGATAAATACTACCAGGGTCCGGCGCCATAAACTGAGAATATACCTAAGTCAAAAATGTATTTTAATTTATTCCATTATCAAACGTTGAAATAAATTTAAATGCAGAATGGTTTTATTCTATTTATCAGTAGAATAAAACTAAATAAAATCCAAATCCCGGCTATTAATTCATTGATGACTAGAAGAATATGAATGTTTTACTTAAGTATATTCTCAGTGTATGGCGCCGGACCCAGACCGCTCAGCTCGTCACATAAATCCTACCTGTCCGCTGAGCTTGGACAGTAGTCGTCACATAAGATAAATCCTACCTGTCCGCTGAGCTTGGACAGTAGTCGTCACATAAGATAAATCCTACCCGACCGTTCAGCTCGGACAGTAGTCGTCAAACAACATAAATCGTACCCGACCGCTGAGCTCCGACAATGGTCGTCACGTTAGATAAATCTTACCCGACCGCTCATCTCGAACAGTAGTCGTCACATTAGATAAATACTACCAGACCGCCAGTAAGAGATATTACCTGACCGCTCAGCTAGGAAAGTAGCCGTCAATAAAATAAATCCTTCCCGACCGCTCAGCTCGGACAGTAGTCGTCACACAACATATATCGTACGCGTCTGCTGAGCTTGGACAGTGATCGCCACATTAGATAAATTTTAACCGACTCAAGTCGGACAGCAACTGTCACATTAGATTAATCCTATCCGACCTCTCAACTCGGACAGTAGTCGTTACTTAGGATAAATCCTACCCGACCGCTGTGTTCGGACAGTAGTCGTCAAATCAGATCCTACCCGACTACTGAGCTAGGTCAGTAGTCGTTACATTGGATAATTCTTACCCGACAGCTCAGCTAGGACAGTAGTCGTCATATAAGACAAATCCTACCCGACTGCTGAGCCAGGACAGTAGTGGTCACATAAGATAAATCATAACTGAACTCTAAGCTAGGACAGCAGTCGTCACTAGGATAAATCTTACCTAACCGCTCATCTCGGACAGCAGTCGTCACATTAGATAAATCCTACCCGACGGCTCAGCTCGGACAGTAGACGTCACAAAAGATAAATCCTAACCGACTGCTGAGCTCAGACAGTGGTCGTCACATTAGATAAATCCTTCCTGACCGCATAGCTAGGGGAATAGTCGACACATAAGATAAATCCTACTTGAATGCTCAGCTCGGACACTAGTCGTCACTTAAGATAAATCCTACCCAACCGCTCAGCTCGGACAGTAGACGTCACATAAACTAAATCCTGCCTGACTGCTCAGCTAGAAAAGGAGTCGTCACATTAGATAATTCCTACCCAACTGCTGACTAGGACAATGGTCGTTACATTAGATAAATCCTACCCGACTGTTCAGCCAGGACAGTAGTCGTCATACAACATAAATCGTACGCTACTGCTGAGCTTGGACAGTTATCGTCACACTAGATAAATCTTACCCGACCGCTCAGCTCGGACAGCAGTTGTTACATTAGATAAAACTTCCCGACGGCTCAGCTCGGACACTTGTCACATAAGATAAATCCTACCTGCCCGCATAGCTAGGACAATAGTCGTTTCATAGGATAAATCTTACCCGAAGGCTCAACTCGGACACTATTCGTCATATAATATAAATCCTACCCAACCGCTCAGCTCGGACAGCAGTCGTCACATACAAGTAAGATAAATCTTATCCGATCGTTTAGGGAAGACAGTAGTCGTCACATAAGATAAATCATACATGACCGCTCAGCTAGGACAGCAGTCGTCACATTAGATAAATCCTACCCTACTGCTCAGCTAGGATAGTATTCGTCACATAAGATAAATCCTACTCGACGGCTCAGCTCGGGCACTAGTCGTCACATAAGATACATCCTACCAGGACAGTAGTCGTCACATAAGCTAGATCCTACCCGACCACTGACCTCGGACAGTGGTCGTCACATTAGGTAGGACAGTAGTCGTCATCCGTGCTGTAGCATGTTGTTGATGTTTGCTGTGTTATGTGTTGTTAATGTTTGTTGTTGATGTATGTAGTATATGTAATATTTAGTGTTGTGACATGTTGTTGATTTTCGGTCTTGTTATAATGTTGTTGATCTTTGATGTTGTGATATATATTGATATTCATCAAGTTTATAACAAAATCAGTCCCTCCATTATACTCACTTGAAACAGAAATCAGCAGGGTGTTTGAAGAATCGACACAAATTTCCGTCATCTGGGGGCGTGGCACAGAAGATTATATCCGGACACAGGTTGTATCGTCCACTCTTGCATAGTCTACAGTATCTGCAAGGGACACCGGGCTCGATCGCCACTCTGTCCCCTGAAACAAAGATCCATTCTTCTATATTAATATGCTTCATGTTTACATGTCAATAGTACATCCTATACATTTGAAATCAAACTGTATATCTCAAATGATTTACAAACACAATGATGTGCTTATGAGCACAAGAATACTGGGAATGACATACAATATTAGAGGTATTACAATAATGGAGATACACATGACCTGCACTTGGTCTAATTTTGTATATAATAACTTTGAGGCTTAAATTGAGACAGTATGTTTACAATGAAATACTTTGAGAGGACAGACCAATCTTTTCAACAATCAGGTTTTTTATAATGCCTATACATGTATATAGTTTTCATAAACTGTCGTTATTTTTCACATCGTTGTTTGGTGAATCCCTTTCTTTCCCTTTTCCTTAGTCCGTCACAAATAATCAAGTTCCTCTTAAACGTTTTTTACGTTCAAATGTTGTTCAGTGTTTAATGTAATGTTTGACAAGCGGCCCAACGTTCTGTGCAGTGAAAGATCTCACCTTCTTTCAAATTCTTGACGGCGTTGCCAATCTTAATAACCGTACCACTAGCCTCGTGACCCATTACCATGGGCTTTTTTAATATGAATCGTCCGCATTTCCCAGACGACCAATACTTGATATCAGATCCACAAATACCAACAGATCCAATGGCCAGGAGAACATCTGTAAAAAGAATACATTTATATACGGTATGTTAAAAGCCATATGTAGATACAGCCGCAAGGTTGTGATGTACAAATACACATAGTCACATTGTAGTGGTGCAGATACAGTTGCAACAGTGGTGGATTATATATAGGCGCAAGATGATTGTCTATATGTATATAGCCGCACAGTGGTGGTGCAGAAACAGTGAAGGATTGCAGCAAAGGTCTAAATCCTTGATTGTCCAACTGGCAAATGTCGATATTGCACATTATATCACAAAGACAATTTGTGATAAATTGCTATACAAACAATTTCTGTTAGAACTGTGACTTTGATCTATTTGTTTATGTTACTATTTCATCTTAACTCATAATTTGACATTCTCACTACTGGAAATTTCAGACTTCTTAAATGACGTGTTAATTGATTTAATTGATATGCTTTATTTTGATCGGTGCCATCGCTAATCTTTTCACATCTGGACATTTTTAAAGGCAACTAAGAAAATAACCATAAAGTTTTCATTGTTGTAAATCGTGATATATACTATGTTTGTATTTTGTATAGTTAGTTAGTACCTAGGTTTCGGACTCTACGGGTGTAATTTTGGATCACCAGGATTCACCCACCGACCTAGTCATTAAAGTGCTACGTTTTAATGTTTATAACATCTCACTTTTTCATTGTCGCCGGAAATACACACATTATGTATTCTCCCTGGTGATAGTTATATAAAAAGATTTATATAAAGCACAAAGCTATAACGTGAACAACAATGTAATAAACGACCTTGAGTATTTTATAATTATAAGATAATTTCTTACATTATTGTTCACGTTATACCTTTGTGCTTTATGCCTATATATCAACCGTGTGTCAATGCAAGTCGCTAAAGAATCAGAGAAGTCAATTATAGAAGCACAAGAAAGCGACACACGACACTAAAATATAGAAAAATAGAGTCAAATTTTCCTCAGGACAAAACAAATAAACAACTACATAAATAGAAATATGAAAAAAAGAAAACTATTATACTGACATACTAACAATTTTTACCAGTTTAACATTGGTTACCATTTGCGAGCTCTGTTGCTTTCTGATAACTATTGTTGATAACTCATCTTCACGAGTCAAGGGGTTGCGCGTAGCACTAGAATTATTTTGTATTTAAAACATTGCCATGCTTGTGGAACTGTGTGGAACTTGTGATGCCCTTAGTGGCAGTCGGTCACAAAAACTTTAACCTTGGTCATAACTTTTTAACCGTAAGACGTAGGGCCTTCATATTTGGAATGTGTGTCTGTTGACATGCATAAATATGACAATATGTCACATATCACTGCACCCTACTGATAGAACCCCGAAAGCGGGGGAAAACAATTCCCTGAATTTGCTTGTTAGAGAAGTATTAGCTAATGTAGAGCTACCAATAGGAGAAGTATTATGTAACACACCCCTTCCCTTCCAATAATAAAAGCAATCTGTTTGAATAAGTGTTACTTCCGTTTCAGACGTTAGCTGTTAGACTAAATTTTTCATATTGCTGATGAATAGGGTCGGTAAGTCTCGTCATGTGACCTCCGAGACTTTACGAGATTTATCACTTCCGGGTACATCGTAGAAAATGGCTCTATCACTGCAGTACGGGGCGAACTACATGAACAAACAATCTAAGCCGTCTGGTAAAAATGAAGTACCTGTAGATGTGGCCGTGTAAAGCGATTCACCATACTTAGATCAGAGACATATATATATATATGTGTATATATGTCTCTGCTTAGATGAATAAGAGTTATAAATGTAAATATCCAAGCGTCAATGCGGGGTTAAATCATACAAAGTGCAGGTATGTCAGTGCAGGGTACCGTCAGTGCAGTAACGTAAAGTCGTAAGATTTAGAGGTTACTGTAGGTGTGTGTACGTGTGTTTGTGTGTGTGTGCAGGGAGAGAGAGAGGATAACAAGATTCTGTATTTTTTATTATCAAGTAGTAATGACGTAGAAAAGTATATTTAAATGTATAATCTATGTACAATAATTATATTCCTTATTAGTTATTATAGTATTAGCAAGGCCAAGGAAGCTTAAAGATATCCGACTCGGCCGTAGAGCCAAAATAATGGCGAAAGCCACTGTTGCGTGACAAATAATATATGCATGTACATCAAGTAACACAAAGATCTATCTACCTAAAAACAAACATAATGTATGCGATATACATGATCATCAAATCATTCACAATATTAATTGGTCTGGGTACTACGAATTACCGAAAACACCGACAGTTACCTAAAACATGGGGCAAAGTACCGAAGACACGCTTGTATGTACGGAAAACATGCATTGTGATATGCTGTTGATATATATAAACATTTTCTAACCAGTGTTTAACTTGTATTTTTTTCCTTTTTGCTACAAATGGCAATAATAATTAACACCTGCAGTAACAAGCCATCACTGTATGGCTCAGTTCAAGCTCAGATGATCTCTTGTCAACATTAAATGTAATCAACTGCATTACTATATAAGTTAAAAGTTAGAAAAGAAATGAAAGTTAACATTATATGATAGATAAAATTTGTTATGGCAGAGACAGAAAAAATATCCAGTCCATTTTGCAAGTGTTCAGGGCAGTTTCGTGCTGTGTACTGTCTCCATTCAAAATTATCATGTTTAAGGCAAGATTGTACTCTTCAAAACACGACTTTCAGCTCTTTTTGATCTGGGGATCTAAAGGTATATGCATGTAGCGCCAACCAAAATGTGTTTTCGGTGCATACATTTGTACATGCATGTTTTTGATACTTCGTCCCATGTTTTCGGTAAATATCAGTGTTTTTCGGTAATTCGTAGAACCGATTGGTCTATCAATAAGATGTAAAAATTGACTATTTAACATTTATAAATAGTCCAGACATAAATAGATATATATCTACAATACAGATTAATAAACATTGTTCATGAATCATGTACATGTACATGTAGATCTATTGTGCGTATCATGTAGGGGTGGGATGCATTGTTAAGGGTAGTTACAGGGCAACAGTGAGGGATAGTTAGCTTTTATCATCACTTTCCAATGCAGTTTACCATTGAGAACAATATTAATGTTTAATTAAGATTCAAGATTTTATTGACATAAACCATACATGTTGGCATTATCAATATTATAACAGAATATTCAACTAAAGATAAATAAAGTACGAATGAACAGGTTATAATAAAATATTACATGCATAGATCTATAATATATCAGACATTCTTAATTAAGAACTAGCAATCCCTCTTTAACACACCAATGTGCATATGGGCATTACATTAGTAAAGTAGGTTCGATTCCTACCATTGGTTTCATGTTGAGGGATTGATTTCATTTCTTTCATAAAATTGTACACAAATAGATGTATGGGGTAATTCAGAGTTTATCATGTGAATGTCCCATGGGGAAATGTAAATGCCATCATGTACATGTAGCTGCAGCATTATTGTATGGGTATGTGTTGGGTTATGAGCAGGATATTATAAATATATATTATGGTTATCTTTTAAATTCTATTGGACACAAACACAGTGTGTGTATATTCATCATACAATCAATGCATCAAAAATTTAATAATTACTGTATTAACTAATGCATGTACAAGTAACTTGTAAGGATCATAAACTTAAAAACAAATATATTCATCTACAGACATTTCATCCCTCTGTATTATTTCAAATTCAAGAATATTTGTTAATCAATTTACTTCAAATCAAGTAATTTTTTTTTTTAAATATTTTGATAATACATTTTAGATTAGTTGCAAATTTATATCCTAATTTGGTGTTTTTGCAATACAGAGTTATTTCCCATTTGTGCAGGTATCTGACGTCATGGTTATTGTGAAGTCATATATTTCATTATAAAAGCATTATTTTTATCTTTTTGTTTCACATAATTTTCATCAGATTTCATTTCATCGTATTTTATATTTTAATGTATATGTAAATGAGAGCAGAAATTTTATACATTTTCAATTTCAGTTAGTGACAGAGATGGACACATAATATTAAAAAGTTCACATGATTATTACATGTAGCAACAGATTCAGGGTCAGCTTTATCTACAAGAAGTCAGTGTTGTGACTTAGTAGTTTGACCCTAAAGGACATACAAATCATGAGAGTCTAGAAAGATCCATCCTGGTGGATCAACATATCTGCTATGTTGGACTTTTATTTTGGCAAATTCCTTACATCAATGGAATGAAATTTTTCTGAAAAAAAGAGAGGGACAAGGAGAGAATAAGAATTAATAATTAATACATGTATTATGAAATGTCTTTTTAAATAATTTAAAAAACTGTTCAAAGGAAAAATTACTTATCTTCTTTTGATAATTTCATTTTTATATATATTAAAATATTTATCCTAAATTAACTTTGTAAAATACAGTTACCACTTTTTTTTTGTTCTAGTATTTTTTTTACCTAATTATGACCTTATAGTGAATGAATCAGATATCACATCATTATCTACTATGTAAGTTTTTTTTAAATTAATTAATAGTATCTTTAAAGTAGAACCATATTTCATTGGATTAGATTATATAAAACAAATGACTTTCGTGTTTCACTTACCATAAGTTTCTTTGTATAGTCATTACAACCACCTGAGGAGCATGCATTTTGGTATCTATGGTCATCACACTTTGATGAAAGATGATACATACTAATATCTCCTCCCATGGCTCCAATTTCATTCTCATCTGGTAGAGTTCCCTCATTTGAGAGGAAACTGTTTCCTCTGGTTTGATCCTACATCTTCTATAGAAAAACATTAATTAATATCATTATAATTTATATTTTTATAATATTAGTTTGTGCCTTTACTTCTTTGTTTGTGATGTATGTCAATCCTCATCTACCATGATATGGAGCCTCAGTTTATTCTGTTTCATCTGATCATCATGGTATCTACAGAGTTAGAATCAATGACCCTTCAATTATAAACCAAGCACTTTGCATCATTACCCTTGCAGACTCCACTGTAATTTGTATTCACTATATTTGTTATATATAATCATAAATAAAAGATTCTAGGATTCTAGTATAAAGAGATAAATACATATATACTAGGTATACACATCAGATTAGATAAAAAATGAAAATATATCTTCATTTATCATTGTATATGCATTCTAGGACATTCTAGTCTCTAGGACAATGAGGTATTTCCAAAAAACTAAAAGCATGGTTCAAAGTAAATCATATACATGTAATCACAAACATAACCTTATATAAAAAAATACATTTTTACTAAATGCTTTTGAAAGGTAATTTACCTCTTGGGGTGTACACTTCAGTGAAATCTACTGCTTTAGAATATCAGAAGATGGTCGGCCATTATCATTATTCCCGTCTTTAAAATAGCAACTACAAAGCTGATCATTATGAGTATAATGCCTGTCTGCTCTCTTAAATATGAGTCACAAAATAAAAAAAATGTACATTCCTACTTAATAGTTGAATATATATATAATATATATATATATATATATATATATATATATATATATATATATATATATATATATATATATATAAATCATTTGTTTGATTTTTGTTTTTGAATCATGTCAAAATGTATCATTTAGCATTTACCATGCAGTTAGGATGAGTGCTAATATACAAGCAATCCTATCCAATCTTATCTGAGCTACTACATGTATTAATTTATATAGTATTGAAGTGATTAGATTATTCACACCATCACAGATCTAGGCTAGTTACCTGAATCATGATATTTCACCTGTAAATCTACTTGTTGTTTGTGTAATGTACGAGACCTAGTTTCAGTAGGTAGTTCTGTTTGAGTGGTCAGTCAAAAGAGGAATAGCTGATGGGTAAAATGTGATATATGCTCTACACGGCAATATATATGTATGAATCATACAGCAATCTTCTTCTTCTTATTATATAATTGTGTAAATTTTCTTATACAATTATTTTTGCAGGCCTATAAAGATTACACATCCAAGATGTAGGAGGATTTCGTTCTATAATAATGGTATATCTCAGATGTAAGGATTCAGGCCTATAAAGATGGTATATTTGACATGTAGGAGGATTTAGGCATATAAAGATGATATATCTTAGAAATTGGAGGATTTAGCCCTATAAAAATGATATTTTAAGATCTAGGTGGATTTAGGTCCGTAAAGATGGTACATCGAACGTGTGGGAGGATTTAGGCCGATAAGGATGGTATTTGGAAATGTAGGATTATTTAGGCCTACAAAGATGGTATATTTAAGATGTAGGAGGATTTAGTCCTATAAAGATGGTATTTCCCAGATGTAGGAGGATTTAGGCCTCTAAAGGTAGCATATTTGAGATGTAGGAGGATTTAGGCATATAAAGATGATATATCTGAGATGTAGGAGGATTTAGCCCTATAACGATGATATTTTGAGATGTAGGAGGATCTAGTCCTATAAAGATGGTATATCTAAGATGTAGAAGGATTTAGGTCTATAAAAATGGTATTTTGAGATGTAGGAGGATTTAGTCCTATAAATATGGCACATCTCAGATGTAGGAGGATTTAGACCTACAGAGATAGAATATCTAAGATGTAGGGAGAGTTAGGTCTATAAATATGGTATATCTGACATGTCGGAGGATTTAGGCCTATAAGGATGTTTTTTGAGTCGGAGGACGATTCAGGCCCGTAAAGATAAATATAAGATGTAGGAGGATTTAGTCCATATACAAATGGTATATCTCAGATGTAGTAGGATTTTGATCTATAGAGATGGAGTATCTTAGATGTAGGAGAAGTTTTGCCGATAAAGATCGTATGTCTGGCATGTAAAAGGATTTAGGCCTATAAAGATGGTATTTCTAAGATGTAGGCGGATTTAGGCCTATATAGATGTTATTTTAAGATATATGATTTAGGCACAGAAAGATGGTACATGGATGTATCATACATTTAGGTGCAGTCCTAACATAACATTATGTTAACGTCGCGTTAAAGTGAAGTTTGCTTTCCTCGTGCGCTCAGGACTGCTGAGCACACACGTTTCCGTTAACGCAGATTTCCACGTGAACTTATTTCGAGACCGCGTTAACGCGCTTGACAGCCGCTTGGACGTGCTTGACAGCCACTGTCGCTTGCTTATAACTTAAAATCCATATGAACATGTACATATAGAAGGATCTGAGGGAGGATCGATATAACATTATGTTAACGTCGCGTTAAAGTGAAGTTTGCTTTCCTCGTGCGCTCAGGACTTTCATATATATATATGATGTATGAGGATTTCCGCCTATAAAAATAATATATTTGACATGCATGAAGGAGGTTCTATGTCTGTATCTAAGATGTAGGCCAATAAAGATGGTATATCTCAGGTGTACTAGGATTTAGGCATATGAAGATGGTATTTTGAGATGTAGGAGGATTTAAGCCTAGAATGACTGCATATCTGAGATGTTAGAGGATGTAGGCCTATAACATGGCATTTTGAGACACAGGACGATTTAGTCATATAAAGTTGGAATATCTCAGATGTAGAATAATTTAGGCCCATAAAGATTCTATATCTAAGATGTGGGAAGATTTAGGCCTATAAAAATGATATCTCTTACATGAAGGAGGATGTAGGCCTAAAACGATAGTATATTTGAGATGTAGGAGGATTTAGGCCCATAAAGATGGTATATCTGAAATGCAGGAGGATTGCGGCTCAAAAAGGCAGTATATAGAAGGTGTAGGATAATTTAGACCTATAAAATGGTATATCTAGGATGTAAGAGGATTTAGGTTTATACGAATGGTATATCTGAGCTGTAGGAGGATTTAGTCCGATGAAATATGGTATATCTGATATGCAGGAGGATTCAGGCCTATTAAGATGATCTATCTGACATTGAGGAGGATTCAGGCCTATTAAGATGGTATATTTGAGATGTAGGGGGATGTAGTCGTACATGTATAAGGATGAGATGTATATATACCGTTTAATTTTGTGCACCATATGCGCATTTCGACAAGTTATGTCTCTTCAGTGATGCTCGTGGTCGGATATAAAGATAGTATTTTGTGATGTATGATTATTTAGTTATAAAGAGATGGTATATTTACGACGTAGGCGGATTTATACCTGAAAAGATGGTATATCTACGATATATGATGATTTTGGCCTACAAAAATGATATATCTTACATGTAGGATGATTTATAGCTATAAAAATGGTATATCTCAGATGTAGGAGGATTTAATCCTATAAAGATGTTATATTTGAGATGTAGGGGATTTCGTGCTTTACGGATGGTATATTTGAGCCATGGGAGGATGTAGGTCTATAAAGATGGTATATCTGACATGGGGGAGGATTTAGGCCCATTAAGATGGTATATCTGAGATGTAGGAAGATTTATGCTCATATAAATGGTATGTGTGAGATGCGGGAGAATTACGCCGACAAAGAGGGTATTTTAGATGTAGGAGAATATAGGCCAATAGAATTGGTATATCTCGGATGTAGGAAGATTTAGGCCTATAAAGTTCATATATCTGACTTGTAAAAGGAATTAGTCTTATAAAGATGATATTTTAGATGTCCTATAAAGATGGTATATCAAAGATGTACGAGGATTTAGTCCTATAAAGATGTATATCTAGGATGTATGAGGATTTCGGCCTATAAAGATGATATATCTGACAGGTGAGAGGTTTTATGCCTGTATCTAAGATGTTTGAGTATTTAATCCTATGAAGATGGTATATTTTAGATGTAGACAGATTTAGGCATATAAACATGATATATCTGACATATAAGAGGATTAAGGCCTATAAAGATTGTATAAAAATTGTATAGTAAAACTTCGATATCTCGACATCGAATATCTTGACTACCCGGCTTACCTCGACATAAACCGCCGGTTCCGACCGTCTTTATAAATAAAATGATGAAATAAGCATCGGATGTCTCGACACACGATATGTCGACTACCATACTTATCTCGACGCAAAATTTCAGTCCCCATGTCAAGATTTAGCTGGTTTATCACGGCATTGGCTTCTGCAGGTGACCGCGACTTAAACGGTTTATTGATCTTACCGCTGTACACGCGCGACGCAATTACTCGACCGTTACGTAGGTCTATAAAGATGGTATATTTGACATGTGGGAGAATTTAGGCATATAAATATGGTATATCTTAGATGTAGGAAGATTTATTTCTATAAAGATGGTATGTGTGAGATGCGGGAGTATTAAGCCTATAAAGAGTGTGTTTTGAGGACAATTTAGGCCAATAAAGATGGTATATCTCAGGTGTACTAGGATTTAGACCTATAAAGATGGTATTTTGAGATGTAGGAGGATTTAAGCTTAGAATGATTGCATATCTGAGATGTTAGAAGATGTAGACCTATAACAATGGCATTTGGAGACATGGGACGATTTAGTCATATAAAGTTGGGATATCTCAAATGAAGAAGTATGTAGGCCCATAAAGATTCTATATTTAGGATGTAGGAGGGTTTAGGCCTATAAAAATGATATCTTGTACATGAAGGAGGATGTAGGCCTAAAAACATAGTATATCCGAGATGTAGGAGGATTTAGGCCCATAAAGATGGTATATCTGAAATGCAGGAGGATTTCGGCTCAAAAAGGCGGTATATATAAGGTGTAGGATGATTCAGATCTATTAAGATGATCTATCTGACATTGAGGAGGATTCAGGCCTATTAAGATGGTATATTTGAGATGTAGGGGGATGTAGTCGTACATGTATAAGGATGAGATGTATATATACCGTTTAATTTTGTGCACCATATGCGCATTTCGACAAGTTATGTCTCTTCAGTGATGCTCGTGGTCGGATATAAAGATAGTATTTTGTGATGTATGATTATTTAGTTATAAAGAGATGGTATATTTACGACTAGGCGGATTTATACCTGAAAAGATGGTATATTCTACGATATATGATGATTTTGGCCTACAAAAATGATATATCTTACATGTAGGATGATTTATAGCTATAAAAATGGTATATCTCAGATGTAGGAGGATTTAATCCTATAAAGATGTTATATTTGAGATGTAGGGGATTTCGTGCTTTACGGATGGTATATTTGAGCCATGGGAGGATGTAGGTCTATAAAGATGGTATATCTGACATGGGGGAGGATTTAGGCCCATTAAGATGGTATATCTGAGATGTAGGAAGATTTATGCTCATATAAATGGTATGTGTGAGATGCGGGAGAATTACGCCGACAAAGAGGGTATTTTAGATGTAGGAGAATATAGGCCAATAGAATTGGTATATCTCGGATGTAGGAAGATTTAGGCCTATAAAGTTCATATATCTGACTTGTAAAAGGAATTAGTCTTATAAAGATGATATTTTAGATGTCCTATAAAGATGGTATATCAAAGATGTACGAGGATTTAGTCCTATAAAGATGATATATCTGACAGGTGAGAGGTTTTATGCCTGTATCTAAGATGTGGGAGTATTTAATCCTATGAAGATGGTATATTTTAGATGTAGACAGATTTAGGCATATAAACATGATATATCTGACATATAAGAGGATTAAGGCCTATAAAGATTGTATAAAAATTGTATAGTAAAACTTCGATATCTCGACATCGAATATCTTGACTACCCGGCTTACCTCGACATAAACCGCCGGTTCCGACCGTCTTTTAAAAATAAAATGATGAAATAAGCATTCGGATGTCTCGACACACGATATGTCGACTACCATACTTATCTCTACGCAAAATTTCAGTCCCCATGTCAAGAGTTTTAGCTGGTTTATCACGGCATTGGCTTCTGCAGGTAGGACCGCGACCTTAAAACGGTTTATTGATCTTACCGCTGTACACGCGCGACGCAATTACTCGACCGTTACGTAGGTCTATAAAGATGGTATATTTGACATGTGGGAGAATTTAGGCATATAAAGATGGTATATCTTAGATGTAGGAAGATTTATTTCTACAAAGATGGTATGTGTGAGATGCGGGAGTATTAAGCCTATAAAGAGTGTGTTTTGAGGACAATTTAGGCCAATAAAGATGGTATATCTCAGGTGTACTAGGATTTAGACCTATAAAGATGGTATTTTGAGATGTAGGAGGATTTAAGCTTAGAATGATTGCATATCTGAGATGTTAGAAGATGTAGACCTATAACATGGCATTTGGAGACATGGGACGATTTAGTCATATAAAGTTGGGATATCTCAAATGAAGAAGTATGTAGGCCCATAAAGATTCTATATTTAGGATGTAGGAGGGTTTAGGCCTATAAAAATGATATCTTGTACATGAAGGAGGATGTAGGCCTAAAAACATAGTATATCCGAGATGTAGGAGGATTTAGGCCCATAAAGATGGTATATCTGAAATGCAGGAGGATTTCGGCTCAAAAAGGCGGTATATATAAGGTGTAGGATGATTCAGATCTATTAAGATGATCTATCTGACATTGAGGAGGATTCAGGCCTATTAAGATCGTATATTTGAGATATATATAAGGATAGTATATCTGAGATGTATGAGGATTTATATTTACTAAGATGGTATATCTAAGATGTAGGAGGATTTAGTCCTATATAGATGGAATATTTCACATGTAGGGGGAATTTTGAGTATAGTATATCTGAGATGTAGAAAGATTTAGGCCTATAAAGATGGTATTTTGAGATAAAGGAGGATTAAGTCCTATAAAGATGGTATATCTCAGATGTACTAAGATTAAGTATTATAAAGATTGAATCTCTAGGATGTAGGAGGATTCAGGCCTATAAAGATGGTATATCTAATATTTAGAATGATTTAGTCATATAAAGATTTAAAGTTTATCTCAGATGTAGAAGGATTTAACCCTATATAGATTGTATATCTGAGATGTAGGAGGATTTAGGCATATGAAATTGGTATATCTTAGATGTGTGTGAATTTAAGTCTATAAAGATGGTATATCTGACATGTTGAAGGATTCAGTCCTATAAAGATGATATATCTGAAGTGTAGGAGGATTTACGCCCATAAAGGTGGAACATCTTAGATGCAAGTGGATTTAGGCCCATAACGATAGTATATCTAAAATATAGGAGGATTTAATACTAAAAAGATGGTATATCGGATTTAGGCCTATAAAGATGGTATTTTGAGATGTAGGAGGATTTAGTCTTATAAGTATGGTATATCTAAGATGTAAGAGGATTAAGTCCTATGAAGACGATCGAAGGATTTAGTCGGCCTTATGTCTTTAGTAGCCAGTCAGAATCTGTATTAAATGTGAAATGTTATTTCTCCGCTTTCATACGCTGGAAATCGTGGACGAGGCAGAATAAAACTGAACAGTTTTTACGGGCTAGATCTATCCTGGTGGCTGTTTATTTAGCTGAGCAATCGAAGATGTCCAATCCTATCCTGCAAGAATTGTATGATATTAAGTGGGCTAATTCTGAAATAAGTGCGTAAAAGAGTAAAATAGATATTAAATGATACAGAAATTGGTTTATCATAGCAGTGACTGATACTTAGTTGTGTCCTGTTAAAAATTAGTGTTGTAGTGTTTCTGTCAGTCTTGATATTCAGAAATGTTTTTATTCAGAAATGTTACTAAATGCTCAGAAACCATTATCGTTTACGAAGTGATAATAAACATTTTTCTTGAAGCTCTTTTGCCGTTTGTAAGCGTCATGGTATACACAGATGGTTTATTAAAGAGACAAGGGCAGCGAAGATCTGAGTCGACCAAAGATGGCATGTGAAAGGGATTTTAGAGGAGAGAACATTTGTCAGTCAAAAGTTTTGGTCTTTAAAGCCCCCCCCCCCCCGCTTTTTTTTTTTTTTAAATAAGATTATTTATAGTGTTTATTGATTTATTCATAGTTACTTTAGTGTTTGCAGTGTTTCAATGGGTTTTCAAGAGAAGTATGTTTCAATTCGTTTGAACTGTGAATTAAGATTGAATTAACTTCTTTAGTGCAGTAAGGAGATAGATTACGGTATTTCCTGGGCTTTTATATGGAATGTTGGCTAATTCATTGTAAGACTGTTCATTCCACGATTTAGTGGAACATCAGTTAACACCTAAAGTGTATTTTATTTTTTCGGTTTTTGTAAATGTGCCATTTTATTGTCGTATATACAGTGTGTTGAAGGGGTTCAAAAGAACACAAATTATATAGTTACCTGTACGAATATATGAAAAAATACAATTATATAAAATCAGTAAATACAGAAATCTGAGAAGACAAATTTACAGTTATCAGAAATCATCATTTATCACTTTAAGTGTAGCCCTTCGGAAAACTTATTGCTACTCTAATTAGTATTGTAGATATTGGTCATTTTCAAAAATCAAAATGGTGAGAAGTTACTTTGGCGTTTCTAAATGATTAAGACTGGATGGAGCGTAGAATTGCGGAGCGAGCCCTGTCTTTATCATAAAGAAACGTCAAAATAACTTTTAACCGGCTTAGTCGGCAAGCGATAATCATTGGTTATTCGCACACCGGGCATGCTGATTAGTCATTCACCTTGATGGACGCCCTGAAACCAACATCAGCCGTCTATTCTCTGAAGATAATTTTCTTCACGACTAGACTACTTTGACGACTTGTGATTGGTTGAATTTAAAAATTGCCGTTTACAATATAATAAAACATTTGCGTTGCGGCTGCAGAATTTCCCAAGGCACAGCATAAGCAAATACTCATCCTTTTCATAATCTCTAAGCGTTGACATCGTACACAGCCGCTTTGTCATATTCAGCTTTATTGTTTATCATTATCTGACTGAAATTACTATTTAGAACTTTTTGTTTGTCCTGTTTTGTACTATGATAAATAAAAAACTCCCAAATATAAAGGAAAAGTAGACATAAAACACACACAAATAAAACTAATGGTCTAGGATATTGTTATCAAAACAATGATTACATATAATGACGCCCATATTGTATTCATACAGAATGTGGGAGAAAGGTGACGACGTGAATGAACCTACAATAGTGTTCTGGTATGGGTATGGGTGGTTGTTTGGTATTAACGTCGCTTTCAGCAATTTTTCAGTTATATCATAACATGGAAGCAGGAGGGAACCAACCCCTTAAACAAACTGGCGCAACCCGGAAGCAGAAACCGGATCGCCTGCGCCCATCAAGCCAAGCGCTAAACCAATACACTAAGCCTGTGCCTAGTGCCCTGGTCTGACATAACTAAGTTAGTAGTCATTCTGTATATCTAAATCTCCTGAGTATTTCATACATGTATTTCAAATATGTCATACGACAGTACAATGCATTGTAACACATGAGATAAGTGTACTTACCATTGTAACACATGAGATAAGTGTACTTACCATTGTAACACATGAGATAAGTGTACTTACCATTGTAACACATAAGATAAGTGTACTTACCATTGTCACCCAGTGTCGGTATAGGTACATTCTCCTGTCAAACAAAAAAAAATCATCATGAGGTGTGAAACAAAACAAAATCATCACGAGGTGTCAAACAAAACAAAATCATCATGAGGTGTGAAATAAAACAAAATCATCACGAGGTGTCAAACAAAACAAAATCATCATGAGGTGTGAAACAAACCAAAATCATCATGAGGTGTGAAACAAAATAAATCATCATGAGGTGTGAAACAAAATAAATCATTATGAAGTGTGAAACAAAATAAATCATTACGAAGTGTGAAACAAAACAAAATCATCATGAGGTGTCAAACAAAAAAAATCATCATGAAGTGCCAAACAAAACAAAATCATCACGAGGTGTGAAACAAAACAAAATCATCATGGGGTGTGAAATAAAACAAAATCATCACGAGGTGTCAAACAAAACAAAATCATCATGAGGTGTGAAACAAACCAAAATCATCATGAGGTGTCAAACAAAATAAATCATCACGAGGTGTGAAACAAAACAAAATCATCATGAGGTGTGAAACAAAACAAAATCAAGTCAAAAGTTGCAACACACTTCACACTTTCAAAAGATTCTTAAACCGCAATATGAAAACTGTCCCTAAATATTATTATAAAGGAGAGCGAAAAGCTCAAATTTTACATACTCGTCTTCGACTCCATTGCAGCTCTCTGAATCTTGACTTGTATAATAACCACGTTATTGAAAATGATAAATGCTTATGTGGGCAAACTGAAAGTGCTGAACACTATCTTGTTAACTGCACAAATTACATAGAAGTACGAGAAAATACCTTAGGTATGATCACAGTACCGTACAACATAGAGATCCTTCTTAAAGGATGCCCCCTGTAACAGCGACGATGTCAACAGTGAAATATTCCTGGAAGTTCAAAATTTTATACTCAAAACAAAGAGGTTTGATTAACGTAATTATACTACTAAGCTCCACTGTGTTGAGATTGTTTTGTGAACATATTATATTGTCTTCTCACTAAATACTTGGGTACATGACCAAACACTATAATTTTTCTTCCTTCTTTATTCTTCATTCTCTTTCACTTCCAGTTCCAGTAATTTATTACTATAGTCATATTTCATTATTTAATTATGGTTTATATATTATTTCTCGATCATCTTGTCGACAACAATGTATGTTAATTAAACCTTTTGTTAGGAGATGACTTAACATAAGATTTTCAATCTTGTTGTCAAATCCTTAAATTCATATGTTATAATAAGTAAATGTTATGATGATTTATTTGAATAAATACTGTTTAAACCAACAAAAAAAAAATCATCATGAAGTGCCAAACAAAAAAAATCATCATGAGGTGTGAAACAAAACAAAATCATCATGAGGTGTGAAACAAAACAAAATCATCACGAGGTGTGAAACAAAATAAATCATCATGAGGTGTGAAACAAAATAAATCATTATGAAGTGTGAGACAAAATAAATCATTATGAAGTGTGAAACGAAAGAAATCATCACGAGGTGTGAAACGAAACAAAATTATCATGAGGTGTGAAATAAAACAAAATCATCACGAGGTGTGAAACAAAAAAAATCATTGGAAGGTGTGAAACAAAACAAAATCATCACGAGGTGTGAAAAAAAATAAATCATCATGAGGTGTAAAACAAAATAAATCATTATGAAGTGTGAAACAAAATAAATCATTATGAAGTGTGAAACGCAAGAAATTATCACGAGGTGTGAAACAAAACAAAATCATCATGAGGTGTGAAACAAAATAAATCATCACGAGGTGTGAAACAAAACAAAATCATCATGAGGTGTCAAACAAAATAAATCACTATGAAGTGTGAAACGAAAGAAATCATCACGAGGTGTGAAACGCAAGAAATCATCATGAGGTGTGAAACAAAATCTATCATCATGAGGTGTGAAAGGGAATAAATCATCACAAGGTGTGAAACAAAATAAATCATTATGAAGTGTGAAACGCAAGAAATCATCACGAGGTGTGAAACGCAAGAAATCATCACGAGGTGTAAAACAAAATCTATCATCATGAGGTGTGAAACGAAATAAATTATCACAAGGTGTGAAACAAAATAAATCATTATGAAGTGTGAAACGAAATAAATCATGAGGTGTGACACAAAATAAATCACCATGAGTTGTGAAACAAAATAAATCATCATGAGATGTGAAACAAAATAACTCATCACGAGGTGTGAAACAAAATATCATGCAGTATCAACTTTGATGTATGTAAAAGTAAGATAAACTAGAGACGATGTTAATGATATAAACATTACAATCGCCGTGATATGTCTCTTCAAGGCTCATTATAGAGTATACTGTTCTTACCTTAATTTCGCACATTGGAGAAAATAAATGGATCATAACATCATTACACATAAATTATTAATGTGATGAAATCTAGAATATCCTTAATCCTTAATCTATCAGAATTAGTTTGTAATGTAAAAGAATCAATACGTTTTGTGCATATATTTTCTATGAAAATTAAAACTTAGTAACTTTAAAGCCCAACAAGCTACCGAGAACTTGAATGAGAAGTCAAAACATAACACCCCCCCCCCCCCATCTCTCTCTCTCTCTCTCTCTCTCTCATCGAAACCGCTAGATTTTTACCCTTAGTTTTACTGTTCGATTAATTTTCCTTTCTTATGATTATATGTATACGCAGCATTTGTTCTCTGTCTGGCTATGTGTTAGTGTGTTGATACACAAGTATATCGCATTTTTATAAATTCGTCACTGACATCATGATATGGTCATGCGACAATATCACTCTGTAAATGAAGTAACTTTGGATAGACGTGAAATATGAAGGATACAGAAATTAGTGTATCCCATTTCTAATATATATTGAACCTACCATGTACAGTTGTATAAAAAAAAAGAATCACAAATCTGCATTATTCACGTCCACTATCATTGACAAAGTAGATTGTATTTAACGGTTTTGTGAGATGTTCTCTATTTGGGATTCCAATCACTCCTAATTTTTTATGAATCGACGATTTGATAAGTGAACGGTAAAACTGGACATGCGCACATGAACAGAAATATACGACTAGTAAGTTTTTGAGAGGGGTGTTGTATTTCATGGGAAAATAACAATTATCATGCAAATTAGAATAACCATTTTTAAAATATTTATTATGCAGAGTAGGGTTGAAGTAAAGATTCCAAATATTATGAAACAGTACATAAGTAAGAGAATGCAGTACTTGCACTGCGTTTCAAAAATCACCCATTATGTAGTCCTTCTCTCTTGGTCCATGATCGTTTTTCTATAGTGATAAGTCTTGCATTGTGTTTTCAATGTTTATTTTTTATACGACTCAATACAGTTTAGATAATTAATACTAATATTGAAACTAATACTGAAAGACTAAAAGACTAGGACTAGAAGACTAAGAGACTAGGACTAGGACTAGGAGACTAAGAGACTAGGACTAGGACAAGAAGACTAAGAGACTAGGACTAGAAGACTAAGAGACTAGGACTAGGACTAGGAGACTAGGAGACTAGGGCTAGGACTAGAAGACTAAGAGACTAGGACTAGGACTAGGACTAGAAGACTAAGAGACTAGGACTAGGACTAGAAGACTAAGAGACTAGGACTAGAAGACTAAGAGACTAGGACTAGAAGACTAAGAGACTAATACTGGAAAATTAAAAGAGACTAAAAGTATTCTAATAACAAAGCAGCATTAATACTATTTCCAATGCAATACATCCAACCCGTATGTGTACAATATCTATCTTATATGTCAACGTTATAATTAATTCTCGTGATGTCACTGCAAATGCTCTATCAAATGCAGATTTAATCATAAAGACATTTCAGGATATTGAATTATAACGGAGTGTCCGAGAATTATGACAATTATAGCATATCGAGTATCAACAATTATTCTATGACCACAATTAATATTACATGAAAATAAAACAATCTTGAGGACGCCATTTAACATCTGAAAGGTCATAGGGTCACACTACATCCTTTAATGTGATATCATTTAAAAGTTACAAAAAGTTTCGGACCTCTGTCATTTCGGTCTTACTTCATATCTATATTTATTTTACGAGCGAGTCCTTGTTGATGACATAATTTTATCAATTCGGTGACTTGTTGATTACTTGGTCATATTTCTTGTTTCTACCTTTATCTTTGTACCCAGTTCCATTCCCGCTCGTCCATACATGTCGGGAAATCATATTCATTTGCTTCCCATACTTTTTCTTACCATGTTTCGTTGGGCATTTACATATATCCCGAGACCCTGTCGACCAAACCTCCTGTATCTACGATATATCCCCTCTCCTGCTTTCCTTACATTTTCCCCAATCTTTACATTCCATATTTTATTATACAAACAAAGGCGGGGTGGTAGGTTTATATAGGAATCACTCTGTCTATCTTCACATCTTGTCCGCGCCATAATTTCTTAACCCCTTGTCGGATCTGGATAATATTTCACACAATTGTTGTACATGACCCAAGGGTGTGTCGTGATCTCGTTTCATGGTCATATCTTCAAGGTCAAGGTCACAGTGCACACATATCCGAAACCCTTGTCCGGGCCATAACTTCTTAATACCAAGTTGGATTTGGATAATATACCACACACTTGTTGTCCATGACCTAAGGGTGTGTCATGATCTTCACTCAAGATCATAGTTAAGATCAAGTGCACGCATGGTAAAAATCCTTATCCGCGTGATAACTCCTTATTGCTATGTTTTCACCCAATTTATGTCCATCATGACCTAGGGTGTTTCATGACCTCGATTAAAGGTCATATCTTCAAGGTCAAGGTCACAGTGCACACATAGCCGAAAATTTTGTATATGCCATAACTTCTTACTGCCGGTTGAATCTGTAAAACATTTCACATAATTGTTGTCTGTCTGTCTGTCTGTTCATGAAACTTGTCAGGGCCATAACTTCTTCCTTTTACTTTGGAGGGAGATAATATTTTACACAATTGTTGTTCATGACACAAGTGTGTGTCATGCACTTGAACTAAGGTAATATCTACAAGGTCCAGTTCACAGTGTATAAATAGCCACAGTTCTTGTCCAAGTCATAATTTCTTCCTTTTGATTTGGAGGCAGATATTATTTTACATAATTGTTGACCTTGGATGTGTCATGACCTTGAACTACAATTAACCCCCCCCCCCCCCCCACTGCTCCCCTTCCGTACCGAATAGTGCAAAACATTTCTAGATCCGTCTATGTGTTGCCATTAATGAACAAGTAATATGCAAGATGTATGTAATGTAAAAAAGATGAAAAAAATGATAATGTTACTTGATTAATGTGTTATTATACCCTTTTTCCTGATGCTGTGTGCCTGTGGAACTTTCTACAGTGTTAGTTCACATTCATTTATGTATGTAATGCTGAATTATATTTGCTTCGTCTGTATTTAAGGACATTCACGGCGGGTGTGACTAGCCAAACAGGAGACGCTTACTCCTCCCGGGCACCTGGTCTCGCCTCTAAAATTCAAGGGTCCGTGAATGTCAACTATGGTACATTGTTGTTAGTGGCATAGTCATGTGACACCAGTTACTTTCGTATTTTACATAAACATCACACTTATTCCCTTTGCAGTGTGGAGCTCGTAAAAAACTTCTCCGCGGAGGGTTTGACTTAAGTGTTATTATACCTATTTTCCCCGATCTTGGTTTAAACATTATTTATTGAGGCAAATACAAGAAATATCGATTTACAGACTGATAAAATTTAGGATCAAGCAACAAGTATAGAATACTTATGTTAGGCGATCTCCTATAAGAAGTAGAATTTGCAATTACAATAAGGCGGACAATACACAATATTTGATAACTTTAAACCAATTAGATTTAGAAAATGAAGTAAGGTTATTTAATTAATATAGAAAGGAATTGATAATGAATGAGCAAATATAAATTTGAAAAGCATGCATAGATACATGCATACATACACATACACGCATACACATACAAGTATATATATATATATATATATATATATATATATATATATATATATATATATATATATATATATATATATATATATATATATATATATATATATATATATATACATACACACATACATGTATATTAGAATGCTCATTCATATAGTTTTGTGGAGTGGACTAATTAATAAATAATAGCAGTACTAAGACAGAATTATGATTTGGGAAAGTGAAAAATAATAAATAAGTAAATAAATAAGTAGATAAGTATATAAATAAATAAATAACTATTGAATACATACATTACACTCAGATCACATACGTACTTATACACAAGAGCATGTACATTACACTCAAATTTCATATATACTTATAAACAAGAACATGCACTTAAGTACATACTTTACACTCAGATCAAATATATACTTTACAAACAAATCACATATATATTTATACACAAAGACATGTATTTGAGAACATACTTCACACTCAAATCTCATATATACATTGTACTTATACACATAAACATGTTCTTGAGTACATTGCCATGAATACAGTACACACACAGATAAACACTCACATTCTAATATTCATTCCAATTGTGATACTTATAAAACAAGTAGGATACACATACGCAGAAATACTCATGGGCATGGTCAACATTGCATAAAGTTTTATAAATGTACAATGTACACATATGATATGATTACATACATGCATGTAAACATACAATGTGTACATATATCTTACATATTTAAATCTATTTACATATGATAATTATTATACTGTTACATGCTGTAATACTAGAGACAGTTAATCACATATAATGCTGTATGTATATTATATAAGAATGTTTAGATTGATTATGTTTGGTGGAATTGGGAGAATTAGAATCTTTTCCTGAGTTTAATGTATAGTTGCACCGCAAGAAATATCCGCCTGTTGAGCTCTTCACTGTACAAGGGACAACCATGTAGTAGGATTTCTCCATTTATGTTTATATTGCAATTATAGAACTTTCCCCGATCTTGTGTGGCTGTGACACTTTCTACACAATATTTGTTTCCATTCCATGTATATATACAGTGCTGAATTATATTTTTTTCATCTGTATTTAAGGACATTCGTTGAGGGTGTTGCTAGCCAAATAGGAGACGCTCACTGCTCCTGTACACCTTGTCTCACCTCTGAATTTCAGGGGTCTGTGAATATCAACTGTGGGACATGTTGTTAATCCTATAGTCATGTGTAACACCAATTACTGTCGTATTTTGAAAACCTACTGCTGCATATGTGGTAAATAATGCAGGGCCTTAGAAGAAAACATTCTAAAAGTTTGAGTGGAATTTACTTTGTTTCGTAACGTGACAAAATTGTACATGATCGACCAAAAAGAGTTGCCCCCCCCCCCCCCCAATTTCCCGGTTCATACGGGCCAGTAATACACCAGCATACATATACATAGACTCGTTATAGGTTAAAAGTTTCTGTACCTCAGCAACTAGACCTGTTATATATTTGTACGCAAGCTGTGTACTTGTTATATTCTATACGTAAGCAGTACACCTGTTATATGTTCTGTATGTAAGCAGTAGACCTGTTATATGTTCTGTACGTAAGCAGTAGACCTGTTATATTCTGTACGTAAGCAGTAGACCTGCTATATGTTTTGTACGTAAGCAGTAGACCTGTTATATGTTCTGTATGTAAGCAGTAGACCTGTTATGTGTTCTGTACGTAAGCAGTAGACCTGTTATATGTTCTGTATGTAAGCAGTAGACCTGTTATATGTTCTGTATGTAAGCAGTACACCTGTTATATGTTCTGTACGTAAGCAGTAGACCTGTTATATGTTCTGTATGTAAGCAGTAGACCTGTTATATTCTGTATGTAAGCAGTGGACATGTTATATGTTCTGTACGTAAGCAGTAGACCTGTTATATTCTGTACGTAAGCAGTAGACCTGTTATATGTTCTGTACGTAAGCAGTAGACCTGTTATATAGTTTGTCTGTCTGTTTGTTTGCAAAAATTAGACCTTACACATAAGTTTTTGAATGCTTTGTGATAGAGCTTCCATCTTTCATACGAGGAATCCTTGTGATAAAGGGTCAAAGCACAGTAATTCCATTTCCCATAGGGTCCCATGTTAAATTACCAAACTTCCAGCAAGATTTACACAGCATCCTACATTTTAGCTATATATAATCCACATATCAAAATGTTTGTCATATCCTCCTTTATCAGAATTTTAACAATTTACCATAGGTTATATCTACCTTAATTTCGAGAAAATCATGCTGGAAGGGGGTCACCCCCAAAATTTACCAAGTTCAAATGTAAACAACAACCGCTTTCTAGGTCATAAAATTTTTACATTAGCGAAATGAGAAAAAAAATATGATTTTACAGCAGAATCAATCTTTATTTATAGATTGATCAAATAATTTCATCCAATCACCGCCCCTGATACACTGAAATAGTAGTCCATCGCTCCTACATCGCATCAGCCAATCACAACTCTCGTTAATTAATCACTATTCTTTGACCAAGACCTTTCCACTCAGCATATTTGAACATCGTCTTCTTACATCTTGTTCATAACTTTTGATTTGTAAGTGATAAGGTGTTCATTATGAATATTCCTTGTAGCAAGACCTTGCCACTGACTCTGACATATCTGACATACTTCTTAAAGCCTTAAACCTTGGTCAGAACTTTCGAACGGTAAGCGACATGGATTTCATATCTTACGTGTATTCTTTAAGTCAATACGTTTACTGATACCAACATTTTGACCTCGTGACCTTGACCTTCGCGTTTGATATAATTCTTGAAAATTTTAACCTTGGCCATAATTTTTGAGTTGTAAATGAAAGAACTTTTATATTTCACAACCCTTATTTCCCAACGGCATGCGCTTATAGTTGGTTGGACATTTGACTTGACCTTCTAGTTTGACCTACTTTAGAATAACATTTTTATTTGATAAACGGAGCAATTCGTGCTTCACAAAAACATATCGTTTGTTTTGATGTTGTTTTATATCGTAAAGATGTCGTCGACATATTTGCAAATCATTCGGATATATCTGTGGCGATATGTTGTTTGATAAAGGCGAACCAATATGGTCCTTTGGTCCTTTCTTTGAGGGGTTTTTTTTTGGGGGGGGGGGGGGTTGTCCCCCGATTTTCGCAAAAGCGTGTTGACATTAAATCTCATTCGTCTGTCTGTCCGTCGGTCTTTCCGTCTGTCACGAAAACTTTAACCTTGGTCGTAACTTTTTAACCATAAGACGTAGGGCCTTCATTTTTGGCATGTGTGTCACTAAAGGCAGTACCTTTCCGGTTGTACCCAATTTTTTATCATGTGAAGTGTACCGTGACTTCTGACCTACTTCAATATAACGTTTTAACCGTATTACGTGGGGCCTTCATTATTGGCTTGTGTGCCCCTAATGTAAATTCTCAATCATGTCAGAATCTAGTATAATTTCATCAAACTTTACAAGGTTCCGCTGCATATACATGTAAACATGCACAACCATGACAATATGTTGTCCTTACTGATAGGACCCCGAATACGGGGGAGCACAATTCTTTTTTGTTTGTTTGTTTTGGTTTTGTTTTGTTTTGTTTTGTTTTTTGTTTGTTTTTATTTGTTTGTTCTGCGTCCTTTTGCTATAAGATTTTGAACCCCAAAACCATGAAAACAACCAAGGAAACCCATTTTGAAACTTCTTTTTCTCAATACCAAATCTTTTCTATTCTAATATAAATGTGATCTATATGAAATGGCATCTTGACGTAATGATAATGAAATTATCCCAATGATTCTGCTCAAGAATAATACATGTATATCTTGTTTTTACTTTTTGTTGTGTATTTGATATAGTCTACACCATTAAGAATGATGGAAAGGGAACTTTGTTTTGTATGCATGGTTGTTTGTTTTCCTCCATGACCGGCTGATAGGTATTTCAATTTTAAAAGGACGTAGAATCAAGACTAATTTACGGTTTGAGTTTTCCGATTTGACGAGAATCCGGAATCAATAGGGGGGAAAAGATGAACCCAGGTCGGTTAATCCGCCTATGGGGGAAAGTCTATGCTGATAATCAGAAGGGGGAAAACCGTACCGATAGAATATCCCCTTTAGAGGGAGAAGATTTATACTGGGTCGGTTTATCCGGGGGGAAAGTCTATGCGGGGGAATAGTCTATGCTACAACACCGGCAATGCCTCGCGCAGCGATAGCATGCAAGAGCAAGTAACTCCAGTCTAAGTTTAAGAATGCCTACAGTACGGTTCTTTATTTAGCCTCTGAATGTCCGATCTGTGCTTTTTTCTTCCTTACAATACCTAACAACGCAAATATGCATACTGTAATAGGGGATACAGCTGCATTCAAATGACATCAGATATAAACGCATTTACTAAAAGAATAATACGATATATTCATAATGGATTTTCCCTCAAAATCGTGACTTTTTCTACACTTTATGACCTCGAAAGCAGAAAAGGGACTTGAAATCAGAAAAGAATGACACTGGAATTCATCTAGGGCGAAGTACCTGTATAATCTATATAATTCCTCGATACAAATAATGCATATGCCTTCTGTATATTTCTGATAATAACAAAACAAGTACTCTTCAGTTAGGTATATATACTAGCGACATACCAGCATACTCACCAATCTGATATCTTTGGGGCTGTGGAGGACAGCGCCTACGTTGTCTTTATTCTGCATTGTTAAGATCTCAGGTTATTACGTGTTATCTGAGAATGTGTGTAGACGGGAAGGAGGTCATCCTAGAGTGTATCATGAATATTGACAGGTGTTTCTACCAGACTACACATACATAACAAACATCTTTACAATGTACTACACACATACATAGGTACACGTATATATAGGCATTGGCATCCACAGTATATATGAGATTAATGTGGCGGATAAACCATGATGCCCGAAACAAACATTATGTAGCACTACCATAGAAATATACAAGTACATTGACATTAAAAAGCAAACACTGGGCAAAAAAAATCATATTTTTTTTTTCAAGAAATTCATCAACTTAGTCCCCCCCCCCCCCCACTCTCTCTCCAGTGGTGTAGCTACCTGATATGCGTGTAGGCATACATAATATCACAAAAAAGAACAAATACAGATTTATGACACTTTCCATGTTGCACAGTCGTAGGAACAAAGACGTTGATGTTGCGCGGATCGTCTACAAACTTGTGGATGCGAAACTGCGCCGTATGTTGTTATTTTGCATTCATGCACCAGTTCTCATCTTTCTCAAAATTGCAGCAGTTCACTAAGATATACTTTTATCTCATCCTAACATCCTTTCTAGCGTTGATTTCTCTATAAATTAGAATTTATTGTAATAATATTACTTCATTACTCAGGGTCGCAAAAATTTGGGATTCAGCTGTTTGACGAAGACTTCCACATACATTCATTCAACAAAGATTTGGTAATGTCGAATTGAAATGATTTGTCATCATAGTGTACTTGTGAAATGGTTTAACACCCAACACTGACAATTTTGTTGAAGACAAAATATTCTTATTTTTACAGAATACAGCAAAATTCTACAGATCATTTTAATCCTACATTTCAGGGTCTAAAAGCCAGGAAGTGGCTTCTAGTGCCCTCTAAATAAAAAAAAAATCCGGAGGGAGGGGGCATGACCGAGACCCCATAGGCAGGCTCGCCTTCAACTTTAAAGCATACACATTATTGTTAGCCTAAATATGTCACTGGTCGTGCGGGCAAGTTCTCTGGATAGAATGCAGTGCCGCGCGGGGTAGTTCTCTGGATAGAATCCCGCGAGTAGTGCGGGCCAGTTCTCTGGATAGAATCCTATGCCGCGAGACCAAGTTCTCTGGATAGAATCTCGTACCGCGCGACCAAGTTTTCTGGACAGAATCCCGTATCGCGCTGGGCAGTTATTTGGAAAGAATCCCGAGTCGCATGGGATAGTTCTCTGGATAGAATCCTGTGCCGCGCGGAACAGTTCTCTGGAATCCCGTGTCACGCGGGGAAGTTCTCTGGATAGAATCCCATGTCGCGCAGGACAGTTCTCTGGATAGAATCCCGTGTCGCGCGGGACAGTTCTCTGGATAGAATCCCGTGACCCGCGGGACAGTTCTCTGGATAGAATCCCGTGTCGCGCAGGAAAGTTCTCTGGAATCCCGTGCCGCGCGGGACGGTTCTCTGGATAGAATCCCGTGTCCCGCGGGACAGTTCTCTGGAATCCCGCGCCGCGCGGGACAGTTCTCTGGATAGAATCCCGTGCCCCGCGGGACAGTTCTCTGGATAGAATCCCGTGTCGCGCGGGACAGTTCTCTGGAATCCCGTGCCGCGCGGGACAGTTCTCTGGATAGAATTCCCTGCCCCGCGGGACAGCTCTCTGGATAGAATCCCGTGTCGCGCGGGACAGTTCTCTGGAATCCCGTGCCGCGCGGGACAGTTCTCTGGATAGAATCCCGTGCCGTGCGGAACAGTACAGTTCTCTGGATAGAATCCCGTGCCACGCTGGGTTGTTCTCTGGATAGAATCTTGTGTCACGCGGTGTAGTTCTCTCAATAAAATCCCCTGTCGTGCGAGCCAATTCTCTAGAGAGAATCCCGTGTCGCAGGGGTCAGACCTGTAGAATTCAATGTCGCGCGGTCCATCAGGATAGCATTCCGTATCCCGTATCCAGTTATATTACTTATTAAAGTGAACACTTCTACACGTTTTGAAATATTTGTTTGATCTCCATTTACATCAAAATTCAAATTCAAAGATTCATTAATCACCAGTCTTTGCATTATCTATAAACATACTGACAAAACAAACAGAAGACAGAGACACAGAATGACGACTACTGTAAAACCATATGCTACAATAAGAAATACTACATTAATTCACTTACACAGTGACGTTATCGGACTGATGCATTGAACTGAAATGTATACCTATGTTAATGCACCCAACGGTGAGAGAGCTTAAGTGTGGCAAAGTCTATCGTCACCTCGGTTTTTACTGTCCCATCCGAAAGGCAATGCACCACATTAATGTGACATGCATCTGGGATCAAAGACTCATCATCATCTCTCTCTCTCTCTCTCTCTCTCTCTCTCTCTCTCTCATAAGATACGCAACTGCGTGAACAATTATATGAGAAGTGTTTAAAATCTCCTCGAGTCAAAACACAACCTCCAACCTCTGTTTTCACGCTAGTTTACTTTACAGTCATAATGTGCATGTAGGTGTTCGATGAAATGAATTAGGCGTGCATGAAATTAGAATTTGACGACAGATGGAGAAGAGAAGGTACAAAGGTATACAAGATACCAAGAGTGTACTTGTCTCAAATAGCTATAAATTGTTAAATGTCACAGAGTGTAGCTTGTGGCCACATGCTGACACATTTTCTCAGATCTTGTGACCAGGTCACTACGATGCTTAATCACCTGGTCAGGTTTAATTTTGAGGCTTTACCTATTACCTAAGTTCGTTAATAATGCTCGTTCAACCCACACCTTGTGGCCACTGCATATACAAATGCATTGTGTCCCTTGACCTATCATTATATCCTACACACTAACAGTTTGAGCCGAGTGGATGATGTGAGCACGCGAATCTGTTTCAGATTCTAGCGAGGTGCAGTTTTGCGATAATAGTTTTTTCGCTTAAATGTGTTTCATAGCATAGATATGATTTATCAAAACAAAGCAACATGGAATTTATTGTCATTTCACTAGTGTTACTGTGCCAGATAGACTTAAATTACGTTAATGGACATGGACACCTGATTGTTCCACCTCAACGTTCTTCTCTATGGAGAACTATTCCTGGAGCGCCAAGAAACGTCGATGATAACGGTTTAAATTGTGGCGGATTTGCTGTAAGTTTCCGTTAATGTTATTATAACTTTGCTTTTATATATTTTATCTATAACGGTAAGTATTAATAAGGGTTTTGGATACCATGCAGTGATTAAATGTCTTCCCTCATAGCCAACATTTAGAAATTGAATACGCTCAGTATGTTGACTAAGGGAATGAACATTTGATTCTGAAGGGGGAGGGGGGGGGGGGGCTGGCACTTTTTGGAAATAAATATTCAGACATTGAAAATGCTGTAAATAAAAAGCATCTGGCTTTGACTGAAATGAAAATAGAAATTCTGGCTGCTAGCATGTACATATACTAGATCATGCAAATATAAAGCTGAATATTCTATAGGAAACACGTTGATTTTTCCCGGCTCGCTTCGCTCGCCAGATTGCTGCTTATATTATATATATAGTAGTTTATTTGTATAATTCGTATTTCAGCAGAATTTACAGCATTGTGCAAATCTTGCTATTCAATATGTTCGACGAAACTTCATAAAATTCTTGCTTTTAAAGAAATATATTTGTATGTCCATTTTAAGGGGCAGACAATTAAGAGCTCTACCATTTGCTTTCTGAGAGATTTTGTCTTCAAGTGCTTGTTCGGAATAGTGTCTTTGACGTGTCCCCTTTCCGCGAATACCCAATCCTTTTCCCCGTCTTCCCCTCGTGTTGTCCGCCCCTGACATTTATATGCTAGGCTCAGTGATGAGTGGCCAAAAGGGGTCTTAATTGAATTCGCCTCACCTCTCACCTGAGCACATATGTAAAATCGATGTTTAAATCAAAACATGTGCATTTCAAAATTTATGTAGGCCATATTTGTTGACAGTGTTTCATTCCTTTTAAGTTTCATTCAAATCAGTGCAACAGGACAATCGTCAAGTGATTTTAACATATGTATTCAAATGTAAAATAAAACAAACAACTTTAAATGAGAACAAAAGCATAACTCACAAAAACGTGTATCTTCACTTAACATACATGATAACAAAAGTTAAAAAAAAAGCCTAAGTGGGCCTGTATTGTTCACCTGAGACATAGAAAACATTGCACAATGATATAGAACAAACCTTGTAGATGGCCATAAGTCTTTAGTTTCTTTAAAACTCAAAAAAAAAAGGAACGTGAAATTGTACAGGAATATCTTTCCTTAGTATCTCTCAAGTTTTCTCAAATTCAGTCTAGAAGCAATGAAGACAAAATTAAACATGTGAAAAAAATAAATATATCTAATATATTAAAGATATTTATGAAATGCTTTTGGCATTAAAATAACATAATTCAAAGTAAGTCAAAAACGAATAAGATATTCGAGAAGCCAAAACAGCAACACTTCCTCATACATCATTCCATTGTGATAAATGGAAATTTTTCCCCTGGATTTCAGAGACTGAGAGCGACTATACACTTCTCTATTGAAACTAGTAGTTAAAAACCCGATGCAATTAAAGTAGTGTTTGCATACTATTTGTTGAGTTTACTTCATATTAGCATGTGTTTTGTTAATGTCATATATTACTATGTAAAGTAACAAGCATCTATTGGTGACAAAAAGTCAAGAAAATAAATAATCTGTCCCAGGTTATCAAGGAAATAAATATTCTCTCCTCCAAAGATCTGAAAATAAATAATCTGACTGGACCAAATATGCCAGCCCCCCTCTCCCATTAAGAGTCAAATGGTCGTCCCCTAAATTAGAATGGGCGTACATAGGAGAACAATAGGTATTAATTAATTACCATCCAAATTATACTCCATATCAAAGTATTTTACAGATGTTGGTATGCAGGTATAAGTACACAGGTACAGATGTGCAGGTACATACCAGTGCACAATGAAAAAGAATAATCAAAATACCAAAGACATTATACATGTATTTGTCCATTTCAATTTATCATATAATTATATGAAAATCAAATACAACATAAAATGGAATGAGATTTCATACATCTTATTAATCTTAAGCATGCTAAAACATTGCGTACATATAAACACATTTTCATGACAATACTTGTAAATACATTTCACGGAATAAAATGACCTCCTTATTTATTTAAAACATGAAATACATTTACATTTCTATCACCAAAACTATTATAATTAAGTGTGATTTACAATATGATGACACAGTAGCTATACATCCATCTCACAATATTTACAATGCTAGTCTAATTTCTTCGATAAACCATGCTAAACAGACTCGGTTCATCAGCCCATGAACTTGGGTCATGGAAGTAGTACCCGGCGTATGGCAAATCACATGCGTAGTAATATAAAAAAGGCGGGGCTTACTTGATTAAATATAAGAATTGTAATAACGAAATTAATGCATCTGTTAATTTTGAGCAATTAAAGAAATTACCTGGACAGATAGAGTTTTTTCTAGCTTTCTAGACACGCACTATATTGCGTGGCGGACGTAATTTTCCACTTCAGGAAAAATTCGGTCCTTACCAGTTCGATAACGGGGAGTTTGATATTTTGTTTAAAAAAAAGAACCTTTTAAAATGCATTGTAAATATAAGGAATGACTGTCTTTTTTTCTAGGTTCATGAGGAATGAACTTGGGTGAGAAACAAACAAATCATTCGAGAACCGCTTCGCGGTTCACGTGATTTGTTTGTTTCTCACCCAATTCATTCCCCATGAACCCAGAAAAAAAGACAGTCAATCTTTAATTGAATTTTATTACAATTCAATAAAATTTATTCATAACCCTTATCACGTTTATCTGGTTTACATATGATTTGGAATTATGTAAGAGATAAGCTTCAAGGAAGATAACTAAAAATCCAAAATGACAGATTGAATGCATCATGTAGAAATGTGCCCCTGCACATTTAAAAGATGAATTCAATAAAAATTCAGAAAAAATATAACGAAAAATTCTACGCTTACATGCACAATATGTGTTTCTATGAGATGACTTTACCCAGCTGCAGTCGGTTAGCATATAAGTACAATAATATTGATGTGACGTTAAACAAGAATCAAAGAAACAAATCCTGACCCAAAGGCTCATAGTGTGCCGTCCGTAGTATATTTTTCACACTGTCAACCTCTTTTCCAGAACTGCTGAATGGATTTTGATGAAACTTGGTAGCGATAAGGTACTAAGAATCGCTTACAAGTGTTGTTTTTCAGTCAGATCCGTCAAAGGATGGATCAAGGGCAGTTTGAGAGGAGGGAACAAGGGCAGGGTGAGAGGGTACCTTCATTTATCAAACTTCCTCTGCATAGATCGAAATCGAATATTTCAGAATGATCTAGGATGGTATCAAAAGAAGTATTGTTGTTTTTCGTTCCATCCCGAAATCAATTTTTTTTACATTTTTTTGGGATGTCTTTTGAGTTTCAGACTTTTTTTTTACACATTTTCAGGTTATTCTTTCTTCTCATGAATGGTTGCTTATAATGCATTAGCTTTGTGTATATGCATTTGAACTGATTTAATGGAAATAAATTATGTATATAAATATATTGGAAAGAAATGGAATATACAAAACAAGTTTTAGGGTTTTCTAAAGAAAAGGTTAGGATATTATTTGTACGTAATAATAATCTTTTACAGAACTTCTTATGATATAACGGTAGGATTTAGATGAAACTTGGTAGGATAAGTACTCAAGGTGTCCTACAAGTATTGCTGGTTTTCTGTCAGATCGATCCAGGATTGAGCAACATGAGGCCAAAAAGGGTACTATTTTTAAAACCTATCATATATAAATATACATATTATATACATATGAATGATAGCTTTTAAAAATGTACTATTTTTCGCTTCTTGTTATATATATGTATATATATGTGTGTCTCTGAAATTATTTTTTCAAACCGGCTACATAGATCAACAAATTGAATGTACCACATTGCTTTAGAAGAGTCTTAAGAAGTGTTTGATCCAAAGAAGGTTATAGATCATTCGTTTGTTGTAAATCGTAAGAATGTATGAAATTCAAGGTACATGTACATGTATTATAAATTCTATCCGCTAATATGATTTTCTTTCAGTTTATGAATCTTTTGTTTAATATGGCCTGCACTGACATGCTTAAGGTTGATGATTCATAAATTAGTCCTTTGTGTAAAATACATTAAGCAACAGAACATATGTATCTGCAATTTTTTTTTCATGCAGTTAGTTGTTTGTGAGTGAAGAAATAATGCTAAAGTGAGCGATATAGGTCATTTGAGCCTTTTGATTTAATATTTTTTATGTGTACTTTTCTTAAAATTTTCTAATCTTCAGACAACTTTTAATTTTTGTTTTGTATGATATGCCAAAGCATTGTTATTGGTAGTATTTCTATTCAGAATGGACGAATCAAATGGTCGTCTCCAAAAGAACTTACATGTATCTATATCGATGTTTGACGCATTTATAATAAGTGTTTCACAGTATACAACATCAATTTATAATAAGTGTTTCACAGTATACAACATCATATTTGAAAGCTACAACCAAGATCATTTTACATTGATGGAAGCCGGCGTGGCCTAGTGGTATCGCGCTCGGCTCCTCATCGGGAGGCCGGGGTTCGAGTCCCGCTCTGGTCGTGCCGGTGTCCTGTCTTTTGGATGAGACAGTGAAAACCGAAACCCCGTGTCGTAGTATGCATGGTACGTTAAAGATCCCTCACTGCTTCGGATGGGTCCGTTGCAAAGGTCAAAATCTGTATGCCGCGCATCAGGCAGATGCCGTCACCATATATGTGAAATATTCGTGATGTGACGTTAAACAAAATTCAATCAATAAATCAATCACATTGATGGTGGCGGTACCTGCCTCATACAGGCTTGATTAGGATAGCCTCCGCAGCGCACGTATCACAGGCAACAACGGTATTTTTATGAGACGACATCTGCTGTGGGAAATGAATGTGTCTCGAAGGAAGTCCAACTCAAAGTGGTTTTACTTTCACAATAGTGAAAAAGAATTATTTTGGCACAAGCAGTTCATTGAAAAACGGAGGGGAAGGGGGTTACTGAGTATAAATGAAGTTTGGCATACATAATTATGTGGATATAATTCAAAGCTTTTCATTTGCCTGGACATAAACATGAATTACGTCCTCAAAACACTTGACATAAACATGAAAACTTGACATAAACATGCACTGCGTCCTCAGAAAACTTGACATAAACATGCACTGCGTCCTCAGAAAACTTGACATAAACATGCACTGCGTCCTCAAAACACTTGACATAAACATGCACTGCGTCCTCAGAAAACTTGACATAAACATGCACTGCTTCCTCAGAAAACTTGACATAAACATGCACTGCGTCCTCAGAAAATTTGACATAAACATGAATTACGTCCTCAAAACACTTGACATAAACATGCACTGCGTCCTTAGAAAACTTGACATAAACATGCACTGCTTCCTCAGAAAACTCGACATAAACATGCACTGCGTCCTCAAAACACTTGACATAAACATGAATTACGTCCTCAAAACACTTGACATAAACATGCACTGCGTCCTAAGAAAACTTGACATAAACATGCACTGCTTCCTCATAAAACTTAACATAAACATGCACTACGTCCTCAGAAAACTTGACATAAACATGCACTGCTTCCTCATAAAACTTAACATAAACATGCACTACGTCCTCAGAAAACTTGACATAAACATGCACTGCTTCCTCATAAAACTTTACATAAACATGCACCACGTCCTCAGAAAACTTGACATAAACATGCACTGCGTCCTCAGAAAACTTGACATAAACATGAATTACGTCCTCAAAACACTTGACATAAACATGCACTGCGTCCTTAGAAAACTTGACATAAACATGCACTGCTTCCTCATAAAACTTAACATAAACATGCACTACGTCCTCAGAAAACTTGACATAAACATGCACTGCGTCCTCAGAAAACTTCACATAAACATGCACTACGTCCTCAGAAAACTTGACATAAACATGCACTGCGTCCTCAAAACACTTGACATAAACATGCACTGCGTCCTCAGAAAACTTGACATAAACATGCACCACGTCCTCAGAAAACTTGACATAAACATGCACTGCGTCCTCAGAAAATTTGACATAAACATGCACTACGTCCTCAGAAAACTTGACATAAACATGCACTGCTTCCTCATAAAACTTAACATAAACATGCACTACGTCCTCAGAAAACTTGACATAAACATGAATTACGTCCTCAAAACACTTGACATAAACATGCACTGCGTCCTTAGAAAACTTGACATAAACATGCACTGCTTCCTCATAAAACTTAACATAAACATGCACTACGTCCTCAGAAAACTTGACATAAACATGCACTGCTTCCTCATAAAACTTAACATAAACATGCACTACGTCCTCAGAAAACTTGACATAAACATGCACTGCTTCCTCATAAAACTTAATATAAACATGCACTACGTCCTCAGAAAACTTGACATAAACATGCACTGCTTCCTCATAAAACTTTACATAAACATGCACTACGTCCTCAGAAAACTTGACATAAACATGCACTGCGTCCTCAGAAAACTTGACATAAACATGAATTACGTCCTCAAAACACTTGACATAAACATGCACTGCGTCCTTAGAAAACTTGACATAAACATGCACTGCTTCCTCATAAAACTTAACATAAACATGCACTACGTCCTCAGAAAACTTGACATAAACATGCACTGCGTCCTCAGAAAACTTCACATAAACATGCACTACGTCCTCAGAAAACTTGACATAAACATGCACTGCGTCCTCAAAACACTTGACATAAACATGCACTGCGTCCTCAGAAAACTTGACATAAACATGCACCACGTCCTCAGAAAACTTGACATAAACATGCACTGCGTCCTCAGAAAATTTGACATAAACATGAATTACGTCCTCAAAACACTTGACATAAACATGCACTGCGTCCTTAGAAAACTTGACATAAACATGCACTGCTTCCTCAGAAAACTTGACATAAACATGCACTGCGTCCTCAAAACACTTGACATAAACATGAATTACGTCCTCAAAACACTTGACATAAACATGCACTGCGTCCTTAGAAAACTTGACATAAACATGCACTGCTTCCTCATAAAACTTAACATAAACATGCACTACGTCCTCAGAAAACTTGACATAAACATGCACTGCTTCCTCATAAAACTTAACATAAACATGCACTACGTCCTCAGAAAACTTGACATAAACATGCACTGCTTCCTCGTAAAACTTTACATAAACATGCACCACGTCCTCAGAAAACTTGACATAAACATGCACTGCGTCCTCAGAAAACTTGACATAAACATGAATTACGTCCTCAAAACACTTGACATAAACATGCACTGCGTCCTTAGAAAACTTGACATAAACATGCACTGCGTCCTCAAAACACTTGACATAAACATGCACTGCGTCCTCAGAAAACTTGACATAAACATGCACTGCGTCCTCAGAAAACTTGACATAAACATGCACTACGTCCTCAGAAAACTTTACATAAACATGCACCACGTCCTCAGAAAACTTGACATAAACATGCACTGCGTCCTCAGAAAATTTGACATAAACATGAATTACGTCCTCAAAACACTTGACATAAACATGCACTGCGTCCTTAGAAAACTTGACATAAACATGCACTGCTTCCTCAGAAAACTTGACATAAACATGCACTGCGTCCTCAAAACACTTGACATAAACATGCACTGCGTCCTCAGAAAACTTGACATAAACATGCACTGCGTCCTCAGAAAACTTGACATAAACATGCACTGCGTCCTCAGAAAACTTCACATAAACATGCACTACGTCCTCAGAAAACTTTACATAAACATGCACTACGTCCTCAGAAAACTTGACATAAACATGCACTGCGTCCTCAGAAAACTTGACATAAACATGAATTACGTCCTCAAAACACTTGACATAAACATGCACTGCGTCCTTAGAAAACTTGACATAAACATGCACTGCTTCCTCATAAAACTTTACATAAACATGCACTACGTCCTCAGAAAACTTGACATAAACATGCACTGCGTCCTCAGAAAACTTGACTTAAATATGTTGCGCGTGCATGAGAAATATTTGCAAACAATAAGAGATAAGGATTGGGCAACAAGAAGATTCTTATATAAAGCCCTCTCCTTAAAGCTAAGTTACATAGACATAAACTAGTGCCGACATCATTAGATACAAAACATAGTATTGAGATATAATAGTGAGATGGTCATAATGAAATTTGGTGAAGAGTAAGAGTAAGATATTGGAGACAGGTATAAGGAATATTAAGCTTTAAAGTACGGTCATTGGTTTAGATATATATATATATATATATATATATATATATATATATATATATATATATATATATATATATATATATATATATATATATATATATGTGTGTGTGTGTGTGTGTGTGTGTGTGTGTGTGTGTGTGTGTGTGTGTGTGTGTACCAAAATAAACCATTCAATTCAATTTAATTCTTTGTTCTTTGTAACTTCCGATATATCAGTTACATGCAGCAGTATATAACACACATATACATATATACAATATTTACAATGTCAATAGCATGTGGAGAGTGAGCAAATGTTAAAGTGACATGAATTACTGGTATGCATTTATGAAATTAGAGGGTTATAAAAAATGTAGTCAAAACTTGCAATATACTAAAACTTCCATGTGTATACCAATGCACACGTAAATGCATATCAATATGTATAAATGGACAGGGTTGGAATAAAGATGAAAGAAAAAGGTTGAAGAAAAGCAAGTTGTGTGATTTAAATGAATTACACATTTAATGGAATCTTTTACTGTCTTTTATATATTTATGAACTATATTGAAGATATGCTTGTTGACACTGTCACTATAGAGAAGACAGACTTTTAGTAAATTTTCAGTATTATAACTAATATTCAAAGTCGAAAGTTTATACAATCTAATATTGTTGAGAAGCGGACGTTCTAAGAGGAAATGATGTGCTGTTTCAGCCTCTCCACATTGACTCGTCACTATCAAGTTTCATATGTGTTTATGAGATACCAGTCAGGGTTGTCCCTACAGAATCACTTATGAACTTAATGTAGGGGTTAAGCTCTCGGTTTCCGGTACAATCGATCCAGGTTCGATTCATGAAATGTTCCACTATAGTTACTTTCATTACTACAACGTTACATTGTAAAATATGTATCTAAAAATGTGTATACCTCCTGTTTGACCTTTTCAGACGGCAATACATGTTTGATGAATCAGTGGCGTAGCTAGCTTATAATTTTGTGTACCAAAATATGTATACATTCAAATACATGTAAATAATAATCATAATAGACCTATTTCCTAGAAAACTTTGTGTGTTTATTTGCGTGTCTGCGTAAAGAGCACTTCGCCACTGGAATGTGATTATTATACAAGACGAAATCCGATGATTCACCCGAGACTAGGGATATAATATAGTAGCATATTGTTATTGAATACCAACCCGAGGCAGTGAAGGATGTCCCCCAAAGCAGCGAAGGATGCCCCCCAAAGCAGCGAAGGATGCCCATCCGAAGCAGTGAAGGATGCCCACACGAAGCAGAGAAGGATGCCCACCCGAAGCAGTGAGGGATGCCCACCCAAAGCTGTGAGGGATGCCCACCTGAAGCAGTACAGGATGACCACCTGAAGCAGTGAATGATGGACGCCCGAAGCAGTGAAGGATGCCCACTCAAAGCAGTGAGGGATACCCACCCGAGCAGTAAGGGATGTCCACCCAAAGCAGTGAAGGATACCCACCCGAAACAATGAGGGATGCCCACCCGAAAGAGTTAGAGATGCCTACCCGAAGCAGTTAGGAATTCACAAACGAAGCATTGAGAATCTTTGACTTGGCAGCTTGATATGGGACCTCAGAGTTACCACATACAACATATTACATGTAGTATGCATGTTTAAGGGGTTTATTCTGTCTCATCCAAAAGACTGAGAGATGAAAAAGACTGAGAGGATGAAAAAGACTGAGAGGATGAAAGAAGATGATAAAACACTTAGAAAAATTCAAAATCGTCTATGGGATTCAACCTGGATCTCACGCACATCTAACTACAGAAATTATTCCCACAAACTGTGAGTAACTGGAACTTCTGGCCACAAAACACAACAAATCTTATTTTTCTATACTCTTTCAAAACTTATCTAAACCGTAACAGTAACAAGGTGCCTAAACATTATTATTATGGTGAAAGGGAATCTTCAAATACTCCATACTCGTTTAAGATTAGGCTGCAGCAGAATCATGTTTCTGGAAACAATATATTTGAGGTTAACTTAAATGAGGTGATTGAAACAGGAAGCCCCGCCCCATGCACTAAATGACTCTCCAAAACAGAGAATCCTAGCCAACTTTTTGCACAGTCTTGTTCACTGTAATCAACCACATAAGGAACAATCTATCTTCATAAAAGGCCTCTTGTCACTAACGCATTTAATCAAATGAAAATCCAATAGGAATCCAAATTATCTGCTGATACATCTCGCCATTAAATTCAAGTAACAACTATGGTAGGATTGTAAGTAGGTTTGGCCAAGATTGAACTGATGAAGAACAAAACACCATAACATACATTGTTGTGTGATGTATAAAATTTGGCATGCCAAGCTCGCCCCCCCCCAAATGAGTTTTAACACATATTCTTTTCCAATGTATAATTTTAGATTACACTAGTCTATTAGAGAAAGATTATTTTTTCCCCTCTGTTACTGAGTATACGGAAGCCCATTTAGGACCTATCAAAATATTTTTGAATTTGATATAACGAATTCTTGAATTTGTTAAAACGGATTAAATTCGTTTTTACGAATTCTTGAATTTGTTAAAACGGATTAAATTCGTTTTAACAAATTTGATGAATTCGTTATAACGAATTAAATCTATTATAACAAATTTGAGGAATTCGTTATAACGAATTAAATCTGTTATAACAAATTTGTTGAATTCGTTTTAAAAGATTTTGAAATTCGTTTTAACAAATTAAATTCGAAATAACGATTTCTTGAATTCATATATTCCTCAAATTTGTTATAACAGATTTAATACGTTATAACGAATTCCTCAAATTTGTTAAAACGGATTAAATTCGTTTTAACAAATTCAAGAATTCGTTAAAACGAATTTAATCCGGTTTTACAAAGTCAAGAATTCGTTATATCAAATTCAGAAATATTTTTGATAGGTCCCTATTCGTTATATCAAATTCCTCAAATTTGTTATAATAGATTTAATACGTTATAACGAATACATTAAATTTGTTAAAACGAATTTAATCCGTTTTAACATATTCAAGAATTCGTTATATCAATTTCAAAAATATTTTTGATAGGTCGTAAATGGGCTTCCGTACTGAGTAAGAGTAGTCAAAATCAATCAAAATTTTTTTCCCAAAAACTCCCAGCCCCAGAATATCAGATGGACGATGCCTTATTTGTTTTATTATGTAACTAGAGTGAAGTTCACATTCAGGAGAACAAGATATCTACTAAACATCATGTGCTGTGACAACAGCGAAGAAGCCGAGATAGTGCAGACTCTTTGTGTACATATCGGTGACCACCCTAAATTCCGAATGCCCTATAGTCCAAAGCCCCGATAGTCTGACTGCCCGGTAGTCCAAAATCTGATAGTCCGAAGATCCAATTCTCCAAGGGTCTTATAGTCCGAAGGCCCGATACTCCGAAGACTGGTATTACGAAGATGTGGAGACCCAGTAGTCTGAAAGTCATGAAATAATAATAATAATAATAATAATAATAATAATAATAATGCATGTGTAATTGATAGAAATAACCAGGCAGGACCAGTCAAAAGATTCTACCCCTAGGTCTTCCTTCAAACCATCGGGCTTTGGCCTATAGTACTGTCGAACTATTGGGCCTTCGGAATGAAGGACTTTCGGATTATTGTGTGTGTGTGTGTGTGTGTGTGTGTGTGTGTGTGTGTGTGTGTGTGTGTGTAAACCCTGACTCTATTATTTACTCGATTTTAGTTCCATTTTGATTTCTTATTTTTCAAGACCAATATGTTTAGACAAGTACCTTATCCTATGTACTGTGCTTCTTTGCATAATTGCGGGAATTTGAACTGACTCATCATGTAGTTATATTAATTAAGGTCATATCCTACTTATTCAGTTTTAGGATAGATTTTTCTCAAAGCTGAACCAGTTTCTCCTTATGGTCTTTCATAGAGATTCATAGTGACGTCTGATGTGGTTACCAAATGAGAATTTGGAGTTTTTTCAACTTCCTTAATGGACTGATTCAAACATATTTCATTGCCATGTATATGCGAAAACAAACATTACTCAATATAGTTTTTTTTATGGCAGACAGCTTCTCTTCATATTTGAAATGAAATATATTGGATACATAATCCCTTGAATGAAGCAAAGAAACTGAATCCTTTCCGGTAAAGAGACAGAGAAATCTGTATTTGTGATAAATATTCTTGGCAACCCTGGAGCTTTATTCATGACAAAGCTGGCCTCTCACCATAAAAAGTCGAGATGTTTCCAAACTTTTTTACGGGAGCGAGGTTGACCTAGGTTAGCCTCGCTCCCGTATATTTTATGAATACTAAATGAACGTCTGACCCAAATGTTCTCGCTCACCATATAAAAGAAATGTCAAATCGATAAACCGTGACATTGACGGACGGGTACCTGCACTTACGGTCAGCATGGCTGTACAAAACGTATGAAAACTTTGTTTCCTCACTATGCACAGTACATAAATATTTAACACTTACAGCACTAGACGAATTCATTTATTTATATTTTTACATTTTGTAATTCCTTCACAACAATTTAGTTATGTGTCTATTATTTCATTTTTGAGTGGTAAAATACAACATGGATGCAAGTCGACATGTATAATGTAAACATGCATATGTTATTACATTTCATAACATAATCCACCAATTAAAAATTTTCACAAAAGTGTCACAATTTTCTGAAAAATGTTTGTACTTGAAATAAAATAAAATAAAACTAAATAAAATAAAAAACAAATACCTTTGTGAATCCAGACGTCAGAAGAAGGGATGGGGATCTTGGGACGGAATAATCCTACTCTTTCAGAAATTTTTATGCACAAGTTTTATTGATTAACTTTATTGGTCAACTTCGCTCCCGTAAAATTTTTTTCGAAACACCTTGGCTTTTTATGGTGAGAGGCCAGCTTTAAGTACAGAGATATAAAAGTTTTGCGAGCTGGGTATGTCCTTAAGCAGTTTAGTACATGGTTCACACATTTGGACAATAGATAATACCTTTCTTGACATTATCTCACCAGGTTTCGAAAGAGTACAATTTTTTTTATTATTTTTTTTTTCCATGAAAAACTATTAAAAGACAAATTTTAAAATTATTTTCCGTCTTGACGACGTGCCTCATTCACAAAATGGCATAGCCAATAAGTGAATAATTTAGCTCTGGTTCCGATAATTGTTGATTGAAACAGGTACCACAGAGTACTCCTCCAACAATGTATTCGGTTTTGAATTCCGATTTTGTGCTCGGGCTCTCCACACATTCATGGCAAAACATATTTTTCTTTTCTTTTTTTTTTTATTTTTGGTATTCTTTCGTACCGTTGTTTTTCTAGCTCGGAGTCGGTAATGGATGGACCAAAACGCGTGTTATAATTTGAATTTTCCCGACGAAGTATTAAACTATGGGTGGATATATCCATAATGTCATCATTTTGAAAGACCTCTAATTTAAAATCCATGATATACTGCTGGGCACAACCCGAATATTGAAAAATCATGGACGAATGTATATGATATGAATTGAATAATTATTCAATGATGACTTGATTACTAAGTTGTGTCCATGGACTCATTTAGATTATTGTTGGGGTAAACCTCAAAACCAGTAAGAATTTGTTCATTAACCACATATTTTAGCCATGTACTAAGTCTTTTGGTACACTCTTTTCTCGCTCCCTCAATATGCTGTCCGCTTCGCTCGGGACCATATTTTGTGGTGCTTGAAAATTGTGTACCAACCTATACTTGATGCGCACCAAGTCAAGAGCTCTACGCTTCACTGCATTTGAATGGAAGAGAACGATGAGTCCACTCGAACCAAATCTAGTTACTGCCAGAAATTGCTTTGGCTCGAATTGGCTATAGGTCAAATTGAAAAGAAAAAAGAATACGTAAGACTGTCAATGATGTGAATTTAATTCCGAAAGTGATGAAAAAATATGTGAACCACATCACATCTATAATAGATTTACAAAGATACTTTTATTTCTTTCCAGGGGCAGGCTTGGTGTAGTGGTTAAGCGCTTGGCTTGCGGCGCCGACGATCCGGGTTCGATTCCCGGGTTGCGTCACTATGTTTAAGAGGTTGGTAACCTCCTGCTTCCATGTCGCGATATAACTGAAATATTGTTGAAAGCGACGTAAAACACCAACCAACCAACCAACAACTTTTATTTCTTTCCAATTTTTTATGCATTCCGGAATTTCAATTTGTGTATATATGTCTCTGGTTTGAGAAGAAGAGGGATCTTGTGTATTGGTTTCAGTTGAGAGGTTGAGGGTTAAGAGTCGGCAATACTAGTGGCAGATATTCTCCTTGGTGGTGGCGGTTGTAATGCGTCAGATATATTCTGAAGTTTGGTTTCCAATGACCGCCTGTACGTTCGAACCACTGTGCTGCATTATTTCTTATTCTTCAAATCCAGCATTGAAAAGCGTTGAATAACTATAAACTACCGGAATGATTTTTTTTTACTTTGCAATTTGTTCCCGCTTCTTCAAACATAGTCTGAAGATATGAAATTATTATTATTATTATAATTTTCTATTTAAACATTTAAAAATGAACTTTACAGTCAACAGATGTTCTTAATTCGTACTTAAGATTCTATTAGTTTTTACCGAAACTATAAATTTTCAAATAAAAAACATCATGGATTCGAATGCCTTTCTTGACATTATCTCACCAGGTTTTGAAAGGATGTGATTTTTAGATATTTATCTATTTCAATAAAAAACTATTAAAAGATAAGTGATGCATTTATTTATCGTCTTGACGACGTGCCTCATTCACTAAACGGCATAGCCAATAATTTAGCTTTGGTTCCGATGTATTGTTGATAGAAATAAGTACCTCAGAGTACTCCTCCAACAATGTATTCGGTTTTGAAATCCGATTTCGTGACCAGGCTCACCATATATTCATAGCAAAAATATTGTTTTGTCTTGTCCTTTTTTGGGGGGTGGGGGAGGAGGGGGTGTATTCTTTCGTACTGTTGTTTTTCTAGCTCGGAGTCGGTACTGGATGGACCAAAACGAGTGTTATTATTTGAATTTTCCCAATGAAATAATAAACTTTGGGTGGATATATCCATAATGTCATCATTTTGAAAGACCTCTGATTTAAAATCCATAGTATACTGCTGGACACAACCCGAATATTGAAATATCATGGAAGAATGAATTTGTAAATGGTATTAATTCAATAATTATTCAATGATTACTTGATAACTAAATTACTGCCATGGACTCATATAGATTATTTTTGTGGAAAACCTCAAAGCCATTGATAATTTGTCCATTAACTACATACTGTAACCATGGACTAAGTCGGTTGGTACACTCTTTTCTCGCCCCCCACTCGATATGCTTCCTCACTTCGCTCGGGACCATTTTTAGTACTTGAAAATCGTGTACCAATCTTTACTCAGTGTTTATAAAATGAATGGTATGAACAGTCATCACAAAGTATGAAAAGTGTGATTATAGCACCATTATAGCATGAAAGATTGAATAAAATCTACTCGAAAAAGATAGTCAATATGTCGGTAAACAGGCTCCTGTATTGACAATCATCCTCTCTCTCTCATGCCCTTACCTATTAGTTGAACGATAACTAAATATATTACGGCAATATAATCAGATCACTTTATGCTCCAAATTCATGAGGGTTGACAGTGGCGGATCCAGGATTTTCGAAAAAAAGGGGGGGGCGCACATATGTATTAACCAAACGACTTAGCCATTTTTGGCGCTAAATCTGGATTTTTACTGGTAAATATGTGGCCAAAAAGAGGGGGCGGGGCTCCCACTAAATCCGCCACTGGTTGAACTTGTATGACTAATGCATCTACAAATTTGCCGCTAGCTGTGTCTATAAGATAAATCATGTATAATAGAAGTACTTCATTTGTAACACTAGTACGTGTAGATTATTTATGTCCAATGTTAAGTGCTTTGGCAAAGTATCATGGATTGTGCTAAAATTTTGCCGCTTGAACTGTCAGAATAAGGGGAGGGTGCATGTTTAATTCATAATAATTCCTCTCTCTCTCTCTCTCTCTCTATATATATATATATATATATATATATATATATATATATATATATATATATATATATATATATATATATATATATATATATATATATATATAGATTGAGACTTACGCCTCAGCAATGTAGTATATGTTTTCAGATATAGTGATAATAATACAATATGTAATAGTTTAAAATACATATACATACATGTATGCAATATGCAAAATTGGAGAGAACGTGAAATTGTATTCATTATAAAAATGTTGACAAAATGTAGTAATAACTTGGATAATAAAACCATGACAAAATTACGAAAATATTTACAAGTGAAAAGGTATTAGATATAGATCGAGAGGCTGACTGGGCTGGACATAGATGTACAGAGGCTGAAAATGCATCTGCTATATATTACCATGGAATATTTTCTATAAATATTTTTGAACGATCAGACTCCATAATCAAGTTATAAAAAGTTATTCTTCCCAAGATGCATATTGTCGTTGCGGAAAATTTTTTACTTTAAAATATAAAACATAAAGTAAATTACTGGAACACATCATCCACATCCAGGTAATGGATCACTTCGACCAGCACTCTATTATCAGCAACAACACGACTTCAGATCCAAGCATCCCTGTGAAACTCAGCTAGCCATCACCATAGACAATATTGCCTGCACGTTAGACCAGGGAAGCCAAGTTAACATTGTCCTGCTAGACTTCTCGAAAGCATTTGACAAGGTGCCACATCAGAGATTGCTACATAAGCTGCAGTACTACGGTGTACGAGACAACACTCTGTTATGAATTAAGGACTTCCTGAACAACAGACAACAAGACGTTCTTCTAGACGGCCATGCCTCATCTAGTGCAGATGTCGTATCAGGAGTACCACAGGGAACAGTACATGGCCCGCTGCCCTTCCTCACATTCATCATTGACCTCCCAGAAGTCACCAAGTCAGAGACCCGGTTGTTCGCAGATGATTGTTTACTGTACCGCCTGATCAACAACACAGGACAGCAACAGTCTACAGCAAGACCTTACAGCACTTGAGAAATGGGATGCAGAGTGGCAGATGACCTTCCATCCGGAGAAGTGCGTGGTCATACAGGTCTCATCAAAGCGGAAAACAATCAGCACAGACTACAGACTACACGGCCATAAGTTAGAAGTAGTGGACTCGAGCAAGTACCTGGGAGTTACAATCAGCAGCAACATGAAGAGGAACAAGCACATTGATGTCATCACAGGCTTCCTAAAGCGAAATCTCCGAGGTTGCAGATTACAGCACGGGTCAGAGCCTACGAAGCCAACGCTGGAGTATGCTTCCTCCATATGGAACCTTCACACTAGCGGACAGATCAACCAGATGGAGAAAGTCCAACGTAGAGCGGCACGATTCGCTACAAGGAACTACTGGGATAGGAAAGCAGGCATCATCACCAACATGGTCATCTCCCTGAGATGGGAACAGCTACAACTGTATCATATTGCCCTGTGAGGTTTTTATCTTGACTGCCACATGAAGTATAACGCTCAACTTTTGAGTACACTTCATATTGGAAGAAGAAGCAGAAGAAGAAGAAGAAAATGCTTTGAGTGAGTTTTTGTTTTACTGAATCTTGACGAGGATCACAAGACGATTTTAGTGTTAATGGTTTATGTTATGAATGTAATGGTGGAACCAAAGGTGCAAAACCCAAAGGTCGCCATAATGGCTGAGTACTTTGTCTTTTAAAAATGGGGTGTTAAATAGTATAAAGAAGTGGAAACCTAATATCGCAGCCATAAAAGACCGAACTCCCCTTGAATTCTTAAACAAATTACGGTATATATTTTTCTTATTAGACGTGATTTTCAAGAAATGCATGTATATATATGAGCTCAGCCTTTACTTGCCGAGACTTCGGCTTGTAGGTATTGCAATTATCTAACAAATAACACTTGAAAACTGGTATATAATGATACTGTTTATTGCATTGTACATTGTACATACATTTCTTGAAAATCATATCAAATAAGAAAAATATACACATGTACTGTAGTAAGTTTTAGAGTTCGGCCTCAGTAGGACCTAAAAGTGAGTTTAACTGTAGAACTGGTACATTGACAGATTATATACGTAGAGATAATATTAAAATTACTTAAATCAGAGAAATATAGAAGATCTTTGAGACAATGGGTCTGGTTGTCACCTTGTACGACATATAATACAACTCGTCTACGTTTCGAACATTTCTCGGCGTCGAAAAAAAGTCACGGTTTGATCAAAGGCATAAAGACAACAAACAGAAATTTAATGAATCACCGAATAGATAACTAAGGCAGCCGAACGATTTTAACAGACGTGAATAGAAAAAAAACAAGAAATAAAATTTTAAAACAAGCACAGAAAAATAAGGAACACAAGTAGCCGAATCATTGATGAAATATCTCTGTAGATTTAAGAAGAAACTGAAATACTAAAATTCCTTTCATTGACGAATTTTCTCTGCAGGGCTTTACTACTCATTTGACGAGTTACCTCGCGGTGATCCGACTGCATGTACAACCCTCTCGCGTGCCCACTCCTAATAAGGGAAGAACGTGCTACAGGCAATTTTAGACCAGGGAAATCTGCAATTGCAAAAATTATACGAATAAGAGTATAGGTCTAGATAAAATTTCAGGTGAAATTATAACTGCAATACTTTCTGGACTGTTTAATAATATCCATAATGTTATTTTGTATACCTATCTTCATTGACCCAATATGTTATTATACTTGTGTCAAAGGGAGCTTATCATAATGATTTAAATGATTTCCATGGTACAACCATGTTCATTAGCAAGCCTAATATTCCGACGGCCCGATAGTCCGACAGCCCGATTGTCCGACGGCGATGGGTGGTATTGCACTAAAACATGTTAAAACTTGCCTTTTAAAAATTCAAAGTGAAAGGGACAACCCGAGAGAAGACAAATACCCAATCGTCGGATATAGAGGGGACGGGTTTAGTGCCCCCAACCCTTAATTTTGTAAGAAAAGTGTACCAAAATAGGTAATTATTGGCCAATTTTGGGCTGTGACCCCTCCCCCTTCCATCACTAACTTTTATCTGTTAATCAATCAGACAAAGAAGATGCTCAAAAGTAAAGTGTTTAAAATCTGTTATCGGTTTATTTGCTTCCCATCCGACTGTCAGTCTTTCCCACCAGTTTCCCACACTTTTCGTCATCACAATGTATGATATTTAAAATTTGGTTATATTCAAGAATTCACAAAACTATTTCATATAGGGAATGAAAACGTATTGCAGCTCGGAATATTATATAAAATATGGTAAATAATGACCTCAATGCACCGATCAATCGCCTGCACACATCAGCCCAATTATCGGAATATCGGGCTGTCGGATTATCCGACTGTCGAATTATCGGACCGTCAGACTATAAGGCGGTCACCTTCATTAGTTTTCAGTAAAATTTTTTCAATAATTTTAAAGATAGATTAAATTTTCGGTCTCCGAAGAAAAGACATGTAACAATCAGTTCCGTCCTAAATCATCTTCTACTGACTCAATGTTATTACCGTATAACCAGACATTTTCGCAAAATACTAATTTTCGCTATTTTTGCGAGTAATTTGAACACGCGAAAATAAGTTACTGTGAAAATTTGTACTCGAGAAAATGGGGACCAAACTGGTATTGATATCATCCCCGTTTCTCAATGGACCATTGAGGTCTTGGGACAAAATAAGTAGAAATCCAAGGGATCGACGTCAAACTAAAACTACGGGTATGAACAATTTGAAAACCCTAATTGATAAGCCCATGATTTCTTTATGTCAGTGGTTTCACACATTCTACGATAGTTAACAAGCAATTATCGACGCGTGAAGTGAAGTGCCACCCGAAATTCCCATTCCCCTCCGAGTTACAGATAACTCATTCCGAAAACCACTGGGCAAACGAGAAACAATGATTCAATATGTTGAGAAATTATATGCCCGTATGTGTCGAATAAAACTGAGGAATTCTATTTGCCTCTTGTCATTTTCGACTGCATTCGTTAACAAATTACATATAATTTCCGTTCCAGTCAAAACGTATGGAACGCCATAGCTGTCTTAAGATTACATTATTAACAATAAATAGTCATTTCACAATAGCATGACGTCAAAACAGTATACCATTAAGTAGTTTTTATATTATATGAAGTCAAACAAATATGTTGTGAAGTCGAAATAGTGCGTTATGATGTCAAAACATTACGTTATGAAGTCACAAAAGCATGTTATGGAGTCAAAATAGAATGTTATGAAGTCAAAACATTTTACGTTATGAAGTCACAAAAATACATTATGGATTCAAAATAATATGTTATGAAGTCAAAGCATTATGTTATGAAGTCACACATTACGTTATGGAGTCAAAATAGTATGATATGAAGTCATCAAAGTACGTTATGAAGTAAAACATTACGTTATGGAGTCACAAAATGACGGAATGCAGTCAAAATAGTATGTTATGAAGTCAACACATTACGTTATGAAGTCACAAAAATACGTTATGGAGTCAAAATAATATGTTATGAAGTCAACACATTACGTTATGAAGTCACAAAAGTACGTTATGCAGTGAGAATATTATGTTATGAAGTCAAAACATTACATTATGAAGTCATTAAAGTATTTTATGAAGTAATGAAGCATGTTATGAAGTCATAACAACACATTGTGAAGTGCAATAGTAAGTCATTAAGACAAAACAGTAAGGCATGAAGCCAAACGTTAAGTTAAGGTCTTATACAGGGGCAGATCCAGGTTTTAGAGTTAAGAAAAAAGGGGGGGGGCGAAGTCAGGCGAGGGGTATGGGAACTTCAATTAACCGTTCTCAGTCGGTACCGCAGCTGTCGTGTGAACGAAGCTTTTTGTGGTGTTATTCATGTCTTGTCCATATCTTGTTGTACATGTGGTGGATTTTGTCATATAGCTGAGTCAGAGCTGATATTGTAATAAATCGCAAAATCCAGAGACCTATAATACAGGTCTCTGGCAAAACCCACCATCATTACTTTTAGTTGACAGAAACGAAGCATCTATACTAGGCGAATGCAGAAATGTTTGTAAAAGGGGTTTCGACCTGCCATGAATGCTTTTTCAGTCAGGATAGGATGGGTTAGGGTTGAAGCACTGAACCTAGCCAAAATGACCTTTGTTGGCAAAATTTTTCGATCAAAGGGGTTGCAACCCCGCATCCCCTGCTTACTACCGGTTTATAAATTCTCATAAAATGGATAGACGGAGTTTAGTGAACGATGGATTTTTTGTTCACTTGGATGAATTCTATTGACTAAATAAGGAAAGAAATCAAGTCATATTAGAGCATACAATGATAAACATCTGTACTGGAAGAGAAGCAAGCCGATGTATCCCAGTGGATGAGGTGTTCGGCTCATGATCGGGACGTCCAGGTTCGACTCCAGCCATGAATGCACTGGTGTCCTGTCTTTCAGATACGTAAGAAAGTGAAAAACGAGGTCCCGTGTCGCGGTAGGCGTGGCACGTAAAGATCCCTCACTGCTTCAGGAGGGTCTGTTGCAAAGGTATAGATTTCTATGCAATGCATCAGGTAGATGCCGTCACCATATGCATATATGTGAAATAATCGTGGAGTGACGAAAACAATACATAATCGCTGGAAGAGAAACCATAACAAGATATCAAAACCACGCCTATTTCCCACCATCGAGGGCTGGGCACAGGTTCAAAATTACACATGCACTAGATCATATAGGGAATACACATGTACCTCTAGCTCAAAATCAAATCTCAAAAGAGATAACAACAAATTGTTTACGAACGGACGACAAATGGTATTGCATAATCTCTGGCCAGTAGAACTTATAAAATTGAAACAAAAGGATTAATTTCAGTTGTTTGTTTATTAACATTGAATCACGTAAACGAACACAGACATAATCTAAATACAGCAATTTTTCTCCTGCAAACTAGACTCTTACGAAATAAACTTTACTCCAAGAGATTTTTGACCTGATAATTTTCTGTTGTGTATCTTGAAAATTAGACACTACACGAACAATGTATTGATTGATTATTGTTTACGTCACTCCACGATTATTTCGCGTACATGGTGACGGCGTCGGTCTGATGCATTGCAAAGAAATTCATACTTTTGTAACCGACCTCCCCCCACCCCCTTCCCGAAGCAGTGAGGGATCTTTTATGTGCCACGCCTATCGCGACACGGGACCTGAATAGAATTCATCAGAGTGAAAAAAATCAACATTCACTAAACTCTAGCTGCCTATCAGTTTTATGAAAATTTATAAACCGGCCGTAGTGACTGAAAAGCATTCATTGCAGGTCGCAACCCCTTTTTCAAACATTTCTACATTCACCTAGTAAAGACGCTTCGTTTCTGTCTACTAAATGTAATGATGGTGGGTTTTGCCAGAGACCTGAATTATAGGTCTCTAGATTTTGCGATATAGCTGAATCAGATTTATTACAATATCAGCTCTGACTCAGTTGTATGACAAAATCAATCACATGTACTACAAGTATAACAAGATAAAGACAAGACATGATTAACATTCACAAAAAGCTTCGTTCACACGACAGCTGCGGTATCGACTGAGAACAGTCAATTGAAGTCCCCATACCCCTCGCCTGACTTCGGCCCCCCCTTTTTTTCTTAAGTCTAAAACCTGGATCCGCCACCTGTATAAGACCTTAACTTAACTTTGGCTTCATGTCTTAGTGTTTTGCCTTAATGACTTACTATTGCACTTCATAATGTGTTGCTATGACTTCATAACATGCTGTATTACTCTATAATATACTTTATGACTTCATTATGTCATGTTTCGACTTCATAATGTAATGTTTTCACTTCATAACATAATATTATCACTGCATAGCATGCATTTGTGACTTCATAACGTAATGTTTGACTTCATAACGTACTTTAATGACTTCATAACATACTATTTTGACTCCATACTGTATTTTTGTGACTTCATAACGTAATGTTCTGACTTCATAACATACTTCGATGACTTCACAACATACTATTTTGACTCCATAACGTAATGTGTGACTTCATAGTATAATGCTTTGACTTCATAACATATTATTTTGACCCCAAAATGTATTTTTGTGACTTCATAACGTAATGTTTTGATTGACTTCATAACATACTATTTTGACTCCATAACATGCCTTTGTGACTTCATAACGTAATGTTTTGACATCATAACGCACTATTTCGACTTCACAACATATTTGTTTGACTTCATATAATATAAAAACTACTTAATGGTATACTGTTTTGACGTCATGCTATTGTGAAATGACTATTTATTGTTAAAAATGTAATCTTAAGACAGCTATGGCGTTCCATAAAAACGTTTCCTTTACTTAACAATTCCGCCGATTGCACTGACAAAATGCAAGCCGTGGATTTGAGCGGAAACAGGTGCATTTATACATATAGGTAAACTAATTCACAGAGATGCAGATATAGCTTGTTGTCTATTCAGTTGTTTGACGAGAGTCGTTTTCATTTCATAGTTAAAGAATATGTTTTTTTCTTCTCTTTTTTGAAATCGCGAAAATTGTATTCGCGAAAAATAAAGATACACTTTTCTGAAACTGAATCGCGAAATTTGATACTCGCGAAAATTTCCGGTTGTACGGTATATTCAGTTATAAACTGTGTTATTATATCAGGTGGAAAATTATATACAGCATTCATTGATTCTGAAAAATAAACTTGATAAATATCCTTTTTGTGGTTTAAATTATTGCAACAAGGTGTCTCTACAAAATACGTTTAAATGGGTATTCTAATGCCAACACCTCGCAGTGAAACTCCATTACTGACAGGTACCGATACCCTGTCAGTTTTGTGAAACAATCGCATGGTAACCCCTAAATACGACGACTAGAAAGGTCAAGAAGATTTTTTTTAAAGTTGTACAAACAAGATACTAAGTGGTACAAACGACTTACTAAGTTGTACAAACAACTACGGAAACGTTTTGGTGCCTGGTGTTGTTGTGTTGTAAGTAAGTATCATGACAAAATTAAAATTGACTTGCCGAGATTAATAAAACTTGATGACGCAATGAAGTCGAAAAGTTGCCGTAAACTGTCCTTAAACGAGTTCTTTTGGGCAACTTGTCATGTTTTTTTTTTCTACTATACTGTCATCTATAAAACAATAAGTTGAAGTCAAGATAACTTTATGCGATTTGCCTCATGTCAATTTTAAAATAAAATCATCGTAATAAAGTCGAATTACCAAGAAAATCAAGAGTTATCGACACTATTTTTGTTGATATGTTAGAATAAACATGCTAAAAACGAGAACTTTATGTCGAGTTATTGTTTTAAAAATATCAATTCGAGATTTCGTAAGTCGATTTCTCTTCGAAATCGAGTTATCAAAATCGCATTTGTATGAAAATCTCGAAATATTGACTTTGTTGAAGTCGACATGATGCGAAAAAGTACTACTTACTGATATACATTTTGACGACCATTATTCATATGCTGGATGTCAAGTATAGATTTATTTCCAAAAACAAATATGTTTTCCAGAAACAATTATTTATTTCTTCATAATTTCTTATATTAATAGAACAGCAAATTGCCGATTTTTACTCTTATTATTTGAATGTTTTTAATCTTATTATCTGTATAAGCCTTGCAAATCTGTAGCGAAAAAGGGAGTCCCTCTCTAAATCCGCCACTGTATATGCTAAGTATCCAGTGGGTTTTTTCATCTTCACATCAAGTCCGTTATAACGACCCTTCCCAATGAAAATGTCATTGTCGTCCTTCCTGTTTTCCCAAAAATTTGTCTAAATTCTTCCCAAACATTGATCTCTTAGCTTTATGCAAATATTTAAAAGACAAAAATTTCTATAATGATATAGTACAGGCACCTTTGAAAAAAAACATACCCCCTTAAAATGAATAAACCCCCCCCCCCAAAAAAAAAACTAATCCAAAAGCAAAAAACAAAAAAAAAAAAATAAAATAAAAATAAAAATAAATAAAAAACAATAAAAAAAAAAAAACAAACCCTAATTATGCATTCAAAATTCATCACAAGGAGCTCGAGAGAGCTTGATATTAGTATATTTCAGTGCTTGCTTCTTAACACAATATATTGTATGCTTAATGTATATTTTCACAATACATTTAACTGGCTGAGCATATACATGTACAAAGCCGGCGTGGCCTAGTGGTATCGCGCTGGACTCCTGATCGGGAGGCCGGGGTTCGATTCCCGCTCTGGTCATGCCGGTGTCCTGTCTTTCGGATGAGACAGTAAAAACCGAGGCCCCGTGTCGTGGTATGCATGGCACGTTAAAGATCCCTCACTGCTTCGGGTGGGTCCGTTGCAAAGGTAAAAATTTGTATGCCCTGCATCAGACAGATGCCGTCACCATATACGTGAAATATTCGTGGTGTGACGTTAAACAAAAATCAATCAATCAATCAATCAATATACATGTACAATGTGTTCATTCGAGAACAAATAACAAGAAAGAAAGTGTCACGTGATTTGAAAAGGGTTTTTTCTCTCTTTTTTTTTTAATTAGAGCTTTCCTTTATGGAATTAATATATATTTTATAGGTAGTAATGAGGAAAGAAAAATCTCTTTTGCAAAAGGGGGGGGGGGGGTGTTCAGCATCCCTCCTTTCATCCTGATGACTTGTTCCTTGTCCCAACCACTACTCTCTCTACTTCATGTCTTAGATAAGATATCTAAACAAAATGGCTAAACACTCTTTCAATGGAGAGTTGACATCAACTCAGCCCAATATCATCTAATTGATCATCTTGACCTATAAAAGTGAAGTGATGAGTTTGGCGTGAAGTCGTCAAAGAGTATATCGATAAGTGTTACTTTATCGCATCATGTCGACTTCGAAAAAGTCAATATTTCGAGATTTTCATACAAATGCGAGATTGATAACTCGATTTCGAAGAGAAATTTACTTGCGAAATCTCGAATTGGTATTTTTAAAACAATAACTCGACATAAAATTCTCGTTTGTAGCATGTTTATTCCAACATATCAACAAAAATGATATCAATATTTCTTGATTTTCAGGGAAATGCGACTTTATTACGACGATTTATTTCAAAATTGACATGAGCAAATCGCATAAAGTTATCTTGACTTAAAGAAAATCAACTTATTGTTTTATAGATGACAATATAGTAGAAAAAAAAACATATAAAGCACAAATAGAATCAGTGAAACACCTGGGAGTACTATGGACCTTGGATCTCCGAAGAAATACCTGTAGAAAATAAAGACAAATTAGGCAAACATATAAAGTACAAAGACACTACAACTAACAAGGCACCCTATATTTCACTTATAGTCGTTCCCCGTCTGAGACTCGAACCCACGACCTATGGTACCGAATCACCTAGCTGTCATGCATCCGACCCTCTAACCGACTGAGCTACCCGAGCTCCACAAAAAATGGAGCTTTAATAGCCAATCATTAGCTAATCGCATGCATGACAACACGGCCGCGGAAAGTGAAGGAATTTACCCAACGTAAACGCAGGCGGATCCTCTGAGAGAATACATCAATGAAAGAGAAATAAACATATAAAGCACAAATAGAATCAGTGAAACACCTGGAAGTACTATGGACCTTGGATCTCCGAAGAAATACCTGTAGAAAATAAATAATGGTCGTCAAAAAGAATATCAGTAAGTATTACTTTTTTACATCATGTCGACTTCAACAAAGTCAATATTCCGAGTTTTTCAGACAAATGCGAGTTTGATAACCCGATTTCAAAGGGAAATTGTCTTATGAAATCTCGAATTGGTATTTTAAAAACAATAACTCGACATAAAATTCTCGTTAGTAGCGTGTTTATTCCAACGTATCAACAAAAATGATGTCATTAATTCTCGATTTTCATGGAAATGCGACATAAAGAAAATCAACTTACTGTTTTATAGATGACAAGTTGCCCAAAAGAACTCGTTTAAGGACAGTTTACGGCAACTTTTCGACTTCATTACGTCATCAAGTTTTATTAGTTAGCTACATACATGTAAGCTGAAATGAATAAAGCCCGTGAACTGAAATCCATAGCAGGAGATAACTCTTTACAATTTGTATTGAAATAGCTGTGTGCGAATACTCTATCGTGGCATTGAGGTTAAAGAAGAAGACGAAGAAGAAGAAGAAGAAGAAGAAGAAGAAGAAGAAGAAGAAGAAGAAGAAGAAGAAGATAAATCCAACTGCCATTACACCCAGCACGGAGAATTTTGGACATTTTTATATCTGATAATAGTCCTAATTTTCCTGTCGGACTAGTGAACCTTCGGACTAGCGAACCTTCGGACTAGTGGACGGTCGGACTAGTGGGGGTGCTAGATCAGAGTGAGATACATAGGGAAATCGCACCTGGAACTTTTCATTTACTGACGCTGCATGTAGCTTGCTGACCTGGATATTACTGCCTGTAATTACATGCAAGTTAGTTTTCTTTAGATAATGTCGACAAACATGTTATTTAATTCAACATGAAAGCTAATTACGTTAACATGTAGGCTGATTATGTTTATCTTGCATGTTGACATAATTATTTTGAATGCCAATAAAATTTGTACTTTTTTACTTGCGAAATAAATATTCTGGCTTTAAAAACTTGAAAAGGAATAATATGTCCTCTACTAACAAGAACAGAAATAGTGGGGTTCATTCTGCCAAGTTCTAGCATAAAATATATGATTTTAAAAAAAAATTTGCTCGCTTCGCTTGCCATATTCAACTATTCAAAACAAATATTTTCCAGCTCACTTCGCTCATCGTAATGTCACATTGATTGTCCTCATTTCATTTCTGAATTTCCTTCAGAATACATACAAGTATCATTGTATGACATTCACCTCATTTTAATTCCAATACAGCAAACTTAAGTCCTATCCGCCGATCCTCGACCAATAATATCTGTGTTCCTGCACAACCATTTCTTCCTCGAATGAGATAGCATAATGTTTTTCGGTATGAAAGACCTTGATTTTTTACCAGTGATTCAGAATGAAGTTGAAGTCTTCTTAGTAACGACACTGTAAATATGATATTAAGTATTATACATGTAATGTTAAACAGAGCTTGCAAAGGGCGAACATTTTCGGTACTATGCATATACATGTAGACCCCTATATCGTATAATAATGTATATGGGGAAGAATAACAAATTAATATCTCAACTAACTAATAATAATGATAACTATAATAATAAACTAAGAATAGATTAAAATCGATATATATTTCTTATATAATCTTGTACCCTCAAATGACAAATTCTAAGTTAATTATACGTATTGTTACTAGAGTGTTAGTTTTCATTTACTATAAGAATATCAATAAAGACAGAACAGAAACAACAGTGAATCTGGTGAGCCGTTTTACTTTTCATTTCATAGATATCTAATGGGAGACATATCACTTGCGCAACAAAAGTTATCTCATTGTTAAATAACCCTCTCTTCTTAGAGACAGATATGTCTCTGAGATATGTTGCTAGAGGCTATGCACTATTTTGTGCAGTAGTTAATATATACATTACATCTTTCTAACACACAATTACTTTGTCTATCAGAAAGTCGTTTGTACGACTTAGTATCTCGTTGTACGACTTAGTATCTCGTTTGAACGAATTGTAAGTCGTTTGTACGACTTAGTATCTCGTTTGTACGACTTAGTATCTCGTTTGAACGACTTGTAAGCCGTTTGTACGACTTAGTATTTCGTTTGTGCGACTTAGTATCTCGTTTGTACGACTTAGTAAGTCGTTTGTACGACTTGGTAACTCGTTTGTACGACTTAGTATGTCGTTTGTACGACTTAATATCTCGTTTGTACGACTTAGTGTCTCGTTTGCACGGCTTAGTATCCCGTTTGTACGACTTAGTATCTCGTTTGTACGACTTAGTATCTCGTTTGTACGACTTAGTATCTCGTTTGTTCGGCTCGGTATCTCGTTTGTACGATTTAGTATGTCGTTTGTACGACTTAGTATCTCGTTTGTTCGGCTTAGTATCTCGTTTGTACGATTTAGTATGTCGTTTGTACGAGTAAGTATCTCGTTTGTACGACTTAGTATCTCGTTTGTACGACTTAGTAAGTCGTTTGTACGACTTAGTATTTCGTTTGTGCGACTTAGTATCTCGTTTTTACGACTTAGTAAGTCGTTTGTACGACTTGGTATCTCGTTTGTACGACTTAGTATGTCGTTTGTACGACTTAATATCTCGTTTGTACGACTTAGTGTCTCGTTTGCACGGCTTAGTATCCCGTTTGTAAGATTTAGTATCCCGTTTGTACGACTTAGTATCTCGTTTGTACGACTTAGTATCTCGTTTGTTCGGCTTAGTATCTCGTTTGTACGATTTAGTATGTCGTTTGTACGAGTAAGTATCTTGTTTGTACGACTTAGTATCTCGTTTGTGCGGCTTAGTATCTCGTTTGTACGATTTAGTATGTCGTTTGTATGAGTAAGTATCTCGTTTGTACGACTTAGTAAGTCGTTTGTAGGACTTAGTATCACGTTTGTACAACTTTAAAAAACCTTCGTAACCTTTCTACGTTGCCGTATTGCCGTCCCTAAATGTATAGAATTCATAAAACTAGAATAAGATACAATTCAGAAATAATTAAACAAATATTTTCATATTCACGTGTAAATCAAGGATCTCATTATCTCATGTAGTGTTTTGGCTCTTTATAAATGATTTGGTACTTTACTCGTCAAACTATTTATTATTGTTTTTTAAACTTAAGCAATCCCATTTATTTACGTTACATTATAACAGATAATACCGTCCTGTTTTCCAAAACTGTACCTGACTTTTAAATCTCTATTGAAAAGTGTACAATATCATTGTATTTACTGTTGATAACAGATAATGGAATAAAGACAAAAATTGTGTTTTTCTTTAAAAAAAACTCCTGGAATCCCTGTACTGTTTCATGGTCTTGAATTGGAAATTGCAAATAGCTATATTTATTTTGGTGTTTTCTTCTCATTCAAAGATGAATACTCTTGTTCATCATATTAAGCAATGTTCAAAATAACAGTTTTCGTAGTCAACAATCTAAATTAAGTAAGTACACGTATACATGTAATTACTATAGAGAAGAAGAGGTATATCAATACTGCTAGAGAAAATATATTGCATGAATGTTGTAGCATGAAGTCATTGGTATGACCTGCAAATGTGAAAACAGGGAAGAAGATTTTATCGAAATATTATAGTCATTGGCCTGATATTCATAAGGGGACAAAAGTTTGATTCTGAGTTGGGACTTGCACTTTTTGGAAAAAAAATTATTCTGACCATGAAAATGCTGGAAATACAAAAATTGGCTTTGACTAAAAAGAAAATAAATATTCTGGCTTCTAGCATATACATATACCAGATCATGCAAATATAAAGCTCAATGTTCTATAGAAAACACATTGATCTTTACCTGGCTCGCTTCGCTAGCCAGATTGCTGCCTACATGTACATTATATTGTGTTGTAGTTTAATTGTATGACTTGTATTTCAGCGGAATCTATAGCTTTGAATGAATCGTATTTTTCAACAAACCTTAAAAGAATTGTTGCTTTTTGAAAAGTATCTTTACATGTCTATTTTGAGGGGCGTACAGGAACCAAGGGCTCTACAATCTGCTTTCTGAAAGATTTTCTCCTTAGGCTCTTGTTCAATTTCCAACCCCTCCCAATACTCCCTCTTGTATTGTCCGCCCCTAATTTTATACGCCAAACACGCCGACATGTTTATGTTAAAACGAGTGGCCAAAATGGGTCTTAATTGAATTCGCCTCATCTCTCAGCTAAACACAAATGCAAAATCGATGTTCAAATTAAATCATGTGCATTTCACAATTCATGGTGACCATATTTGTTGACATTGTTTCATTACTGTTAAGTCTTATTCAAATCAGTGCAGCAAGGCATTTGCCAAATGATTTTAGAACATTTATTCAAATGTAAAACAAAAACAAATATTAACTTTAAATCGAAAATAAAAGTAAAACCAACAAAAACGTGTATATTCACATAAAATACATGATAACAGAAGTAACAAGAGGCCCAAGTAGGCCTTTGTCATTCACAAGAAACATAGTAAACATTGCACAATGATTTTAAACAATGCTTGTAGATGGCCATAAGTCTTTGGTTCCTTTAAAACTTATTCATTTAAAATTATACAGGACCATCTTTGCTTTCTACCTACCAAGTTTTCTCAAATTCACTCTAGAAGTTATGTTGAAAATGTGAAAAATTAATATATCAAATACATAAAAATATTTATCAAATGCTTTTTTTTTTTTGCATTAAAATGACATATTTCAAACTCAGAGTAAGTCCAAACGATTTAAAATATTATCATTCAGACAGGAATCAAAAACAGCTTCATTTCTTCACACATTCCTCCATAATGATGAATTGAAATTCATCTTCCCCTGTCCTAGATACCAGAGACTGAGAGAGACTATGCACTTCTCTACATCAAATAAAGGCCTATGTGATTGAAGTAGTGTTTGCCTTTTTATACTTTATATTTGTTGAGCTTACTTCATATTAGCATGTTTTTTTAATGGTATATATTTACAATGCAATTCTAACAAGAATTAATTGATGACAAAAAAGTAAATATACGGTATAATCTGTCCCATGATATCAAGTAAATAAATAGTCTATCATTCAAAGATCTGAAAATAAATTATCCGACTCGACCAAATTTACCAGCCCCACTGCACCATCAGAATCAAATGGTAGTCCCCTAAGGAAGAATCTTTATTGAATATGTCATCAAACCCTTAACAACCTGGATTTGCTCATTTCAGTGATATTGCTTTAAAGCATAGAACTTGCTTGTAAAATATTTCTTTATGATCTTTGTGATTCCTTGGACAATCTCATGATCTGTGCTTTCTAACACTTTATGGTCTTTGGAAGTCCTTGGACAATCTCATGATGTGTGCCTTCTCATTACTTTATGATTTTTGTGCGTTCTTTGACAATCTCATGATCTGTGCTTTCTAACACTTTATGATGTTTGGGAGTCCTTGGGCAGTCTCATGATGTGTGCCTTCTCATTACTTTATAATTTTTGTGCGTTCTTTGACAATCTCATGATCAGTGCTTTCTTGTTACTAAATGGTCTTTGTGAGTCCTTGGACAATGTCATGATTTGTGCCTTCTTATTATTTTATGATCTTTGTGAGTCCTTGGACAATGTCATGACCTGTGCCTTCTTATTACTTTATTATCTTTGTGAGTCCTTGGACAATCCCATGATCTGTGCTTTCTTATTATTTATGATCTTTGTGAGTCCTTGGACAATCTCATGATCTGTGCTTTCTTATTATTTATTATCTTTGTGAGTCCTTGGACAATCTCATGATCTGTGCTTTCTAACACTTTATGATTTTGGGAGTCCTTGGACAATCTCATGATCTGCTCATGATGTGTGCCCACTCATTACTTTATGATCTTTTGGAGTCCTTGGACAATTTCATGATTTGTGCCTTCTTATTTCTTGTATCATGGATATAAACAAATACACTATTTGATGTAAAATAAGATGATTAAGGTCAGAAAATTAAGTTCAGTTCTGTTTGAAGCACACATCTCACTCATGATATAGTTTGAACCATTTGATGATATTTATGTAGAAAAGCTAAATGATGAATCATATTTAGCTTTTAAACATTACTATGGCAATGCCACCATGATATATGTATCGGGAAAAAAGAGTAGCATGCAGCATATTTCTCTATTTTATACATATATATATTTTTAAGTGATATAAATTTCATATATATATTTCAGAGACAGTTTGAGAAAAACAAAGGAAAGTGTGGTGTTTGCGGCGACGCATGGGATTTACCAAAACCACGCCCACATGAAAACGGCGGGAAATACGACACTGGTTTTATAGCAGCCGTTTACAAACAAGGAGACATTGTTGACGTAGTAATAAATATCACGGCAAGCCATTACGGCTGGTTTGAAATGCGGCTTTGCACGCAGGATGACGACCTTGACCAGGATTGTTTCAATGACAATACGCTCCTTTTAGCCGACTCAACGATTCCATTTTCATATGGTACAACACGTTATCATGTAGGAAAGAAGCGAGGAGTCATAAAAGTTCAGATGAAATTACCGGATTATGTCACATGTGAAAGATGTGTACTACAGTGGAAGTACAGGGCAGGTTAGTGGCGGATCCATAATTTCCGAAAAAAGAAGGGGGTACATGTTAAAGTCAAGTATTAGCCAAAGCACTCAGCTATTTTGGGTGCCAAATCTTGAGTTTTACTCATATTACATGAATGTTTTCATCCTTATGATCTAAACATGCCCTGTAAATTTGTAGCGAAAAAGGGGAGGGGACCGGGCCTGCAGGTAATAACTGCATCACAGTAAAATTACAGGACAAGTAATTAGAGTATTATTGTGGAAAGTGGAGGAATAGTGTATTACCGTGAAAGTACAGAGCAGGTAAGTATTGTATCACAGTTGAAGTATAAGACAGGTAATTAGTTTTTCATCGTGAAAGTAGATAGCAGGTAAATAGTGTGTTATCGCGGAAGTACAGGGAAGATAATTATTGCATCACAGTTTCATTTCAGGACAAGTAATACATGATATCACAGTGGAAGTGCAGGGCAGGTAATAGGGTATCACAAAGCAGGTAATTAGTGTATTATCGTGGAAATACAGGACAGGTAATCAATGTATGACAGTGGAAGTACAGGTCAGGTAATAAGGTATCACAGTGGAAGTACAGATCAGGTAATAAGGCATCACAGTGGAAGTACAGGTCAGGTAATAAGGCATCACAGTGGAAGTACAGGTCAGGTAATAAGACATCACAGTGGAAGTACAGGTCAGGTAATAAGGCATCACAGTGAAGTACAGGTCAGGTAATAAGGCATCACTGTGGAAGTACAGGTCAGGTAATAAGATATCACAGTGGAAGTACAGGTCAGGTAATAAGACATCACAGTGGAAGTACAGGTCAGGTAATAAGATATCACTGTGGACATACAGGTCAGGTAATAAGATATCACTGTGGAAGTACAGGTCAGGTAATAAGATATCACAGTGGAAGTACAGGTCAGGTAATAAGGCATCACAGTGGAAGTACTGGTCAGGTAATAAGATATCACTGTGGAAGTACAGGTCAGGTAATAAGACATCACAGTGGAAGTACAGGTCAGGTAATAAGACATCACAGTGGAAGTACAGGTCAGGTAATAAGGCATCACAGTAGAAGTACAGGTCAGGTAATAAGACATCACAGTGGAAGTACAGGTCAGGTAATAAGATATCACTGTGGAAGTACAGGTCAGGTAATAAGATATCCCAGTGGAAGTACAGGTCAGGTAATAAGATATCCCAGTCGAAGTACAGGTCAGGTAATAAGACATCACAGTGGAAGTACAGGTCAGGTAATAAGGCATCACAGTGGAAGTACAGGTCAGGTAATAAGACATCACAGTGGAAGTACAGGTCAGGTAATAAGGCATCACTGTGGAAGTACAGGTCAGGTAATAAGATATCACAGTGGAAGTACAGGTCAGGTAATAAGACATCACAGTGGAAGTACAGGTCAGGTAATAAGATATCACTGTGGAAGTACAGGTCAGGTAATAAGATATCACTGTGGAAGTACAGGTCAGGTAATAAGACATCACAGTGGAAGTACAGGTCAGGTAATAAGGCATCACAGTGAAGTACAGGTCAGGTATTTAGGCATCACTGTGGAAGTACAGGTCAAGACATCACAGTGGAAGTACAGGTCAGGTAATAAGATATCACTGTGGAAGTACAGGTCAGGTAATAAGGCATCACAGTGGAAGCACAGGTCAGGTAATAAGGCATCACAGTGGAAGTACAGGTCAGGTAATAAGGCATCACAGTGGAAGTACAGGTCAGGTAATAAGGCATCACAGTAGAAGTACAGGTCAGGTAATAAGACATCACAGTGGAAGTACAGGTCAGGTAATAAGATATCACTGTGGAAGTACAGGTCAGGTAATAAGATATCCCAGTGGAAGTACAGGTCAGGTAATAAGATATCCCAGTCGAAGTACAGGTCAGGTAATAAGACATCACAGTGGAAGTACAGGTCAGGTAATAAGGCATCACAGTGGAAGTACAGGTCAGGTAATAAGACATCACAGTGGAAGTACAGGTCAGGTAATAAGGCATCACTGTGGAAGTACAGGTCAGGTAATAAGATATCACAGTGGAAGTACAGGTCAGGTAATAAGACATCACAGTGGAAGTACAGGTCAGGTAATAAGATATCACTGTGGAAGTACAGGTCAGGTAATAAGATATCACAGTGGAAGTACAGGTCAGGTAATAAGGCATCACAGTGGAAGTACAGGTCAGGTAATAAGGCATCACTGTGGAAGTACAGGTCAGGTAAGAAGATATCACAGTGGAAGTACAGGTCAGGTAATAAGACATCACAGTGGAAGTACAGGTCAGGTAATAAGATATCACTGTGGAAGTACAGGTCAGGTAATAAGGCATCACAGTGGAAGCACAGGTCAGGTAATAAGGCATCACAGTGGAAGTACAGGTCAGGTAATAAGGCATCACAGTGGAAGTACAGGTCAGGTAATAAGACATCACAGTGGAAGTACAGGTCAGGTAATAAGGCATCACAGTGTAGTACAGGTCAGGTAATAAGGCATCACTGTGGAAGTACAGGTCAGGTAATAAGATATCACAGTGGAAGTACAGGTCAGGTAATAAAACAACACAGTGGAAGTACAGGTCAGGTAATAAGATATCACTGTGGAAGTACAGGTCAGGTAATAAGATATCACTGTGGAAGTACAGGTCAGGTAATAAGATATCACAGTGGAAGTACAGGTCAGGTAATAAGGCATCACAGTGGAAGTACTGGTCAGGTAATAAGACATCACAGTGGAAGTACAGGTCAGGTAATAAGATATCACTGTGGAAGTACAGGTCAGGTAATAAGACATCACAGTGGAAGTACAGATCAGGTAATAAGACATCACAGTGGAAGTACAGGTCAGGTAATAAGGCATCACAGTAGAAGTACAGGTCAGGTAATAAGACATCACAGTGGAAGTACAGGTCAGGTAATAAGATATCACTGTGGAAGTACAGGTCTGGTAATAAGATATCCCAGTGGAAGTACAGGTCAGGTAATAAGATATCCCAGTCGAAGTACAGGTCAGGTAATAAGACATCACAGTGGAAGTACAGGTCAGGTAATAAGACATCACAGTGGAAGTACATGTCAGGTAATAAGGCATCACAGTGGAAGTACAGGTCAGGTAATAAGACATCACAGTGGAAGTACAGGTCAGGTAATAAGGCATCACTGTGGAAGTACAGGTCAGGTAATAAGATATCACAGTGGAAGTACAGGTCAGGTAATAAGACATCACAGTGGAAGTACAGGTCAGGTAATAAGATATCACTGTGGAAGTACAGGTCAGGTAATAAGGCATCACTGTGGAAGCACAGGTCAGGTAATAAGGCATCACAGTGGAAGTACAGGTCAGGTAATAAGGCATCACAGTGGAAGTACAGGTCAGGTAATAAGACATCACAGTGGAAGTACAGGTCAGCTAATAAGGCATCACTGTGGAAGTACAGGTCAGGTAATAAAATATCCCAGTGGAAGTACAGGTCAGGTAATAAGACATCACAGTGGAAGTACAGGTCAGGTAATAAGGCATCACAGTGGAAGTACAGGTCAGGTAATAAGGCATCACTGCGGAAGTACAGGTCAGGTAATAAGATATCACTGTGGAAGTACAGGTCAGGTAATAAGATATCACAGTGGAAGTACAGGTCAGGTAATAAGACATCACAGTGGAAGTACAGGTCAGGTAATAAGATATCACTGTGGAAGTACAGGTCAGGTAATAAGGCATCACTGTGGAAGCACAGGTCAGGTAATAAGGCATCACAGTGGAAGTACAGGTCAGGTAATAAGGCATCACAGTGGAAGTACAGGTCAGGTAATAAGACATCACAGTGGAAGTACAGGTCAGGTAATAAGGCATCACTGTGGAAGTACAGGTCAGGTAATAAAATATCCCAGTGGAAGTACAGGTCAGGTAATAAGACATCACAGTGGAAGTACAGGTCAGGTAATAAGGCATCACAGTGGAAGTACAGGTCAGGTAATAAGGCATCACTGCGGAAGTACAGGTCAGGTAATAAGATATCACTGTGGAAGTACAGGTCAGGTAATAAGATATCACTGTGGAAGTACAGGTCAGGTAATAAGACATCACAGTGGAAGTACAGGTCAAGTAATAAGACATCACACTGGAAATACAGGTCAGGTAATAAGACATCACAGTGGAAGTACAGGTCAGGTAATAAGGCATCACTGTGGAAGTACAGGTCAGGTAATAAGATATCACTGTGGAAGTACAGGACAGGTAATAAGGCATCACTGTGGAAGTACAGGTCAGGTAATAAGATATCACTGTGGAAGTACAGGTCAGGTAATAAGGCATTACTGTGGAAGTACAGGTCAGGTAGTAAGATATCACTGTGGAAGTACAGGTCAGGTAATAAGGCATCACTGTGGAAGTACAGGTCAGGTAATAAGATATCACAGTGGAAGTACAGGTCAGGTAATAAGACATCACAGTGGAAGTACAGGTCAAGTAATAAGACATCACAATGGAAGTACAGGTCAGGTAATAAGACATCACAGTGGAAGTACAGGTCAGGTAATAAGGCATCACTGTGGAAGTACAGGTCAGGTAATAAGATATCACTGTGGAAGTACAGGACAGGTAATAAGGCATCACTGTGGAAGTACAGGTCAGGTAATAAAATATCACTGTGGAAGTACAGGTCAGGTAATAAGATTCCCAGTGGAAGTACAGGTCAGGCAATAAGGCATCACAGTAGAAGTACAGGTCAAGTAATAAGGTATCACAGTGGAAGTACAGGTCAGGTGATAAAGCATCAAGTGGAAGTACAGGTCAGGTAATAAGGTATCAAAGTACAGGACAGGTCATAAGGTATCACAGTGGAAGTACAGGACAGGTAATAAGGTATCACAGTGGAAGTACAGGTCAGGTAATAAGGCAACACAGTGGAAGTACAAGTCAGGTAATAAAGCATCACAGTGGAAGTAAGGGCAGATAATAAGGCATCTCAGTTGAAGTACAGGACAGGTAATATGCATCACAGTGGAAGTAAGGGCAGGTAATAAGATATCCCAGTGGAAGTACAGGTCAGGTAATTAGGTATCACAGTGGAAGTACTGGACAGGTAATTTTTGTGTCACAGTTTAAGCAGGTAATAAGGTATTACAATGATTATATACTGGGCAGGTAGTTGGAGTATTACTGTAGAAGTACAGGGCAGATAATCAGTAAATTACCGTGAAAGTACAGGACAGGTAATTATTGTATCACAGTTGAAGTTCAGGGCAGGTAATAAGCAGTGGCAGATTTAGAGGGGTTTCAAGGGGTTCGCCCCTCTTTTCGCTACATATTTACCACTAAAATCCAGATTTGGCACCAAAAATGGCTGAGTAGTTTGGATTACACACATGTAGGCCCCCTTTTTGGAAATCCTGAATCCGTCACTGATATGTATTATCACAGTCAAAGTACAAGACGGGTAATAAGGTAGAACAGTGGACGTATACTGGGGCAGGTAGTTAGCGTATTACTGTAGAAATACAAGGCAGATAATTAGTCAGTTACTGTGATGTACAGGGCATGTAATTATTGTGTAACAGTTGAAGTTCAGGGCAGGTAGTAAGTGTTATCACATTGGAAGTACAGTGTTGGTAATTAGATTATTTCAGTTGAAGTACAGAACAGATAATAAGTGTACTTGTTAGTAAATATATTCTGTTGATGATAATATTTTAAACGCCATTACTAACGGAATTGAAACATCTTATAACTGAAGACATGTACGTTATTCTATAAACACAATACAATGAATTGTCAATATCAAAAATTTACTTTTCCTCAAAAACGATAGTTTTGATGAAAGAGTGACTGTCTTATGTGCTTTACGCCATATATCGATACAGTATCATGATATACATCCACTGCTTTAAAATGGTTATGTTATTAGGTGTTTAATAGTACTGTACAATTGGAATAAGATGCAATATTCTTTAAAATTCCAAAGAATGAAAGATTTGTGAAATAATTGAAATATAAGGAAACTGGTTTACTTTTGATAAAACATCACCCTTTTAGAGATTAGTTCGGTGTAGTTCTATAAATCCATCGTAGTCATAATCAGAACTTTCTCATTTCAAGTTCCCAAGCCGGCGTGGCCTAGTGGTATCGCGCTGGACTCCTGATCGGGAGACCGGGGTTCGAGTCCCGCTCTGGTCATGCCGGTGCCCTGTCTTTCGGATGAGACAGTAAAAACCGAGGTTCCGTGTCGTGGTATGCATGGCACGTTAAAGATCCCTCACTGCTTCGGATGGGTCCGTTGCAAAGGTCAAAATTTGTATGCCCTGCATCAGGCATATACGTGAAATATTCGTGGTTAGACATTAAACAAAAATCAATCAATCAATAAATCAATCATTTCAATTCCCGGCATGTAGATCTACACGTCTACACGCACCACTGTGTCAAACCGCCTGCAAAACCGGTGTGGCTCACTGGATAAGGAGCTCGACTCGTGACCGAGAGGTCCCGGGTTCGACTCCCGCCCTGAGCGCACCGGTGTTCTGTCATTCGGATGAGACAGTATGCATGGCACGTAAAAGACCCCTCACTGTTTCGGGTAAAAGAAAATTTTAGATATTAGAGTGAATAGCAATATTTGGATGAGTTACTTCCCTTTTTCGCCATTTTGGAGGTGCAGCTGGAGTTTTTGCTTCATATTTATACAAACTGCATCGAATGTTTTTAGATAATTGTCTATATTTTCACTCCTCAAAGCATTTTAATACAATTCAGTGGTTTTATTATGGCATAACAATTGCAAAAATTCAAGAAGCAGGTTTAGTTTTGAGAAATTCCTTACAAAATATGGTTGATTTATACACAAATTTTCAGTCATATACGTCCAAGATGGTGGAGAGGGGAAGTAACTCCAGTTAAATTTTATGCATTCGAAAATTATCTATTCTATGTATTCTAACTCTAATTCCTCTACAATTTTGTCCCTGTCTGACCTACATAAAGAACACATTAGGACGGAAAGCCAACACCCATTCCTCACTTTCACACGTAGAGGTGCCTAGCGTGTCATAGGTACCAGTGTACGTTTTTTGCAATACACCAATCCATATCTCAAAATAAAAACTGGTATTTAGCGGACGTTCAATAATTGTGATTGTGACGTCATAATCAAATGTCTAACTCGTCCGATCTTAATTAAATGAAGTCAGTATAGTCAAATTTCGTGTTTCGTGCTGATTACGTTATTTCAGTATTTTGCCCGAGTATTATCGCATTATTTCAGTATTGGCCGACTTCTTCAAAATTGGCTTCGTTTTGTCGATATTGGCTTAGTATATTTAGAGAGAGAGAGAGAGAGAGAGAGAGAGATTGTCGCATAATGCATATCCATATGTAGGCTACATCTTTATTTTCGTATTGTGTTATCTTTCAGGGAACAGTTGGGGATGTGACAGGAAATGCTGTTTGGGATGTGGGAATCAGGAGCATTTCTATAACTGCGCAGATATCAGAATATTTCCTCCTAGAGATCAAACACACGCCACACCCCTGCCAGAGAAAATGACGCATGCGCTAGATCTTAACTATGACATTACTCAACAATTCAGAGGTGAATTTAATGACGAACAGAGAATTCATTTTTATCCTTCCGAGCCATTTATAAGAAACACAAAAGAGAAACATAAGACAAAAGACACCGAGACAGACGATCAGACTCTTAAAGAAATGTTTGGAGATAGAGCAATGAAAACCATATATAAGAACGACGAAAATCGACATTTAAAGATCCACTACAAAGATGTGTATGATTTCTATGGTTTCCATGAGGACGTGCAGACGACAACGCAGGTAACCACGTTATTATCTGGCTTTCATGAGGACATGCAGAAGACAACACAAGTAACAACGTTGTTATCATGTACTCCGACCCCAGAGTGGAATATGGTAAAGGGAATGGAGGAATGGTGCAAACTTAATTGTCCCACATGTCCTTCTTCTCATTGTACCTGTACATGAAAGTAGATGAATAAATATGTATATCCATGTACGTCTGTATATACCTGTTTGTTTGTCCGTCCGTCAGTCCGTCTGTCTGTCTGTGGGTAGGTAAATAGGTACACGAGCGCACGCACGTCAAACACAAGAAAATGACCACGACGACGACACTGAATCAGAATACATGATCAAATTTTCAACGTGTCATTTATTTTTTGTCATCACAACATGTAGTTGTATCATTTTTTTTTTGTTTCACTTTAGATTAGTGCTTTGTAAATTATAATAATTTGTGAAAATTGACTAAAGTTCATTCATGTACTTATTTATATTACTGTTACTAAGTGTCGTGCTTTGAGAAACTTGTATGTATACACAAGTCGTAAAAATAGTTCATAAGCTAAATTTTACTTGTAATTTTGAAGCTTCTCAATCCATGTTAATTAAACTATCTATGTATGTGTAGATGCAAGTGTGTGTATGTGTCTCCTGTTACACAGACATGTTACCCCGCGTCGCGTGCAAGTGCACTCTCTTACCTACATTGTATTACACCAGGCATGTACCACCATCCTACAAGTATAAACCTAACTAAGCCCTGTTAATCAACATTAATCAAACAATCTGAGATCATGTATATCACAGTGAATTTCAATCTTGGCAATCCCGTGTCCGCGGGCTCATTCTATCGGTATTCCTCTTCAGAGTGAATACTATTCAACTTTCTTAACAGTAAAATGAAATTTATTCTTAGATGTGTAGAGATAATAAGTCGTACGTACGACATACTAAGTCGTACGTACGAGATACTAAGTCGTACGTACGACATACTAAGTCGTACGTACGAGATACTAAATCGTACGTACGAGATACAAAGTCGTACGTACGAGATAATAAGTCGTACGTACGAGATAATAAGTCGTACGTTCGACATACTAAGTCGTACGTACGAGATACTAAGTCGTACGTACGAGATAATAAGTCGTACGTACGAGATAATAAGTCTTCGTCCCCAGGTCCCCCTACTAGGGTTTTTTCCTGGATTCACTAGACACCATAAAGCAATCCCAGACGCATTGCCTTCACATGTGTATTTTTGCTTAAAAATTGCGCTCCGCCACATTATTCCTTGATTCGCCCCTAGTACTTACGGCATATTATGTCGTACGTACGACTTATCATCTCGTACGTGCGACTTAGTATCTCGTACGTACGACTTAGTATGTCCTACGTACGACTTATTATCTCGTACGTACGACTTAGTATGTCGTACGTACGATTTAGTATGTCGTACGTACGACTTAGTATCTCGTACGTACGACTTAGTATCTCGTACGTACGACTTACTATGTCGACGTACGACTTAGTATGTCGTACGTACGACTTAGTATCTCGTACGTACGACTTAGTATCTCGTACGTACGACTTAGTTTGTCGTACGTACGACTTATTATCTCGTACGTACGATTTAGTATGTCGTACGTACGACTTAGCATCCAAAAAAAATTTCACTTTGGCAGCAATACGCTTCCGTAGTTTTCTATACACCTGTATATATGTATAATTTTGGAAGATAGGTTTTAAAATTGTGTTAAAAACCACTCGTTGAATAAATTATTGATTTTTCTCGCTTACCCATAGCAGATACTAAACATCACGATCCATAGCTATAATCACGGTGAATTAACTTCCTTGTTATTGGAGCACTTGCTGAAGATTAAGATTCACATTGAAATGGACATTCTTGCACAGTCATGGGTTTATAGAGAAAAAAAAAACAGTGTTCACTCTTACGAGAAATCGCGGAACCGAAAAAAAAAATGCTAATACAAAATCCACCCGGCTGTCCGAAGAGAGGGTTTGTTGAGGAAACATATTTTTCTGATATGAAACGGGCTTCAATCCCACTGCCGACTGGGATTTTTCTGAAGTGTTTTATCATTTTCTCAGACTTCTACCCCCTACTTGTCCTTCAGATAAGACCATGCATTACGGTATTCCTTGCCACCGTTTCGAGTGTATTCGTGCATAGCCATAGATATAAATCTATGAGTAACGCATCATGCAGATGCCTTTACCATGTATGTTAAATGATCTTGGTGTGGAACAATCGCAACACCATCGCCATTTTTAGCTCATTCGAGCCGAAGACTCACGTGAGCTGTTGTTATAGCGTGTCGTCCGTCCGTCATCTTTTCACATATTCGACTTCTTGGAATCACTGGAAGGATTTTGATGAAATTTTGTAGGCATGAAGTACTCATAGTTCCCTAAAAGTGTTGTTATTTTTTGTCCGTATTCATCAACAGATGGGCAAAAAAGAAGGTCACAGAGGGTACCCTTATTTGATAAATGTCTGCTTTAAACCGGCTGCTTACAGAGACTTTGAATGCAGAGGAATGATCTAGAGGGGCGTATGAAGAAGTGGTGTTGTTTTTGATTCTATTCCTAAATCAACGGTTTTTCAACAGTTGTAAGTGTTTTCAATGCAGAAAAGAAGTGCAACATTTCTCCTTTAATGATGGTTAAATGTGGTTTCTTTTAATGATAATTATGGGAAAGAATGTTACTGTGAAAGAATTTTGTCAATATATAATTTTTTTGATTTTTTTTTACTATTTTATAAGACTGTTAAAAAACAAAAATAAAAACCAAGGGAACCCTTATTCGTTCACATTTTCAACTTCTTCAGAACCACTTGAATGGCTCTTATGATACTTGGTAGGAATGAAGTACTCATAGTCTCTTGCAAGCGTTGATGTGTTCCATCCAGATCTATCTATAGGTTTTGAGTCTTCATTTGCTGTAAATTATTATAGATATAAGGGTTACAAATTTTCATTTGGCCTGCATAAAACTTGTATAATGTTGATGATGATTCAAATTTTACTCTCAGTTCTCAGTACAAAATGTATTCAATGGGATCAGTAAAATATACTATACTAATTATTGCGAACAAGCAAAAACAAACCAGCCCCTTAAACAAACAAACCAACCACTTAAACAAACAAACAAAACCAAACCTACCCCTTAAACAAACAAACCAACCCCTTAAACAAACAAAACCAAACCCATCCCTTAAACAAACAAACCAACCCCTTAGTCAAACAAACCCACCCCTTAAACAAACAAACAAAAACAAACCCACCCCTTTACAAACAAACCAACCCCTTAAACAAACAAACAAAACCAAACCCACCCCTTAAACAAACAAACCAACCCCTTAGTCAAACAAACCCACCCCTTAAACAAACAAACAAAAACAAACCCACCCCTTAAACAGACAAACAAAATTAAACCCACCTTTTAAACAAACAAACAAAAACAAACCCACCCCTTAAACAAACAAACCAACCCCTTAAAGAAACAGACAAAAACAAACCAACCCCTTAAACAATCAAACAAAAACAAACTCACCCCTTAAACAAACAAACCCACCCCTTAAACAAACAAACAAAAACAAACACATCCCTTAAACAAACAAACAAAAACAAACCCACCCTTAAACAATCAAACAAACAACAATTTTTTTAATGAAATGCCTGATGAGGATGTTGGATGATGTGTCAATTTCGAGGGAAAAAGGGGAAGGGTTAATGGACCAATTATAATTTGTGTGTGACTTTACAATAATTATGCACTATGCCCAGAGACATACTACCATCAGAAAGTAATCTATGATTATGACTATACTCTTCGTATCAGTTAACGCACTAAACACAACTAAATTTCTGCGAAAACCCGCACGGTTTCACACTTCTCCAAGTTCCACCTGTTGATTCTTTATACATCACTTTCACTGCATCAGACTATTTCATCATTCCTGAAAGTTTGCTAGAAAGCAGGATTACTACGTTCTCTGCACAATACGCTGGCCTGGTTACTACGTTCTCTGCACAATACGCTGGCCTGGTTACTACGTTCTCTGCACAATACGCTGGCCTGGTTACTACGTTCTCTGCACAATACGCTGGCCTGGTTACTACGTTCTCTGCACAATACACTAGCCTGGTTACTACGTTCTCTGCACAATACGATGGCCTTGTTACTACGTTCTCTGCACAATACGCTGGACTCGTTACTACGTTCTCTGCACAATACGCTGGCCTTGTTACTACGTTCTCTGCACAATACGCTGGCCTGGTTACTACGTTCTCTGCACAATACGCTGGCCTTGTTACTACGTTCTCTGCACAATACGCTAGCCTGGTTACTACGTTCTCTGCACAATACGCTGGCCTTGTTACTACGTTCTCTGCACAATACGCTGGCCTTGTTACTACGTTCTCTGCACAATACGCTGGCCTGGTTACTACGTTCTCTGCACAATATGCTGGCCTGGTTACTACGTTCTCTGCACAATACGCTAGCCTGGTTACTACGTTCTCTGCACAATACGCTGGCCTTGTTACTACGTTCTCTGCAAAATACGCTGGCCTGGTTACTACGTTCTCTACACAATACGCTGGCCTGGTTACTACGTTCTCTGCACAATACGCTAGCCTGGTTACTACGTTCTCTGCACAATACGCTGGCCTGATTACTACGTTCTCTGCACAATACGCTGGCCTTGTTACTACGTTCTCTGCACAATACGCTGGCCTGGTTACTACGTTCTCTGCACAATACGCTAGCCTGGTTACTACGTTCTCTGCACAATACGCTGGCCTTGTTACTACGTTCTCTGCACAATACGCTGGCCTGGTTACTACGTTCTCTGCACAATACGCTGGCCTGGTTACTACGTTCTCTGCACAATACGCTGGCCTGGTTACTACGTTCTCTGCACAATACGCTGGCCTGGGTACTACATTCTCTGCACAATACGCTGGCCTGGTTACTACGTTCTCTGCACAATACGCTGGCCTGGTTACTGCGTTCTCTGCACAATACGCTGGCCTGGTTACTACGTTCTCTGCACAATACGTTGGCCTGGTTACTACGTTCTCTGCACAATACGCTTGTCTGGTTACTGCGTTCTCTGCACAATATGCTGGCCTGGTTACTACGTTCTCTGCACAATACGCTGGCCTTGTTACTACGTTCTCTGCACAATACGCTGGACTCGTTACTACAATACGCTGGCCTGGTTACTGCGTCCTCTTAAAATTAAGCAGGCCTGGGTTACTACGTTCTTTGCACAGTAAGCAGGTCTGGGTTACTGCGTTCTCTGTACAGTAAGCAGGTCTGGGTTACTGCGTCCTTTTCACAGTAAGCAGGTCTGAGTTCCTGCGTTCTCTGCACTGTAAGGAGGTCTGGATTACTGCTTTTTTACACAGTAAGCAGGTCTGGGCTGCTAGATTCTCTACACAGTAAGCAGGTCTGGGTTGCAAGGTTCTCTAGACATTAAGCACGTCTGGGTTACTGCGTTCTCTGCACAGTAAGCAGGTCTGAGTTATTGCGTTCTCTGCACAAAACAAACCCACCCCTTAAACAAACAAACAAAAACAAACCCACCCCTTAAACAAACAAACCCACCCCTTAAACAAACAGAGAAAAACAAACCCACCCCTTAAACAAACAAAAAAAACCCCACCCCTTAAACAAACAAAAACAAACCCACCCCTTAAACAAACAAAAACAAACCCACCCCTTAAACAAACAAACCCACCCCTTAAACAAACAAACAAAAAAAAAACACCCCTTAAACAAACAAAAACAAACCCACCCCTTAAACAAACAAAAACACAGGCCTTGTTACTACGTTCTCTGCACAATACGCTGGCCTGGTTACTACGTTCTCTGCACAGTAAGCAGATTTGTGGTGTTCGGTACCCTACACAGTAAGCAGGTCTGCAGTTTTAGGATCCCTATACAGTAAGCGGGTCTACGGTGACAATTTCCCTTCACAGTAATGAGGTCTGCGGTGTTAGGTACTATACACAGAAAGCACGTCTCCGATGCTAGATTCCCTGCACAGTAAGCAGGTCTGCGGTGTTAAGTTCCCTACACAGTAAGCAGGTCTGCGGTGTTGTGTTCCCTACACAGTAAACAGGTCTGCGGTGTTCGGTTCTCTACTCAGTAAGCAGATCTGCGGTGTTCGGTTCTCTACACAGTAAGCAGGTCTGGGTTGCAAGCTTTTCTACACAGTAAGCAAGTCTGAGTTGCTAGCTTCTCTACACAGTAAGCAGGTCTGAGTTGCTAGCTTTTCTACACAGTAAGCAGGTCTGAGTTGCTAGCTTCTATACACAGTAAGCAGGTCTGAGTTGCTAGCTTCTCTACACAGTAAGCAGGTCTAAGTTGCTAGCTTCTCTACACAGTAAGCAGGTCTGAGTTGCTAGCTTTTCTACACAGTAAGCAGGTCTGGGTTGCTAGCTTCTCTACACAGTAAGAAGGTCTGAGTTGCTAGCTTATCTACACATTAAGCAGGCCTGGTTACTACGTTCTTTGCACAGTAAGCAGGTCTGGATTACTGCGTCCTCTACACATCAAGTAGGTCCGAGTTGCTAGGTTCTCTTCACAGTAAGCAGGTCTGGGTTGCTGGGTTCTTTTCACAGTAAGCAGGTCTGGGTTACTGCGTTCTCTGTACAGTAAGGAGGTCTGAATTACTGCTTTCTCTACACAGTAAGCTGGTCTAGGTTGCTAGATTCTCTTTACAGTAAGCATGACTGCAGTGCTAGATTCTCTGCACAGTAAGCTGGTCTGGGATCCTGCGTACTCTGCAGGTCTGCACAGTAGGTAACTGTGGATTGCTAAGTTCTCTACGCAGTAAGCACGTTTCCGGTGCTAGATTCCATGTACAGTAAGCTTGTTTCCAGTGTAAGGGTTTTTACACAGTAAGCTGGTCTGCTGTGTTAGGCTCCCTACACAATAAGCAGGTATGGGTCGCTAGCTTTTCTACACAGTAAGCAGGTCTGAGTTGCTAGCTTTTCTACACAGTAAGCAGGTCTGAGTTGCTAGCTTCTCTACACAGTAAGCAGGTCTGAGTTGCTAGCTTTTCTACACAGTAAACAAGTCTGAGTTGCTAGCTTCTCTACACAGTAAGCAGGTCTGGGTTGCTAGCTTTTCTACACAGTAAGCAGGTCCGAGTTGCTAGCTTCTCTACACAGTAAGCAGGTCTGAGTTGCTAGCTTCTCTACACAGTAAGCAGGTCTGAGTTGCTAGCTTCTCTACACAGTAAGCAGGTCTGAGTTGCTAGCTTCTCTACACAGTAAGCAGGTCTGAGTTGCTAGCTTTTCTACACAGTAAACAAGTCTGAGTTGCTAGCTTCTCTACACAGTAAGCAGGTCTGGGTTGCTAGCTTTTCTACACAGTAAGCAGGTCTGAGTTGCTAGCTTCTCTACACAGTAAGCAGGTCTGAGTTGCTAGCTTTTCTACACAGTAAGCAGGTCTGAGTTGCTAGCTTCTCTACACAGTAAGCAGGTCTGAGTTGCTAGCTAGGTGTCAAGTTCCCTACTATATAGGTATAGGTACTCCGTACAGCAGGTTTGGGTTGCTATGTTCTCTATACGGTAAACAGGTCTGGGTTACTGCGCTCTCCGCACAGTAAGCAGTCTGGGTTACTGCGTTTTCTACACCATAAGCAGGTCTGGATTAGATTCTCTGCACCGTAATCAGGTGTGCGATGGTAGATACTATGCACAGCAAATCTTAGTTGTTTGATTCTTTGCACAGTAAGCAGATTTGAATTGCTAGGTTCTCTACAAAATAAGAAGATCTGGTTACTAGATTCTCTGCACATTAAACACGTCTGAATTGCTTTGCTCTCTGCACAGTAGGTCGGTCTGGGTTGCTTTTTTCCTCCGCACAGTAAGCAGGTCTGGGTTGCAAGGTTCTTTGCACAGTAAGCAGCTATGGGTTGCTAGGTTTTCTGCAAAGTAAGCAAGTCTGGATTTTGGATCTAGATCTTGGTATCATTTTAGCTCACCTCATGAAATGAGCGGGAGCTTATGCTATCACCCTTTGGCCTGTCGGCGTCTTCGTCCACAATGTTAAGGTGTTTCATTACTTTGAAATGAGACATACGCTGTTCAAGCTTTCACCAATGATACGTTTATACGTGTTAAGAAGGAATCTAATTTTAGATGCTGTGACTGACCTGTATTTTCCGGTTGATTGGGCATGTTTAGTAGATTGTCATAGTAATGTTAAGAAGTTTCATTTCTTTAATATGAGGCACAGGGTGTTCAATCTTACACCAAAGATGTATCTATATGTGTTACAGAGGTATCTAATTTCAGCTGCTATATCTGACCCATATATTTCCCACTCGATTGAACATGTTTTCCATCAGTCCATTACACCTTGTTTGGGTAATAATTTCTCTGTGCATATGCCTTCTTGAATGAAACATGTAAAGAAGTAAGTTTAAGGGGAGCTTTGTAATGTTTCTCTACACTATGTTTCCATCCCTATGGTAGAAATATTATTTAAAAGTTTGATTAACAGAGAGAGCTTTGAGGTTTTTCAATGTTTTGGGGTTGGACGACTGAAATTAAATTTGGTAAAGGAGAAGTATGGATAAATGTCAGAGGTTCAATGAGTTGCTAGACAATCAGTGCATTATCATAATTGTCATTTTTAGCATTCCAGATAGGTTAGCAATTTCTCATATTGCCTCATACATTTCTTCATCATTTGGATCCTACAGTGTGCGATGCTGATAAAGTGACATAGCTTTTCATATTATATAAAGGATCAATGTTCTTGTAAGCGAAGAGTTGGGGAATCTTAAAGAACTAACGACGGATGGTAGAGTTTGGTCTCCCATATTACTGTAATATATATGCACAACCATTGTAATTGCCTGAGATAAAGCTTTCAAGACCTATGTATTTTATTTCTGTAAAAAGTACATTGATCGGTGACGTCATAACGCACCATATTTGACCCACTGTTCAACACAGAAAGCGATGTTTGATTTTAATTGTTAAGCTTATGACGTCATAATGAAGGGTTCGACATTTCCAACCTTGCGTGACGTCATTAAAGTCGTGTTTTGCACTAAAGTGCTTCACATTCGACGAAAGTATGTCATTATTGGTAAACGTTACGTTGTCATGGGACACCGGCTGTTTCTTTCAACTTATAACATTTAATGATACAGTTTGTAAATAGGAAATGGAAGTTTCCAGTATGATATTTTGGCGTTAAAAGCGCATAAAAATAGAATAAGTGTCTCATTTTGTGTTTTCATGCAGGAATAAAGTACAATGTCTGATGCATTTATGAGATATAATACACGTATCAACACTTAGCGGCGTATTGTCATAAGCGGCCCTATCATTTTCGTTTCCGGTTAAAACGCGCCTTAGTTACCGCATAAACAACACACGCGGAGGATACAAGAATGACTTTTCTGCATGATTTGTTAATGACTTTGAGCTGTGAACACATTTCGATACTTTTATTTACACTTTTGATAACTTAAGACATTTTTACAATGGATCCTGGTGATCATAATATAACTTTAGATTCAGTTTCTACTTGGAATATCGAGGCAATGCGAGAATTTTTATCTGAAAGGGGAATGGCAACCAAAGGCACTAAATCTGAACTTGCAGCCCTATGCTTTGCAGCACAGCAGCTTAAAATTGATAAAGTGTTGTCAGCCAAGCAAATTTCCGAGCAAAACAAATGTGACTATCAAAATCTTCTCAAAATAGATGGTAAACAAATAAAAGACCCCCTCCAAATATTGTCATATTTAATGGGTTACTCAAAGCCAGTCCATGTCAGAGCTACTAAACATGGGTTAGAGACTGAACCTGAAGCAAAGAAAGTGTACTTGGATCAGTACTGTAAAAGGCATGTTAGTGTTTTCCATTCAGAGGGTGGCCTTTTTGTAGACAAAACGTACCCATTTTTGTCAGCATCACCCGATTTACTAGTTTCTTGTTCATGCTGTGGACTTGGTTTGTTAGAAGTAAAATGCCCATTGATAGGGCAATGTGACAAGTGTACTTCATTCTGTACTTGTCAAATTCCGTCGTACCTTACTATGAAATCTGGTGAGAATTTAGTTTTGAAGGAGAATACTATGTACCTTGCACAAGTGCAGGGACAGATGGCCATAACAGGAAGGAAGTGGTGTGACTTCTTTGTGTACACTGTAAATGGCCACTTCTTACAAAGAATTGTTTTCAACAGTGAATACTTTAGTAAAATTTTGAACAATTTGGTTCTTTTTTTCAAAAAGTACATGATACCAGAAATTTTGTACAGAAATTTGCAGTCTTCTTTGCAAAATGACAGTAGAAGAGCCAATGTGTATTGAAGGTGACAATGTTGCTTCTCCTACTGGTACCATCTCATTCTGTCCTGTTTGCAGATATGTTATAAAGGAGGAAAATGATATTACAGCTTTAAAAGACCAGAGTGTGTGTTGTGACGTTTGCCAAAAGTGGTACCATTTTGCCTGTATAAAAGTTACAAATGCATCACTGTCGAAAATCCAAACATGGTGTTGTGAAAAATGTAAATAGAGAATTGTGTGTAAATTTTCAAGTGCATAAGATGTTGTTGACATGACATGGGTTTACAGAAGGTGACATTTTATCCGTGTCACAGTGCAATGCGTTGCAACCGGGATATAGTAACGCTCCTGTGCCAATATCATGTCATAATAATTGGCAACAGAAAACAAATGTGACTCTCAGTCAGCCATTTCACAATTGGTTTGTAATTCAAATTTTAAACTATGAACACTGTACATACATATACATGTATAATAAAAAAGATATTGAACATATTTCATGCAAAATATGGAAATGATTAATGTATGAGTCCATGATGTTATTATTAACATAGTGAAAAGATTTATTACTTTTGTTGTCTTTGCATTAATGACATATTTATTCTTTCATAGAAATTGTTTAAAAATTCGAGCAAGTTTCCTTGATTGAATCATTTAATTGTTGTGACAGAATCATCACAGCTTGTGTTTGTTTAGCCTTGTAACCACATCAAGTAAACTTTACTGTAAAGGGTAATCTGGCAGCTCCATGTCACATGCAGACAAGATTATTCATATTAATTTGGTACATGTAACTTTGACAGGTGACTGTTCATGTCTGTGTGTGATGTTGAGTCGCCATATTACGATTTACCTGTTGCAGATACAAGGTTGAATGTACACAGACTGTAAAGATATGATGATTCTATGACAACAATTAAATGACTTGATCAAGAAAACTTGCTTGAATTTTGAAACAAGCTACAATTCTGCATCTTGCACTACTTTTGATCAGAAAGCACTATTTTTGATTTGAAACTATTTCACACCACAGCTTGTGCTCATCTGTTTGTTTCACAAACTTGTAGATTATATTTGGAAATATGAAAATGCTTTAATTCAAAGCATCAGAAAATGAACAAAATGTGTTTGTGAAACATGAATGCCCCAAATGGCAGCAAAGTCCAAGGTCATGGTCAAGGTCACAAATCTTGGTTTCATTTGAAAAAACTTCATTAGTGGAGTATGCATGCATGCCAAGTATGAAGTCTAAATCTCTTTTAGTTCAAAATTTATGGCAGTTTAAAAGCTCAACAGAATTATAGACTGGCAGACAGACGAACAGGTGATCCAAATGCTATAGTTCAGATCAGGGCATAACAATTATCTTTGAAAATATGTAAATATAAATATTAATATTAGAATGTGTTTCATAAATATTTAAATACTGATTACACAGCCACTTAAGCTAGATTTGCCAGCTTCAGTGCATTGTCCAATACCATAACTGTTTGTAGCATGGACTTATACAAAAGATTCATATATGCAGTTCATGCATATGCAAACATACTGTTCAATAACTTATACTTGTTACTGGTAGTTTATAATTGTCTTATATAATGTCTCTATTCCTGTGCAGAAGTATAAAATGTACATTCTTAGTAGAATTTCACATGTTTTTTCATATCATAAGTATGTATGTTTGAAAGTTATCAACACAAGTTTCAGGTAGGCAAACATATATGAACCAGTTTTACGTTGTACTAAGCTTGTCCACTTTAAGCGACCTGCAGGGTCTTTTTTTCAGCTGGAAATGTAAACAGCTGAAAAGGTCTGGGACAGCTACATTTCTTCTTTTCACATTGATGTTGTTCACAAAATGATTTTTCAAATTTTTTCAATTTGTAACCGTTGTTTTTACAAGCAGCAATTGCACAAACTCGGTTGGACATGCTTGTTTAAATCATGCTTAAAGAACATGGCGAAAAAAGTCAAGAAATCGGTATAATTTACCCACTACAGCAACCTTATCCACTGAAATGCATTCAACAGTCACCAAATTAGTATAATCTAGATTTGAAGCAGTAATCAATAACATGCATGCATGCAGCTCAAGTATATACAAATCCCAGTATAGATAGCAATTTCAAACAATTTAATACTGTGCAAAATGCATTGAAATTGTTTATTGTGCACCCTTAGATGGCTTGGTAAACAAACAAATAATTATTACTAATATCAGTGACAGATACTGTGAGTGCATCCATTGCGGCTGCCTGGTACAATTGGGGTGGGGTATGAGTTTTTTTATCACCTGTGGTGCATAGTAAAGTTTTCATTTCGTCTGTGTGTCAAACTTACTATATTATTTAATGCTACCAAAGATGATGCACTTGGAACACTACAGCTAGTGTTTCATTTCGACTAAAGAATATCAAAGTTAGCAATGGGTGTTAAATTGGAGAAGGGACTATATATAATTCACAATCTTCTGGATCTGTCACTGAAGGAAATGTAGGTAAAAATCAACCATGCAAGCTAGTGTTTCTGTGGCAGTTTAGCTAATAATAGTATTACATGTACATAAAGAAAAGGTTGGCTAGATGTTCAATTTTAATATACCTTTTTATGTCACCTAGCTGCGCTTAATTAGCAGAGTGACTTGTAGGGATCACTTTGTCCAGCATCTGTCTGTCTGTCTGTCTGTCCGGTAATCACACTTTGGTACATGTAGTCACATTTTACTATCAAAGCTACCTCAGGCGACATCCGTGCGATGAACACTCTGGTTTTGTATTTGAAAGGGGTAGGGGCCTACTATGGACACATTCTGTGACAGAAACACTTGCAGTGCAGTTAATTAAATCTTGAGAAAACTTCATCAACAATAAACACAGGTGGCACAATAATACAAAGGCAATACATTTTAGCAATGACTTGAAATTTTGTTATGTAAAGGTACTAGATCTCTGAACATCGAGTGTTGATAAATCGCTGTATTGAATCCACAGCGGTAGACCAAGTTTGTTCAATTAAGTCACATTTACATGTACCTTCACTATATAGATCTATAAGTCATTGTGAGGATCAACTGCATGTACATAAAGGTGATTATCTCTTTAGTGACCTCGCAATTTGGCCATATAAGCAGAATTTGGATACAGGTGCTTTGAACGACCACAAGTCTACGTCGTGGATTCAGTAAAGTGTTAATTGCCTTCGAGACTGATGGAGTTAATAATTTTACTATCTCTATATTGGAGTGTATATGCATGTACATTATACACATAATTCTATGTTGACCTGTGAGAATGGATTAGGACACAATATCATATCAACTATAAAGTAAACTGGTAACAAAAAGTTTCAAAATAAACGAAGGAATGGATAGGGTAAATAAATCCCCCCCCCCCCCCCACCCCACTGGTTTTACTCTGCATATCATGGACTTTGTACTTTCTGTACGGTCAGTCATTTATCTGAGGTCTATACATTTAACAAGTTTATTAACAATAATGCCGGGTAAGACACTTGATATATATTAATATATGTATCCGTTAAGATATATTGGACACGCCCCCTTTTGCCACTTGTTTATTTTAGTACTAATAACAATGATTCATGTGTTAATATTGCACGCATAAGAACGAGATCATGTAAAGGTAATGCATCGGAAGTAAATTTCATTCACTGTATGTGATAAAACACTTTCTAATTGCCGTGAACGTCGCTCAAAATCAAACTCACTTTTTGCGTTTTTGTATTTGCCGCCATGTTGTTTTAACCGATTTTTAACCGAAGGCCACTTACGTTCAAGAGGAAAAAAAAAATGGCCGCCGCTAAGTGTTGATTCAAGTATGCGCTAACTTTATTCCTGCATGAAAACACAAAATAAGACACTTATTCTATATATAAATGAACATTACATGTACCACATGTCAACAAATATCACCTAAAATTCAGTTATTTCCGCATATATTTGCACTTAATGTGTCGTCAAATAATTACAATTTACATAAAGACTATATGCAACTTGCTCTGAGAGAAGTAGCGACCACAAACTATTGTTTACGACAAAGAAAATTAAACAATATCACATGATATTTACCACGTTAATATCAGGTCAACAACATCTTTTTGTTATTCTATGTCACTACCCTGATATTTTTTTACGCTACAAAGATTATATTCCACTATCGTAAAATTACTTGCAAGACCTTCTATGTTAACTTAACTGTGTAACATTTTATTCTTAAGTGATATCTACATATCTTAACTGTAAACATACTTTATATATATAAATAATAAATTCAATGTCAGTGTGAGGACTCATGCTGCTGCCACACTAATAAATAATGCTTTATTAAGCAATTTGATATATACAATGTTCATATGTACAAAGACGACATATTATCACGGAAATGTCAATCGTAAACTCAAACGAAATAAACACATTGAAAAACATAACAAGTGTATCATTGTTTATCGCCACTCAATGCTTAACATGCTCTTATGATTATCATTCAATTAACGTTTTAATGTAGATAATTGATTAGTCTCTTTGAAGTATCGATGTGATTATTTCAACTGTTTTGTGTTGAAAGTGACATTCGACACATGATGTAGTACTAATTAAAAGGTACTTTTCCGCATACCGTGGTCGGTTCTATCGCGTATCCTTTCACAGTATTCTATGTTTGATCGCGAACGAGATTGAGAGCTTCTTTTTGTCTTTGTTGTTATTGCTGTTGTTGAAGCCATCCTGTTTGATTCATCAAAGACGCAAAATGCAATAACCATTTCATTTTGAATATCTATAACCACTTTCATTTCTTTGTTGTGAAATAGTTATGTAACTTTGACCACTTTACATGGGCATGAAAATTGTTAGTGTCTTCTAGGTATTGGTTCTTACGTTTCATTTGTAGTCCATGTAAGTGTTCGATTTCTTCAGGTAGCAGGTTCTCATGTTTTGTCAACAAATCCATTTTGTCAATTTTAAAATTATTTTTTTGTGTATCATGTTTTTTATCTAAATACAATTTCTTTTCATACTGTTGTCTATATGTAATTTCTGGGTCATTTTGCGGGTCAAATTGCCGTCTTTTTACTGATTCGTATCTAAGCGAATTGTCGAATAATGAAATGTCGGCGTGATGGAGGTGTTCACGTGACCTTTGCCGTTTTTCATGTTTGTGAACCACCAGAGAATGTTTAAAATGATGATAGACATTATTAGGTATTTGATGGTCGCCTGTTGTGCTATAGCGTTCTCTATTTTTCATGTTTTCAATATACTTATTAATCAATGCAGCGTACCGTGAGTTCTCTTTTTTATGTGATTTTTCAATGCTCTTTCGTAAGTTATTTTCGTGTATAAAATGAGCAGCTCTGATGAGTGTATCTGTATGTTCTCTAGACTCGAGTGATAATTGTTTTTCAGGATAATCTGCAAGAACATGATCAATTGATGAAAGGCCTTTTTGGCTTTTCTTATTTACCCATCTCGGATGAGTCCGGGCATAATTTGTTCCATATCTTTTCTCATTGTAACTATTTTTGCTATATGATTCAGTATCTAGAAGCATATGTTTCTTTTCACCATAATTATGCCTTTCAAAAAAGTCGTGTCCCTCTGGTGTCTTATACATCCTATCGTATATATTTCTGGCAGGGTACGTATTGTATTTTTGTCCTTTACTGTAATGTTTCTTATCATAGGACTTAATTTCATGCGTTTTAGTGATTGTTTTGTGTCGATTATTGTCGTGTGAGTCAAATTTATGCCTCCAATCATCGTATGGTTTATCATATGAAGAAGGGAATGGCGGAGTTGACACTGGCATTCCACTGTACCAAGTATGGAAATGATGCATAACATGATAATGATGATGATGAATTGTTTTCATTTTCACTATTTCTTTGAGAATGTTCATAATGTTTTTGAAATCTTCAGTCATTAATTCGGGATTTTTTGGGATGTTTGGATGCACATAAGATTTCAATGGTTTCGCTGTGTGGATCGGAATTGATGCACTCGTCAAATCATGTTTAGTCGTCGTTGCTGTTGGAGGAGTTTGTTGGATTGTTGTAGAATTTGTATAAGACAATGTTGATGCCATTAATGCTGATTGAGTAGTAACTGGTACTACAGTTGGTGTCGAAGTTGTGATTGGCGAAATGGTTGTTGTTTTGGTAAGGAACGTAGCTATCGTATCTGAAGATTGAAAATTACTAGCTGAAACGATTGTCGTAGATGGTGCTTTTGTTGAAATAGACAAGGTTGCTGGCGTCATAGTTGATTTAGGTAGCGGAGTGATCATCTCTGTGAATTGTTTGGGTTCAAATGATGGTGGTGTTGGAGACATTGGTGGTGAAGAAGGCAATGGTGGTGTAGGATATAGTACCGTATGCTGTGCTGTTGGTGTTTCTGTATAGACCATGGGAAGAGGAGTAGGCCTAGGGAAGCCTTTATTGTCATCAGTCTTTGGAGATTCGACAGTGGCGGATGAATGGTTTTGTTGTGGTGTTGAAGTGATTCGGTTTTCTACAGGTGCTTCGCTTTCGGTCTCAAATACAGTGTTCGTATAGAAATTACTTGTTGATTCTATCAAATTGAACTCGTTTTGTATTTCTCTACTGTTTGTTTTATTGTTGTCTACTAGTGATTGAATTTCCAACGAATTATCTCCCAATTCAGGATAAGATGGAGAGCTGTTTGATATTCCAGAAATGTATGCATCTTCGTTATTATTCGTTGAGTTACCATCTGATTCTGAAAACGGTTGGTTGTATTTGAAATTATATCTAACACTAGAGTTTATATTATCCTCGAGTGACTCGGACGTTCTCATTTCTTCAACATTTTCACTAGCTGTATCGAATAATTGTGAACTCTCTAGCGCGCGGAATTCCTCAGATTTAGTTGTGTTAGATCCCGAAGAGAACGTATAGAATCTTTTCTCGCCTTTCTCCGTTGAATTTGACTTGCGTGAGTTTTCATCATTTCTTGTCCAAGAATCATTCTTATTGTTTTTTCTAGACTTTGATGTATTTAGTACATGTGTGTATTCACTCTTCTCTGGTAAATTGGAATTATTTTCCTCATTAATTACATATCCTGGTGACTCTGCATAATTAAGATCATCAAAAGACATGTCAACATTTCGTTCTGTCCACTCGATATCATCATTACCATCATAAGACGAAAGTTTGCCAATACTAAATTTGCTTCTGTTTGATTCAGAGGATTTGATATTGTGTAAGGCGCTCTGTATGTTTCTAGCAATTCCTTCCATTTCCCTCGAATCATATAAATATGTGTGTTCCCGTACATTCGTTTTGTTTAGAGATGAATTGAATGTAAAATTTGGAGCATTCACATTATCAGTTGACTTAGAGCCTTCCAAAATCTCCATATTACTGATATCTGAGTTACGACTCTTAATGAAATTAGCAATGTTGTCCTCGGAGTTTCCGTTTTCTTTGCTTGTAGCATTATCTTCATTTGAATCGGATTCAAACTCATCTATCAAATACAGAACCTCTACCGCTATTTCAGCTGGATCTTTTTCTTTTGTAGTCGATTGATTCTTGGCAGAATCTGAATCGCCATCAACATATTGGGTATGGTTGTTCAATTCCTGTATCTGTTTAACCATATCACTTGTGGAGAAAATATGTGAAATTGTCGAAATTGTACTTACAATTGGTATGGGTTGCTGTGAATCAACATAGTGTTCCCCTTTCTTCAATTTTTCTTCATTGTTTTCTTCAACTAGTTTTTCAAAATAATTCAGATTTTCATAAATATTGCCGGACACCATCACTTGAGTATCGTCATCGTCATAAATTTCATCTGAATCCTCAGTTGCGGCTTTGATGCCTAACATTGAAAATGTAGGCTGTTTGCTGGATTGCAGTAAAAGTTTTGCTTGTTCTCTTTTGTTCTGGTCTATGGTTTGATCTAATATATATTCCTGTAACTGTTTAATTTCAGAGTCAGTTTTGTCAAATTTAAATGAAGATATATCGTCATTTCTAAGTTTGGTGATTATTTTTGCTTCGTTAGAATCTGTCAATATGTTTTCCGTATTCATAATATTTGTGATAGGTTGACGATCAAAGTAACCCATCTGTATGTCATTAAACGACTGCTGGACGCCCTTTGAAATTTGCCTGATATCGATAGGTTGATCGGTACTGAGATACTGATTATTAACAATTGGATTGTCATTATGGAGAATCGGGTTCTCATTTTGCTTCTGGTTACCGTTGCTTGTAAGTTTATCATTTTGCTTCTGGTTACTATTGCTCGTAAGTTTATCATTTTGCTTCTGGTTACCGTTGCTTGTAAGTTTATCATTTTGCTTCTGGTTACCGTTGCTTGTAAGTTTATCATTTTGCTTCTGGTTACCGTTGCTTGTAAGTTTATCATTTTGCTTCTGGTTACCGTTGCTTGTAAGTTTATCATTTTGCTTCTGGTTACCGTTGCTTGTAAGTTTATCATTTTGCTTCTGGTTACCGTTGCTTGTAAGTTTATCATTTTGCTTCTGGTTACCGTTGCTTGTAAGTTTATCATTTTGCTTCTGGTTACCGTTGCTTGTAAGTTTATCATTTTGCTTCTGGTTACCGTTGCTTGTAAGTTTATCATTTTGCTTCTGGTTACCGTTGCTTGTAAGTTTATTATTTTGCGTATGGTTACCGTTGCTTGCAAGTTTATTATTTTGCATATGGTTACCGTTGCTTGTAAGTTTATTATTTTGCATATGGTTACCGTTGCTTGTAAGTTTATCATTTTGCTTCTGGTTACTATTGCTCGTAAGTTTATCATTTTGCATATGGTTACCGTTGCTTGTAAGTTTATTAGTTTGCTTCTGGTTACCGTTGCTTGTAAGTTTATCATTTTGCTTCTGGTTACTATTGCTCGTAAATTTATCATTTTGTATATGGTTACCGTTGCTTGTAAGTTTATCATTTTGCTTCTGATTACTGTTGCTTGTAAGTTTATCTTTGTCAAGTTGGTCACTGTGTATAGCGTTATTATGTTGCCCGATTTCATTCACAAGTAGATTTGAATTTTTAGATTGAGGACTATGTATATTAAGGTCTGATGGACGAGTGAAATCCTTGGTATTTGTAGAATGGTCGTTTCTCTTACGTGTTGCTGATAAACCATATTGTTTTTTTGCATCAGGCTCTTTGACATTGGTATACTGACTGATAACGTTATGGAAAGCTAAGTGTGGAAAAATCTCTAGTACTTCTCGAGACCCATAGTCAAAATTCAGCTGTACATGGCCAGTATGTTTCGGAAGGGTAAATATGTCCTTAGCAGTAAATTTTTGATTGTGATGATCAGACAAAAGATTTGGTCTATCTTGCTTGGATGTAAACGCAGATGTTTTTTCTGTTTCTGAATCATGCGAAATGAATTCTTCATTATCTTCTTTTATAAGATGTTTTACCCTGTCGTCATCATCATTGTCGTCGCCGTCATCTCCATTGTGATTGTCACTGTGTTTATATATACGAACTTTTCTAATAGATTGATGCATCGCGCTCATTACTGGTGCGCTATTGGAGATGTCCTGAGCAATCTTTTCGATTTGTTGATCAGATAGCCCTAGGTGTTTAGCAGTAGAATTACGACCCTCTAAGGAATCGCTGCCATTGAAAATCTTTCCCAGCCATTCAAATTGATCTTCAGTCAAGTTTAAACTCCTCACATTGTTTATTTTCTCAATTATTCGTTTGGAATCGTATGCGTTCTTGAAGTGCACATCGGAATCTTCGTTTTCTTTAGATATATAATTAGCATTATCAGTGGTGTTATTATCCTCTAAAGATGCATATATTGATATATCGTAGACATCATTAGTGGCATTATCTTCTGAAGATACATCGCTATCCATATATAAATCGTACATATTGTCTGTGGTATTATCTTCTGAAGATACATCGCTATCCATATATAAATCGTACATATTGTCTGTGGTATTATCTTCTGAAGATACATCGCTATCCATATATAAATCGTACATAATGTCTGTGGTATTATCTTCTGAAGACGCATCAGAATTTACAACATCTACAACTTCCTTTGGTGAGTTCTTTTCGTCGTGGTTAAACAAATCAAGAACAAGTATGTTGTCATCGAAACTTGAAGATGTGGCGTTCTTGTCTTGTGTGTGTGGGGGTGTGAATGTTTTATTCTGTATTCCAGCATGCCTTACATCACTACTTTTTACACTTTCATTCACATATAAATTGTTTGTTTCTTTTTCCAGCAAGTGGCGAGAGAAAGTTTCATATTCTTCCGCGGTAGCAACCGGAAGTGGTATGACCTCCTTATTTACGACTTCTTCCGAATAATCAGAGTCTTTTATTTTGAAAAGCTTAAGAGAGCGCTCATAAAATCGTTTCTTTTCTACGGGAGTCATGGATAACAAAAGTGACTCTAGCTTCCAAATTTTCTTCATTATTTCTGTCAGGACTTTGGGGTTATGTTTGTGTTTGGAGTGATCTATTTCTTTATGACCATGTATTCCATTGATACAGAAGAACAGCAACAATGTGTAGGTCTTCATCCTGAAATTACAAGACGTGAAAAACAAACTAGCATTCAATATCGTCTCGTAGTAATATACAGCACTTTTTAGAAAATTATGAAACATGTACATTACAATTTAAATCGTATTTATGATATACTAATATAATGTTAATGTTCAGCTGTTGTATGTACTTAACTTTAATCTTCCCCCATTCCCCATCCCTCTAACATTTTGTTGTAAGGACTTAACTTTAATCTTCCCCCATTCCCCACTCCTCAAACATTTCGTTGTTTTAAGTAGTTAATTTTAATCCTCCCCCATTCCCCACCCCTCTAGCATTTCGTTGTTGTAATTATTTAACTTTAATCTTCCCCCATTCCCCACTCCTCTAACATTTCGTTGTTGTAAGTACTAAACTTTAATTCCCCATCCCCCACTCTTCTAATATTTCGTTGTTCTAAGTACTTAACTTGAATCCTTCCCATTCCCCACTCCTCTAACATTTCGTTGTTGTAAGTACTAAACTTTAATTCCCCATCCCCCACTCTTCTAACATTTCCTGGTTCTAAGTCCTTAACTTGAATCCTCCTCCATTCACCACCCCTCTGACATTTTGTCGTTGTAAGTACTTAACTTTAATCCCCCATCCCCCACTCCTCTAACATTTTGTTGTGGTAAGTACTAAACTTTTATTCCCTGCATCCACCACTCTTCTAACATTTCGTGGTTCTAAGTGTTTAACTTTAATCCTCCCCCATTCCCCACTTCTCTTGCATTTTGTTGTAAGTACTTAACTTTAACCCACCACCCCACGTATTGCCCACCCTTCTACCATTTCGTTGTTGTAAGTACTTAACTTTAATCCCCACCCCACCCCCCACAATATTTCGTTGTAGTAAGTACTTAACTTTAATCCCCATCCCCACTCCTCATCCCTCTAACACTTCGTTGGTATCTAAATTACATATTGGCTTTTGAACACTCGCTGCCAAGATTATTACTTACAGTTACTAATGTTTTTAATTTGTCTGCATTAAAAACCATTAATATGCGAATAAGTTTATTCCAATATCGATGAAGTTTAAATTAGAAGTATATCATATAACTTCAAACTAGATAATGAGATCAATATTCTCTACGCTGGGTCATTAATTAGTTAAAATAAGTTACAGTTACTTCGGTAAAATTAGAGTTTCTAAAACTAAGGAGTATCTCCCTCCTGTCATTAGATTGATTCTTTGGTTCGCCTTTTCGGTCACTTTAATTTTAACACTGCTCTTCAAATATTTACATATTCCGAGAATTCCAATCATTCGACCACGAGCATCACTGAAGAGACATTAGTTGTCGAAATGCGCATCTGGTGCACAAAATTATAACGTATCTATGGTCTATATTTATTTTAATGTACAAAGTACTAAATAATGTAAAGATATTGTGTGTAGTAGCTAATTCTATGAACGAATAGGAATACATTTGTAACAAATAATAAAACCATTAGCTTGACCATTAGCTTGACCAAGAATCGAAAATAATATAAAACTGTCAAATTGCTTGTGTATCCCGAAATTGACTATCAGTTATTGATACTTAATAAGAATACGCAGTGTCACTAATAAAATACAAGGTATGCATTTGATTTGATTTGGAATTTTGAGATTTGACGTATTTTTTTTTTCGTAATTTCCAGTTGTATCACAACATTTTGCCAAGGGAAACGAGCTTCTTATATATCAGGGGCGTAGGAGAAGGGGGGGGGGGGGGGAGCAGCGGGGGTACGTGCCCCCCCCCCCCCCCCCCCCACACACACACACACTTTGAAAACATGGTTGTGCCCCCCCTCCCCCCACTTTTCGAGTAATATTTAAAGTTTAAATAAACTTAAATAAGACATTTTAAGCGAAGTAAATCTTTTTTCTTTTATATTTTTAATGTCTGATTTTTAATCCGTAACTACAAAATTACGGATAAGGTTTTCTATTTTACTGGCGGTTGGTGTATCTTGATTACGCAACATGCTCTTTAAGTTTAAGTTAGTGTGATGTCATCCAATGTAGATCTAAGTATTTATTATGTTTTGAATGATATTATACAAGTCCGAGATTTTGCAATAGAATCGCATTATTATAGTCTCTGAAAGATATAAGCAGGTGTAGCCCAGTGGATAAGCCGAGTTGTTCAGCTTGTGACCAAGAGGTCCGGGTTCGACACCCGTCGGGGCATACCGGTGCTCTGTCTTTCGGATGAGACTCTGACTGATAACGTGTCTGACATTCAAATTGCAAGACAATTCGTCAGCAAGAACGAGCACTGTGAAGCTTTCTTTGGAAAGTATTAAAGTGTGAACATTGTAACATGATGAGCAGCCACGGACCTTTAATGTGCATACCACCCAATTAACTTGCATAAAAGTGTGAAACAAAAAATAACCACACTGTAACATGTTTTGTTGCTGATTAGTAGCCACTAAAGCACTAAAAGTAAATAATTCATCTTTTATTTAATCATTTAGAGAGAGAAATTGGAATATTGGAATAAATTCAATCTGAAGTTGCTTATGCGCCGGATCGAAAGATCTGGGCCATATTGTTTTTGTCCTGGCTAGTGGCTGTTGTAAACCTTCGCCATAACTTTTGAACCTTAAAAGATAGACTTCATATTTGGCACCAGACAAGGTCAATGACCTTGAGACCTTCACTGTGACCTTCGTGCTAAAAATAGCTTTTTTTGGACTTTGTTGCCGCCGGGAACGGTTTTTTTTTTTTTTTTTTTTTTTTTGCTTTTCACTTTTGGAAGGGTGTTGTGCTCCCCCCCCCCCCCCCACACACACACACACACACTTTTCACTGCCGAGCTACGCCACTGTATATAACGGTACAATCCGGTTATTGAAAATAGATACCAGAAAATTGGTTTGGATGGATCCTCTCAACAAAAACTTTTAGATACATGGCTAGCTTCGTAAGCACACATGCGTACAGCCGCACAGTTTATAATGAAGAGCTGCCTAATAACTATTAGAAACTGCTGCTACTGATTCCAGGAGACACGATCTATCACCCTGTCTGACGAACTCTCATACCAGGTACATCTGATGCCTTTCTTGTGGGTGACAATTCTAAACACAATCATATACTTCTGCCACGAAGTAATCGTATGTATAAGCATGTGATATTTTCTATTATTGAGAATACTAACTGACATCAGAGAGTACTCACGATGTCGATTTCAGATGTTTATAGCATCATTAACACGTAAGCCCATCAGATTAACAACAAGATAATTTTAATCAAATGTATTGTTCAGAATCACATCATAGACAACATTTTACATAGGTAAATATTGTATATTTATATACTGAACCTTGACAGTTTTATCTAGGAAATGACAGCTACGCATTTTAAAATAACTAATAAATGTAGAACAGCAGAAAAAACTTACCTTTTCATAGTTTCTATCAGATATAACAGATTATTTCCTCATCCTGTAAAACTGAAGTTAAACTGTGATTAGTACATTTTATTCTCTATTAAATATGGCACTGATACGTCATACGTAGAACTGTCAATCAAATGAGATATAGATACAATGGTGTACAGAGTAAACTAATATGATTGACAAGTTCAAAAAGATATCATCATTCTGTTATTTACAAGTTCCTTATATACAGATACTGACTCATCTAAACTATCTTATCCAAATCGATTTTAAATGTATCTTGATTTCTGGATATTCTGTCTCCTAAGTAATTAATCCAAAAAGTAATATTATGATATTATAATATAGATATATAATGCAATGTTAACAGCTCTTCTCAACGATACTGACGCCGGTGTGGCCTAGCGGAGGAGGTGCTCGGCTCGTGCTCGGGTTCGTTCTGTATTTTGTTAACACTGTTTCTCAACGATGTTTAGTGTGTGACCTTGACCTTTGACCTTGAAAAACAATAGACATCGTTCTCTTATCATTCTTTTAGTCTGTATCTCTGTATATAGTTTACAAGGTGTGTCAACAATGTTACGTGTGACCTTCACCTTTGATCCTGACGTCCTGTTAGCATCCATTGTATGTGTACTTAATTTGATCGTCTGAATTTCACCTTTGAACACTGACCCCGAAACACAACAGGCATCGCTCTCTTGTAAGGAGTATGTGAACGAAGTTTGACGGAACTAATCCAAGCAGTTCGGTCTGTGTCTTGTTTACCAGGTTTATCAACAATGTTCAGTACATGGCCCTTACCTTTGACCGCCTACATAGACAATATTCGGAGTTGTCCCCTCAGCATCAGTAGTGCCTATTTTGACGGTTCTAACCTAAATGGTATATTTGGTCTGTATCATGTATACAAGATCAGTAGACAGATAGACGCACAGAAGGACGCACCGCATTATACCATAATACAGCTGTCTATGGCGGATGCAGCTACGGATATACGACAATTTCCTTCATATGGTGTCAGTTATTCAGTTATGTCTTTTTCTGCGATATCTATTTAAAATCAGAGGATGCCGAGAACCTATTATAAATGAGTTTGGTAGAATTTAGGAGTTTTAATATGCTGAGTAATATATATATATATATATATATATATATATATATATATATATATATATATATATATATATATATATATATATATATATATATATATATATTACTCAACATATTAAAACCGCTAAATTATATAAATATATATATAAAGCACAAAGACACTACAGCTAACAAGGCACCCTATATTTCACTTATATTCGTTCCCAGTCTGGGACTCGAAGCCGGAAAGTGAAGGGATTTACCAGACGTAAACGCAGGCGGATCCTCTGAAAGAATACAATCACTGAAAGAGAAATAAACATATAAAGCACACATACACACCTACACCCACACAAACACACACACCCACACCTACACACACACCCACACACCCATATATATATATTTTTAACCACAGGTTGGAAATATAACAACAACATTCCCTATTCAAAAGTGTAAACAATTATAGTATCAATCATAGACCCTGGCAATATCATAAACAATTATAGTATCAATGATAGACCCTGGGAATATCATAAACAATTATAGTATCAATCATAAACCCTGGGAATATCATAAACAACTATAGTATCAATCATAGACCCTGGGAATATCATAAACAACTATAGTATCAATCATACACCCTGGAAATATCATAAACAATTATAGTATCAATCATACACCCTGGGAATATCATAAACAATTATAGTATCAATCATACACACTTGGAATATCATAAACAATTATAGTATCAATCATACACCCTGGGAATATCATAAACAATTATAGTATCAATCATACACCCTGGGAATATCATAAACAATTATAGTATCAATCATACACCCTGGGAATATCATAAACAATTATAGTATCAATCATAGACCCTGGGAATATCATAAACAATTATAGTATCAATCATACACCCTGGGAATATCATAAACAATTATAATATCACTCATACACCCTGGGAATATCATAAACAATTATAGTATCAGTCATAGACCCTGGAAATATAATATGCAATATATAGTGTCAATCATAGACCCTGGAAATATAGCATTAAACAATAATAATATCTACAATATTGTAAGAATGAAAAATGAAATAATTAAATTTGAAATATTGAATTACCTGTATAGGACACTATGTACACGTAAGCATTTTTCACTATACAACTTGAATACACATATTAATGAGATGAAAACTGAGATTAACTGTTATCGAGGAATTATAAAAAGTTATTTTTACACCTGTAAACAAGTGTTCGATCATAGTACACGCATTTCCTCTAATAAACTATTACAAAGAAAGGACCGCTTAAGAAATATAATTAAAATCCAGTGACATTTTAAAGTGCTTTGTGAAGTACAATATAAGAGTATATTAACCAACACCTTTGCTTTTTTTTTCTTTTGTATATCTACAACATATACTATATAAACAGCACTTCAAATCACTCAAGCCACCTTGCTACAGCTGCCCTATGATTCTAAGATAAACCATGCGCTTCGAAGTAAGGGGGTGGGTGGTAAATGAATGTCATATCATGCCAAGTTCATGCTTTTGTCACAGTGTTACTAAAGGGGTTTAACTAAAATATTGGAATTTCTTTTTTCAATAACATTTCGAAGATTAAAAAATATTGTATGGAAATCTTCTTGATCTATGTATACCCTTGTATTCATAAGGTGTCAAATTTTACTTTTTTGAAGTTATGTCCATTCAGGACATTCTGTGTTAAATTGATATTTAAAAATGAAGAGCTTTCTCCAGATGTAAATAAATAAATCTTGAATTTTATATATTTTCGTTGTAAAACCACTCAAAAATTATAGTAAAACATATTAAATTGTCTTCGTGAAAAGTGCAAGAAATGCCAAAAGAAGCATACGGTGCCCAAAAAAAAAATCCAGAATACCAATGGGCAAATAGACGGAAGCAACAAATCATACACAATCATATTCGTTAGATAAATAATATGTGATACATTTAAGTAGGAATCCTTTGTCGATTACTCAGTACAGAATATTTATAACAGCAGAGATTTGACATTAATGGAGTCGCGCAGGCGCGTACACTAATGATTCAAATACTACAAAAGCATAGTTATAGTGCATTTTCCAAGGTCACTAGAATTTTAAGATTAAGAATAAAATTTACTCTGCGATTTACATTCTGATAAACAATTAGTCTCATACTGGTCTATAACAATGTAGTGAAAAGAGTTAGAGGATATCTGTGGGGTGTACGCTCTCCAACAACCTCAGAGGATACCAATTAGGTGTACGCTCTCCAACATCCTCAGAGGATACCAATTAGGTGCACGCTCTCCAACAACCTCAGAAGAAACCAATGGGGCACATGCTCTCTGACAACCTCAGAAGATACCGATGCGATGCACGCTCTCCAACAACCTCAGAGGATACCAATGGGGTGCACGCTCTCCAACAACCTCAGAGGATACCAATAAGCGTCCACTCCAACAATCTCAGGGGATACCAATGTGGAGAACCCTCTCCAACAGACTCTGATGGTACCAATGGGGTGAACGCTGTCTAGCAAACTCTGAGGATAACAATGGGGGAACGCTCTCCGACAGACTCAGAGGATACCAATGGGGTAAACGCTCTCCGACAGACTAAGAGGATACATGTGGGGTGAACGCTCTCCGACAGACTCTGAGGATACCCATGGGGTAACCAATGGGATAAACGCTGTCAATAAGACTCCAATGATACCAATGGGGTACACACTCTCAGTCAGGCTTAGAGGATATCAATTGGCAGAACGCTGTCTAGCAAACTCTGAGGATACCCATGCGGTGAACGCTCTCCTACAGACTCGGAGGATATCAATGGGGTAAATGCTCTGTGACAGACTCAGAGGTTACCAATGAGGGAACGCTCACCGACAGCCTCAGATGATACAAACGGGGTAAATACTCCTCAAGCGACACAAACTATAAACCTCTGGAATTCACTGTCCAAATACTCCTCAAGCGACACAAACTATAAACCTCTGGAATTCACTGTCCAAATACTCCTCAAGCGACACAAACTATATACCTCTGGCATTAATTGTCCAAATACTCCTCAAGCAACACAAGCTATATACCTCTGGAATTAATTGACCAAATACTCCTCAAGCAACACAAACTATAAACCTCTGGAATTAAATGTACAAATACTCCTCAAGCGACACAAACTATGTACCTCTGGAATTAATTGTCCAAATACTCCTCAAGCGACACAAACTATATACCTCTGGAATTAATTGTACAAATACTCCTCAAGTGACACAAACTATAAACCTCTGGAATCAATTGTCCAAATACTCCTCAAGTGACACAAACTATAAACCTCTGGAATCAATTGTCCAAATACTCCTCAAGCGACACAAACTATATACCTCTGGCATTAATTGTCCAAATACTCCTCAATCGACACAAGCTATATACCTCTGGAATTAATTGACCAAATACTCCTCAAGCAACACAAACTATAAACCTCTGGAATTAAATGTACAAATACTCCTCAAGCGACACAAACTATATACCTCTGGAATTAATTGTCCAAATACTCCTCAAGCGACACAAACTATATACCTCTGGAATTAATTGTACAAATACTCCTCAAGCGACACAAACTATATACCTCTGGAATTAATTGTACAAATACTCCTCAAGTGACACAAACTATAAACCTCTGGAATCAATTGTCCAAATACTCCTCAAGCGACACAAACTATATACCTCTGGCATTAATTGTCCGAATACTCCTCAATCGACACAAGCTATATACCTCTGGAATTAATTGACCAAATACTCCTCAAGCAACACAAACTATAAACCTCTGGAATTAAATGTACAAATACTCCTCAAGCGACACAAACTATATACCTCTGGAATTAATTGTCCAAATACTCCTCAAGCGACACAAACTATATACCTCTGGAATTAATTGTACAAATACTCCTCAAGTGACACAAACTATAAACCTCTGGAATCAATTGTCCAAATACTCCTCAAGCGACACAAACTATATACCTCTGGCATTAATTGTCCAAATACTCCTCAAGCGACACAAACTATATACCTCTGGAATTAATTGTCCAAATACTCCTCAAGCGACACAAACTATAAACCTATGGAATTAATTGTACAAATTCTCCTCAAGCGACACAAACTATAAACCTATGGAATTAATTGTACAAATTCTCCTCATGCGATACAAACTATATTTTTAGTCTCCCTCTAAATCTGCCAAAATTGAATTCCAAAGCACATTGTATACATGCACATATATTTATTGTCTACATAGACAGGATATATATGAACATAAGGGGGCATCTTTACACTTGTAAGTAAGAATAATCCTAACACGGGGGTGTAACTTGCAATGATTTTGGGTACGGGTGTGCGGCTGAAGTCGCTGACACCCTACCCTCTATTATATACCGTGAATAAGCTTGCAATCAGTTTATGCATTCCAGATTCTACTGCAAAAATATAATTTCTTGTAATCTCCACACACGTTTTATCTAAGCCAGTGTGGCCTAGTGGACAAGGTGTTCGGCCCTTGATCGAGAGGTCCCGGATTCGACTCCCGCCCTGGGCGCACTGGTGTTCCGTCTTGCATATGAGACAGTAAAAACCGAGGTACTGTGACACGGTAGGCGTGACACATAAAAGATCCCGCACTGCTTCGGGTAGGTCCGTTGCAAAGGTCTAAATTTCGTTACCATATACGTGAAATATATCGTGGAGTGACATAAAACAGTATTCAGTCAGTTAGTTTTACCTATTCGTATATTTTGTGATTAGAAAGATACTCATTTATATATATCTGAAGGGAAAACGAGACCCATCAAAATATTGTGTAGTCTTAAAAGTATACCCAATTCCAGACACATATCTGTATATACCTTCATATAGGAAATAACCCGCCCCCCCCCCCCCCCCAACAAGTCCATCCTTTCACTCCTAGCTACCGATATAGGACTTGATTCTTATTAAACCAGTAATGGATTTACAGAGACCTCGTTCCCAGGCGCGTAGCCAGAGTACTTTGGATGTGGAAGCACATTCAGGCAGGGGGTTTGGGGGCCGCCTTAAGGCTCCCAATGGGTCCAGGGCGAACCCATGGTGGGGGTCCAGGGGGCGAAGCCCCCGGAAGCTAATTGATTTTACGCATTTACAGCGCAGTTTTCTACGTTAAAAATGACCCTTAGTACACCTTTTTGTCTGTAATATTTACTTAATAATTATATACAAGCGATAGCATTTCAACATAACGTGTATGTTTGACATTATTCAAACAGGAATGAGAGCCTGCGTGGCTTTTTGTCTACAAAAGTGGCAATAACATTGTCTACATTTATCTTTTTAGCAAAATGATGTGGAAGCACCTGCGTACTTGCGTACGCCTGGCTACGCGCCTGGTTCCCTTTTTAATGTCTGATATTAACATAAAACTACAAATCGAATCCAAAATCGACATTTTCTTCGACTTTTTGAGGCTACCCTATTCGCATTTCAATTGAATCCTTGATCCACAACATTATTTCTTGATTCATTTTCACATCCGAGTTAATTAGAGTTAATTAAATTTATAATCTAAAATACATAGAAGTTCGTGATAGAGTGTAACAAAAATGTAATTGAAAGAGAGCAAATAGCTAATTAGCATTCAATACCAACAAAAGTGATTAATGCTAATTTGTAATTAAGAGACGTAAATGTCAAATCGTCGTTTACATACACAATGCCCCTCTCATACATTATGACAGTTGGTAGTCGTGTTAACAATGCAGGTAGTCAATAGGAACAATTATACCGAGTTGGGAGCATGTTGCCAGGCATTTTTATTCAGTATTACAATTGTTACATTCAAACATAGGAAACGTGTTCCGCTATTTCTAGACAGAAGGTACGGTGAGGGCATTTTTATCCCAAACACCATGGTCTGGATACATGTTATAAACACATATTCGTGAACTAATAATGTTTTCACTTTGAGATCAACGATCTGACTGCCTATTGTTAATTCAATGGTAATTTGGACTAATTACACTGTGATATTAAGCGATAGCAGATTGGGTGGTGTATGTGCTAAGCTTCTATGAAGATCATAATAATACGATCTTAAATCTGGCCCCATTGAGGACTCTTTTTTAAATTCGGTCATGATATTATCCACGTACAGTGTGCTGAATCTGCTGAATGTCGCTACTAACCACCTAAGATAGGAATCCTAGTAATATGGTACCTGAGTTACCATTATATGGTACATGTACTTGAGTTACCACTATATGGTACTTGAGTTACCAATAGATGGTACTTGAGTTACCACTATATGGTACTTGAGTTACAACTATATGGTACTTGATGTACCACTATATGGTACTTGAATTACCATTATATGGTACTTGAGTTACCACTATATGGTACTTGAGTTACCACTAGATGGTACTTGAGTTACCACTATATGGTACTTGAGGTACCACTATATGGTACTTGAGTTACCATTACATGGTACTTGAGTTACCATTATATAGCACTTGAGTTACCATTACATGGTACTTGAGTTACCATTACATGGCACTTCAGTTACCATTTGGAATCATGTTTTACTATATTTTCAATTAGTTAATTTCTCATCCGCATTAACTCATTTGAATAAAAACTTTTTACACTTCTTCATATGCTGTGTTTCAAAATGCCAGATTTGGTCGAAATCCGTTGAGCGGTTTAGGAAGAGTCGCCATGACAAAGTGTTACAGAATAACGCTCTCCCTTCATGTAAATTGTCTTATGCTGTCCATCATTTGTAACAGGACTGATGGAAATTCGTGGACTAGTCTAAGGTATGTTGCGATCGCAGAAAAGGTAAACCGCCCAGGCGGAGAGATTACCTATAGTTCCTTATAGTGTTATAGAAGACGAAGAACTCTTTTTTTTATGTTTTTCAACATTTTGCACTCAATTGATAATAATCGATCCCTCCCTCCGTCTGTCTCTGTGTCTGTCCCTCCATCCATCCATCTGTATATAGATGATTGTGCTGTAGTAGTTAACTCATTTTTTTTCTCCGAAATACCTTGTTCGAAAATCGAACAACCATTCGTTCACACTGCATAATTTTATTGCTAGATTGAATCAAATTTCAGTTAAAGTAAGGCAATAGGGAAGTCTGCGGGAGTTACTGAGGTGGAATTTCATCACGATAAAACGGACTAAAACTCGAGCAAATATCCAAAGTCTGGAATTCTGGCCGCCAGTTTGAAGAATTTGTCAAAGAAGAGTACCCTTTCAGGTCCACCCCTTCTCGAATCAGCCCACAATCAGATCAACAACACTTGTAGCCGACCTTACTATACAATCCAACCACATTCCATTAAAAGTTCTGAAAAAAGTATGAAAAGTTTACAGACGCCAGACTGATGCCTTACTATGACTATATATGAGTGGTGATTCACACTCATCGAGAAATTATTTGTTTGAACTCGTTACATGTCAATCAAGAGATGTGTTTGTTTTATTCTAGTTTTACTTCACACCGAGAGGTGTGATTGCTTCTAATTTTACGTCAGGCCGAGAGATGTGTTTGTTTTATTCTAGTTTTACTTCACATCGAGAGGCATGATTGCTTCTAATTTTACGTCAGGTCGAGAGATGTTTGTTTTTAGTTTTACGTCTCATCGAGAGATGTGATTGCTTCTAGTTTTACATCAGATCTAGAGATGTGTTTGATTCTAGTTTTACGTCAGATCGAAAGATGTGTTTGTTCGATTACCATTTTACGTTAAATCGAACGCTGTGTCTGTTTACATAGAGAGAATGTCCGATACTTCAGATCGAGTGATGTGTTTATTCGATATTCGTTTTGTTACAGAGAGATGTGTTTGATTGTCGTTTTATGTCACATCGAGAGATATTTATTTCTTGTTTTAATTCACACCAAGATATGGCGAATGCATCTGCCAGAAGCATTGTACAAAAATTAAAAGCTATGCAAGGGACCCACTAACTGAGGGTTCTTTTATATGCCGTGTTTACAATGATGCGAGAACTTGAGATGTTCTCTCACGTCTTAAGAGTAGGATGCCGGCGTGTCACCAGTGGAACCCTCACGCGCACACCGGAAGTGTTATTCTATTCTCTTTACCGAAGGACCCATACTATCTACATGTATATTTCGTTTTCAATGTACATAGCGGCACTCTCAGTTCACAGCCAGACGGATGAGATCACGTCACATCGACAAGTAGAATTGTAAAGTAGACATTGAGTAGTAAAGTTTAAATTTAGTATTTACAAATGTGATTCTATAGAAACTTTATATCCACAATATGTTACATAGCAAGATAAAGCATTTCATTAGTATAACGAATTCCATCGTAAAGGACTTGGGTCTAAAGTTGTTTACTGTTTTAAGCTACATCCAGATAAAAACGTCACAATCTGTGCTACGACATCGCATTCAATCTTTCTATTGTCATTCACTAAATCATAATTGACAGATTTTACCGCTATTACTTGATGTTTCAAAGATAGGCAGTGTGTAGCTCCAAGACTAAGCTGGGTGTCCATTGGTTGACTCCAGAATCCTCTATGTTTCAAGGGCAAAATACAGCCAGGGAAGAAAACAGAAATGCACTTACTAACATTCAGCTGTATTTGTAAAACATACTCAATCTTAATATACAAATACAAAACACGTTTTACTTTTACAATTTATTTTTTCATTATTACAATACATATATAACTTTGTTTTTCATCATGTACTATTTGGCACATTGGAATAGAATGGAATACAAGGTACATGCAGCTTCCTGACCTGATGCATCTAAACAGGGGCCTCAGAAGTCCCAGAAACAAAAAGAGACATCATATAATGGAAGTCTCTGAAACACAGTAAGTTCATCCTTGTCAATGGAATCTAATATGTCACCATTATGTATTAATTAAATAACTGGCCTTGCTAACAGATACAAATGACACTCCATACAGTATCCTCGCAGAGTAGTTAACAAGGACTAAGTAGATTCTGATGAAAAAAATAACATGTGAACTTCCACACATACTTAATGGGTAAGATGACATACAAATCTCAGTATAATACATCATTTTCCATACAGCAATTATGGTTAAACTGGACCCATATGACCAAACGTTCCTGGATGATAACTGCAAAGTACGGGTGAAAGCTCAAACGCACTTCAGCTATGTGAGCTTAAAAACAAAATATGACAGGCACAACCTGACTGGTGATATGCCATAAATAGCACATACTAATGGAATAAGTGGTCATATAGAGAGGTCTTTGTGTAAGAAATAAGTACTGGGAATTTCAAAGCAGAAAAGGAAATATCCTTGTTTGATGAACTTGAAAATGGCTGTTCACAACTGATGCCATTTAGATTGGGATTATAACAGTATGTTTTTAGACATAAAACCCAGTAAACTTTAATAAATTCTACCAAGTTCAGTTGAAAATTAATTAACTTTTGATCCTATATTTCCCCACTCTCTTTACATTATTTAGTTTACTTTTAAAAATATGTCATAGAGATATAAAATGAAATATATTTTCCAATATTTAATTTAAATAAGTATATATGTAAACCATATGGTCCCTTTACTTATATTTGAACCCATGTGGAGATCATAATTTTACATCACTTTCTATTTATAATGAACATGATGGTCAAATATATACACAATATAAATAAGAGAATTGCCATATTCATCACAGTTTCAAGTCGAATTCTCTAAAACTATGCTACAATAAGCACAAGATGATGGATTTGTCCTTCATGTGTCTTAAGTTAAAAGTTTCAAGCTGTCATCTTTCAAGCCATAAACAACCATGAAATTGCACCTGAAACACAACAATTACCATATTATACCTGTATACACAATTTAGAAATACATGTACCTTAAACAATTACAGTACTGATGCTTATACAGATCGAATAGTATTTGGTAGAAATGGTCTACAGCATGGTAAAATGTTTAAAAATATACAGCAGTAATGGAGAACTACAGGTATGGTAAAGTAAGTCTAAATGTTATGTATGCTCACTGTTTAATGCCAATTACTTAATCTTAGTGGTGGAGACTGAAGGATCCACAGAAAACCACAGACCATATACAGGCACACATTATACTTTGCCACTTGTCTCTAGCAGGGATTAAATCAAAACATGACCGAGGCAAGAGATCAAAGTGAGTTCTACTAAACTGCTCACTTGGCCGTCAAATGTAATGGAGTGGTATTCTGGTACAAATAGTTCACATATCCAGGCATACTGGAATCTTACATATGACCAAGCTGTACTAATATATTTATGGATGTTTCATTGCAGTTTTATACATCACAGCAAATTTATTTATACTTATACATATTATTAAGGTCAAATATAATATTAGAAAAGTGTTAGCAAACACGTGTTTTACAAAAACTGACAGGGTATTGGAAAATTTTGTCAGAAATTTTTGTTTTACTGCTTGGCTAATGCTTACTAGTAACTTTCAATGTATGAAAGATAAATCATTGATATCCTTTCATTTGCTGTAAACAAACACGAGGCAATCCGTAAAAGATTGTTTTCTCACGGCTAAACCTTAATTGGTGTTACTTACCTGTCATTCATCTTGGAGGTGAGATGGTAGCTTTTATTTCATTTTCATTCTAATTTTATTTGATTATTTTGAGAAAGTTTTCTATATCTATACATCTTTGAAAACATTTTTACTTTAATCAATGGTTCAGATATTCCATAAGAATTATTCCAAAAATTCAGGAAGCATTCTTAATTTTGAAAAATCTCTTACATAATATACTAGTTAATTTATATACAAGTATTCATTCATATGTCACTAAGATGATGGAAAAGTAAGGTAACACCAACTTAATTTTGGCCATATGGAAACTATCTATTCCTATATACACGAACACAAACTTTCACTTCACAAGTAATTAAGCTAAAACACTATTATTTTGTAAAATATCTTCTTTCAATAACAGATTATTTTATCAATCTTGATATTTCAAAAACCTTCTAACTATGAAAACTGCATTAATGTAGAAACTTTATCATAACATAAATATTGTGTAAGGATGCCCAACTAATTTTGTAAGGATGCCCCACTATATATAAATATGAATATAAATATAGTGTACGGATGGCCAACTAATTATAAGTATGAATATAAATATTGTGTACGGATGGCCAACTCTATATATAAGTATGAATATAAATACTGTGTACGGATGCAAAACTCTATAGATATAAATATTAATATAAATACTGTGTAAGGATGCCAAACTCTATATATAAGTATTAATATAAATACTTTGTAAGGATGCCCAACTCTATATATGTATATAAGCATTAATATAAAAACTGTGTAAGGATGCCAAACTCTATATATAAGTATTAATAAAAAAACTGCGTAAGGATGCCAAATTCTATACATGTATATAAGCAATAATATAAAAACTGTGTTAGGATGCCAAACTCTATATATATAAATATTAGTATAAATATAAATGTATATAAGTATTAATATAAATACTGTGTAAGGATGCCAAACTCTATATATAAGTATTAATATAAATACTGTGTACGGATGCAAAACTCTATATATATAAATATTAATATAAATACTGTGTAAGAATGCCCAACTTTATTAGTATTAATAAGAATACTGTGTAAGGATGCCCAACTCTGTATATAAGTATTAATAAAAAAAAACTGCGTAAGGATGCCAAATTCTATACATGTATATAAGCATTAATATAAAAACTGTGTAAGGATGCCAAACTCTATATATAAGTATTAATATAAATACTGTGTAAGGATGCCAAACTCTATATATAAGTATTAATATAAATACTGTGTAAGGATGCCAAACTCTATATATAAGTATTAATATAAATACTGCGTAAGGATGCCAAACTCTATATATAAGTATTAATATAAATACTGCGTAAGGATGCCAAACTCTATATATAAGTATTAATATAAATACTGTGTAAGGATGCCAAACTCTATATATAAGTATTAATATAAATACTGCGTAAGGATGCCGAACTCTATATATAAGTATTAATATAAATATTACGTAAGGATGCCAAACTCTATATATAAGTATTAATATAAATACTGTGTAAGGATGCCAAACTCTATATATAAGTATTAATATAAATACTGTGTAAGGATGCCAAACTCTATATATAAGTATTAATATAAATACTGTGTAAGGATGCAAAACTCTATATATAAATATTAATATAAATACTGCATAAGGATGCCAAACTCTATATATAAGTATTAATATAAATACTGCGTAAGGATGCCAAGCTCTATATATAAGTATTAATATAAATACTGCGTAAGGATGCCAAACTCTATATGTAAGTATTAATATAAATACTGTATAAGGATGCCAAACTCTATATATAAGTATTATTATAATGTAAATGCTATGAATTCATCACAAAACCCTAGTTATAAGTATAAATATAAATGCTCTGTATTCATGCCCAACCCTAGCTATCAGTATTTATGTAAATGCTCTGTATTCATGCCCAACCCTAGCTATCAGTATTTATGTAAATGCTCTGTATTCATGCCCAACCCTAGCTATCAGTATTTATGTAAATGCTCTGTATTCATGCCCAACCCTAGCTATCAGTATTTATGTAAATGCTCTGTATTCATGCCCAACCCTAGCTATCAGTATTTATGTAAATGCTCTGTATTCATGCCCAACCCTAGCTATCAGTATTAATGGAAATGCTCTGTATTCATGCCCAACCCTAGCTATCAGTATTTATGTAAATGCTCTGTATTCATGCCCAACCCTAGTTATAAGTATTAATGTAAGTGCTCTGTATTTATTGCCTAACCCTAGCTATCAGTATTAATGTAAATGCTCTGTATTCATGCCCAACCCTAGCTATCAGTATTTATGTAAATGCTCTGTATTCATGCCCAACCCTAGTTATAAATATTAATGTAAGTGCTCTGTATTTATTGCCTAACCCTAGCTATCAGTATTAATGTAAATGCTCTGTATTCATGCCCAACCCTAGTTATAAGTATTAACGGAAATTAGTGGTGTTAGTAATACTCACTTTTTCTCAAACTTGAGATTATAGATGAGATCACAAATTTTACTGAGATACTTTCTGTGTCTTGGCTGTCTACAGAGAAACCAAATCAAACTAGTGTACTAATGTACCTATCATACATATATAAGTAAGACAGCTTTAGGTTAACAATAACCAAAAAGATAAAATTATGTTATTACCATGACATTAAATCAGAGAAATTAACTATAAAGTCAATTAAAAACTAGAGCTGTCCTAGCAGGACAAATACCCCTATGGCAATAAAATTGAAACATGCAATAACTCATCCCTTTATGACAAGACAGTAAAGAAGACCAGTCAACATAGCTTGATAGGAAGCAGAACTTTTGGTGCTTATGAAAGGGTCTTGTCACAGGAAATTTAGACAAAAGTTAAAACTTGATCTGTAGATCATCACATTGAAGTCATATACCAAGTTTCAGTTCATCAGGTCAAAGCACACGAGAGAAAAATGCAGAAAAAGTCAAAGGGCAATAACTCTTGGAAAAGTGGGTCAATCATCACAAAAGTTAACATCCATCTGTAAAACGTCACACTAAAGTTATATGCCAAGTTTCAGTTCAATATGTCAAAAGCATGTGGGAAAAGAGTCTGGAAAACCAATGTGCCAGACAGACGGACACAATGATTCCAGTATAACCTCCCTACTTCGTAGCCGGGGGTATAACTATTATGTTGGCTACTTTGTAGCCGGGGATATAACTATTATGTTGGCTACTTCGTAGCCGGGGATATAACTATTATGTTGGCTACTTCGTCGCCGGGGGTATAACTATTATGTTGGCTACTTTGTAGCCGGGGGGATAAAACTGCTATGTTGGCTACTTTGTAGCCGGGGGATATAACTATTATGTTGGCTACTTTGTAGCCGGGGGGATATAACTATTATGTTGGCTACTTTGTAGACGAGGGATATAACTATTATGTTGGCTATTTCGTAGCCGGGGGGATATAACTATTATGTTGGCTACTTTGTAGCCGGGGATATAACTATTATGTTGGCTACTTTGTAGCCGGGGGGATATAACTATTATGTTGGCTACTTCGTAGCCGGGGGATATAACTATTATGTTGGCTACTTCGTAGCCGGGGGATATAACTATTATGTTGGCTACTTCGTAGCCGGGGATATAACTATTATGTTGGCTACTTTGTAGCCGGGGGGATATAACTATTATGTTGGCTACTTTGTAGCCGGGGATATAACTATTATGTTGGCTACTTCGTAGCCGGGGATATAACTATTATGTTGGCTACTTAGTAGCCGGGGATATAACTATTATGTTGGCTACTTCGTAGCCGGGGGATATAACTATTATGTTGGCTACTTTGTAGCCGGGGGGATATAACTATTATGTTGGCTACTTCGTAGCCAGGGGGATATAACTATTATGTTGGCTACTTCGTAGCCGGGGGATATAACTATTATGTTGGCTACTTTGTAGCCGGGGGGGATATAACTATTATGTTGGCTACTTCGTAGCCGGGGGATATAACTATTATGTTGGCTACTTCGTAGCCGGGGGATATAACTATTATGTTGGCTACTTTGTAGCCGGGGATATAACTATTATGTTGGCTACTTTGTTGGCTACTTCGTAGCCGGGGATATAACTATTATGTTGGCTACTTAGTAGCCGGGGATATAACTATTATGTTGGCTACTTCGTAGCCGGGGGATATAACTATTATGTTGGCTACTTTGTAGCCGGGGGGATATAACTATTATGTTGGCTACTTCGTAGCCAGGGGGATATAACTATTATGTTGGCTACTTCGTAGCCGGGGGGATATAACTATTATGTTGGCTACTTTGTAGCCGGGGGGATATAACTATTATGTTGGCTACTTCGTAGCCGGGGATATAACTATTATGTTGGCTACTTTGTAGCCGGGGGGATATAGCTATTATGTTGGCTACTTCGTAGCCGGGGGGATATAACTATTATGTTGGCTACTTCGTAGCCGGGGGATATAACTATTATGTTGGCTACTTTGTAGCCGGGGATATAACTATTATGTTGGCTACTTTGTAGCCGGGGGGATATAACTATTATGTTGGCTACTTCATAGCCGGGGGGATATAACTATTATGTTGGCTACTTCATAGCCGGGGGGATATAACTATTATGTTGGCTACTTTGTAGCTGGGGGATATAACTATTATGTTGGCTACTTTGTAGCCGGGGGGGATATAACTATTATGTTGGCTACTTCGTAACAGGGGGGATATAACTATTATGTTGGCTACTTCGTAGCCGGGGATATAACTATTATGTTGGCTACTTTGTAGCCGGGGGATATAACTATTATGTTGGATACTTCGTAGCCGGGGGGATATAACTATTATGTTGGCTACTTTGTAGCCGGGGGGATATAACTATTATGTTGGCTACTTCGTAGCCGGGGGATATAACTATTATGTTGGCTACTTCGTAGCCGGGGATATAACTATTATGTTGGCTACTTTGGGCTACTTTGTAGCCAGGGGGATATAACTATTATGTTGGCTACTTCGTAGCCAGGGGATATAAATATTATGTTGGCTACTTTGTAGCCGGGGGGGATTAACTATTATGTTGGCTACTTCGTAGTAGGGGGGATACAACTATTATGTTGGCTACTTCGTAGCCGGGGATATAACTATTATGTTGGCTACTTCGTAGCCGGGGGATATAACTATTATGTTGGCTACTTTGTAGCCGGGGGGATATAACTATTATGTTGGCTACTTTGTAGCCGGGGGGATATAACTATTATGTTGGCTACTTTGTAGCCGGGGGGATATAACTATTATGTTGGCTACTTCGTAGCCGGGGGATATAAGTATTATGTTGGCTACTTCGTAGCCGGGGATATAACTATTATGTTGGCTACTTTGGGCTACTTTGTAGCTGGGGGGATATAACTATTATGTTGGCTACTTTGTAGCCGGGGGGATATAACTATTATGTTGGCTACTTTGTAGCCGGGGGATATAACTATTATGTTGGCTACTTTGTAGCCGGGGGATATAACTATTATGTTGGCTACTTTGTAGCCGGGGGGATATAACTATTATGTTGGCTACTTCGTAGCCGGGGGGATATAACTATTATGTTGGCTACTTCGTAGCCGGGGGATATAACTATTATGTTGGCTACTTCGTAGCCGGGGATATAACTATTATGTTGGCTACTTTGTAGCCGGGGGGATATAACTATTATGTTGGCTACTTTGTAGCCGGGGATATAACTATTATGTTGGCTACTTCGTAGCCGGGGATATAACTATTATGTTGGCTACTTTGTAGCCGGGGGGATATAACTATTATGTTGGCTACTTCGTAGCCGGGGGATATAACTATTATGTTGGCTACTTCGTAGCCGGGGGATATAACTATTATGTTGGCTACTTTGTAGCCGGGGGGATATAACTATTATGTTGGCTACTTCGTAGCAGGGGGGATATAACTATTATGTTGGCTACTTCGTAGCCGGGGATATAACTATTATGTTGGCTACTTCGTAGCCGGGGGGGATATAACTATTATGTTGGCTACTTTGTAGCCGGGGGGATATAACTATTATGTTGGCTACTTTGTAGCCGGGGGGATATAACTATTATGTTGGCTACTTCGTAGCCGGGGGGATATAACTATTATGTTGGCTACTTTGTAGCCGGGGGGATATAACTATTATGTTGGGTACTTCGTAGCCGGGGGATATAACTATTATGTTGGCTATTTCGTAGCCGGGGATATAACTATTATGTTGGCTATTTTGGGCTACTTTGTAGCCGGGGGGATATAACTATTATGTTGGCTACTTTGTAGCCGGGGGGATATAACTATTATGTTGGCTACTTTGTAGCCGGGGATATAACTATTATGTTGGCTACTTCGTAGCCGGGGATATAACTATTATGTTGGCTACTTTGTAGCCGGGGGGATATAACTATTATGTTGGCTACTTCGTAGCCGGGGGGATATAACTATTATGTTGGCTACTTCGTAGCCGGGGGATATAACTATTATGTTGGCTACTTCGTAGCCGGGGATATAACTATTATGTTGGCTACTTTGTAGCCGGGGGGATATAACTATTATGTTGGCTACTTTGTAGCCGGGGGAATATAACTATTATGTTGGCTACTTTGTAGCCGGGGGGATATAACTATTATGTTGGCTACTTCGTAGCCGGGGGTATAACTATTATGTTGGCTACTTTGTAGCCGGGGGTATAACTATTATGTTGGCTATCTTTTATGAATTGTTTCTTTGATTGCTATGTCAATAATAATACATAAATATTTTTATCGCAAAATATTGGTAGCACAAATGAGTCTCATCTCCCCCAAAACTTGATCTCCGGTAAAGAAAAATGCAAACTCAAAAATAATGCATGGTAGAAGTAATCTGAGAAAATGCTAAAATAGCCTATCAAAATAAGTCACATTCTTAAATTATGAAACCACTGGGATCATAGTTATAAAGAGAGTTAAGTTACATGGTCAACGTCAGAAGACTTACTTCTCCATTACTGTACTGATACTGTTCTCAAACTCCTTCTCTGTTGCACTTAACTAATAAAAAGAAAAAAGATTGATGCATAAGTCTATGATCATCAGATAATAGGCCAGTATCTCATACAAATATCTGTCCATTTTGTATGTATTTCTTGATCTTTTATTAAATCACATTAACTGTAGATGTATGACAATAGGATAAACTGCATTTTTCTCAGATTTATCTGATATAATGTCAGGATTGTTTAATTTGTCTATGGCAGAATCAAAGAAAAATGTAATCAGACCTCTAAATATGCAGCAATTGTTCTTAATGTGTCCTGTTTCAGCTCTACAGCAATGACCTCACATGACTTGCCTGGTAACCATGGTAATACTGCATTGATCTTACCATGCATCTGTAAATCATTACAAAAATATTTTACAGAAAACATTTCACATAAAACATAAAGTTATTCAATTCAATAATATCTTCAGAAAAATCTCAAAAAAGAAGAAAACTGACAGTCATAAGAGACTTTACTGCTTGACCTTGACCTCCGAGTCTCGTATCTACAAGTATGTTCGTCCCATCATTCTACATTTGTACATGAAATATGAAACCTGTTGACAACCTTTAGAGTTTATCACCACTGCAGTGTTGACAAACACTTGAATTAATAATAAATGCTCTTAATTCAGATTATTTCTGATTCCTTACAGTATTAAATGACTGAATATAATTGTTTTTCGTATTTTTCACCCTTTCAACAGCATTACACCACTTCAAATGTTTTGGAATGTGTAACAGGCAACTGAAATTGCAAGTTTGATAAATACATTGAGCATTGCATTGATTCATATCTGACAAGGACTCCTGTTTTATGATTTATCTCAACAAAATTATATTTAAATCTTAACATGCCACACACAATGATTTCTGGGCTTCTTTGAGTATTTCATGATTTCCTCAAAAATTACATGATCCAAAACACAAATCTTGACTTTTATTTTGATTTACCTGTATTTCATATTTTTTCCTAGTATTTATTGATATCTTGACATCCTGCATAATGAAATTGAAGTTGAAAGTCATGACACCAGTATTGTTGAAGTTAACTGCTGTAGAATCATTCTGACCTGAGCCTGCATTGGTGACCACCTCAGACTGGTCTCTGCAACATTTAATATATTTTGAACATTTTGCCTTGGAAGTATTTTTTATAAATGTAGAAACATAAATATTTTGTTAAGTGGTCCAGTGCGGTAGTAATCAGGAATGAGTTTTACTTAAAGTCCTAGACTTAGATGTAGACTTTATGATTAAAACTATGTGTGCGTATGTTGCGTTTTACTAAAAGATGTTATTCCACTCGTAAACGTAGACTTAGACGTAGTGTCAGTCATAAGCTACGATTGGAACTTTTTGACACGTAGACAGAAAATTTCTTAGCAACAAGAAATCAATATTGAGTAATGTGTACTTTCACTTTTGACCTTGTTGTCTTCTGTTAACAAGAAAAACAAGATGGAGAAAATGAGTAAGCCATAGAGAGAGAGAGAGAGAGAGAGAGAGAGAGAGAGAGATGTGGTAGACTATTATTATCAAATAATCGCATGTCTACTTAGACTGTTGAACAATGCATATTTTCTATATAAAGGAAACGCATCTGACAGGCCAGTAAAATCGCGTCTTATGTTTATTCAAACAGTCATTGAAAAGCTTTCTGAGAATGATCCATACAGAAATATGGAAAGTACATGTGTAAAAAAAATATCTCCTGCGTACGAGATAGGTATATCATTCACACGACATAAAAAGTGGTGCGCTCTAGATAATTATGTTGTTCGCACAACATAATAAGTCGTGCGCTCAAGATAGTTAAGTCGTTTGCATGACATAATTTGGCAAATAGAAATAAAGTACTTGGCAGCCATTTCATGCGGTAACTTGATATTCATGTAGCAGATGTTTTCATAAATGTCAAGAAATAAGCAGTCAGTATATATACAATTTCTTTAAATCTTACGCCCATTGAAAAATACAGTGTTATCAATTCATCATGACTTCCCACATCCATTTTTATCTTGTGTCTGAGAGATGTTTGCTATTGACTGATTAACTATCTCATGAGCACAACTTATTATGGAGCACACATGACTTACTATGTCATGCGAACCACTTACTATGTTATGTGAAAGAGATAACTATCTCGTATGCACAACTTTTTATGTTGTGTGAATGACATAACTATCTCATGCACACGACTTAAGAAGTTGTGCACACAAGATGATTTTTTTTTTACAAATGTCCCTTCCATACTTCCTAAGATCCATGTATCAAAGTTGTCTTGTTGAAGTTTGTAGCTTTGATCAATTTCACAATCCTCTGAAGATATTGAACCTATGAGGAGGTAGGTTCAAACGCAAAATCAGCATGTGTTTATGAACATGAATATCACTCTAACATGGCTTGTTGTCTTATGTGTCTATCGGCAACACCAGCGAAGTCAAAAACAGTTATTTTTAGTATAAATGCCAAGGTCATTGACTCTGGTTTTATTTGAAAGGGTTTCATTTGTTGAGTTTGCATGCCAAATATGAAGGCTTTATCTCTTATGGTTCAAAAGTTATGGTGAAGGTTAAAGTTTTCGCGGCCACACAGATTCAAAGACCAAAAACTATATGCCCCAAAACCTTCGATTATGATGGAATAAAAAAAGATAAGGAAAGATAATACAGTTACGAACAGTTACACTGCATGATATAACAATATATTTAGAGGGTTTGAATTATATATGGTTTATATTATTATACCCTGTGATGAACTGCAGACACTTTAATTCAGCACAGTATAGACAAAATGAAATACTAAATAAATAAATAAATAACAAAAATAGAAAATATAAATAAATAAAAGAGAGTAAAATTCATTTGTTATATTTATCCTTTTTTCAGTTTATCCAGTCATGCAGTCATGTTTTTATTTTGAATTTACCTGGGGTGGTAAGTACATAAATTTAAACATGACACAGCTTTGAAATTACTGCTTGCTGTTGACAAATTTCGTTAGGCACTGAATGCAACTTGCTGACAAGGAATATTTGGATTACATGCCATTTACTACAGATGATAGGTATGATTAGAAACAGTGTCCAAGAAATATGCTGATAATGCATTTAATACTGTGTTAGACTTAAAAGGACATCTAGATCTGGCTGACCATTATTCCATTAGTATTATCTTTTATTTTTTTTCGTTTTTACTTCTGAAAATTTTTTTATGCTCTTTGTGTTGCCTTTGAGGGATAGCAGAATATTTTTATGCTAGCTTCTGACTTCAAAATGGCGGTGACAGAATAAAATTTTACAGTTTTCGAGCTATATATCAATATTTATAATTTCTGGATATTCATCTCTGTCTTCATCTTACATTTCGACTTCATTTTCCTCGATACAAGAACGCCATAAATTTACTCTCTGCGTAAGTTTTTTGATTGACGTTATGCTGACATTACCAACTGTAGTTTTGGCGTAACATGATTTTGGCACCCTTAGGGTTAAACAATGTCTTATAACACTCTAACATGGCTTGCTGTCTTATGTGTCTAATGACAGCCCCTATTTCGAAAAACACGATCTCTCCTCAAGACACCTTCCTTTCATTTCTAAATTAACAATAAAACAGCCTCCATTGTACTTAAGTGCGAATTAACGTCTGCTACTAGGCACACATAAGTTTATATGTAAATCTACGCATAATCATAAGTTACGGTGCCTAGTTTACGTTTACGTCTATGTTTGGGCTGACGACCTTTAGTAAACTCACTCCAGAACATCATCCATACAGACCTCATAATGGTCGCTGTAAAGTTCAAGGCATACGAACACACTGTTTTAGCTACTTTGCTAAAAAGGTTATCTTGCATGAGGGTGCCATCTATGCATAGCATCATAGGAATCCTTCATGAGGGTCCTATCTATACATAGCATCATAGGAATCCTGCATGAGGGTCAATTTATGTATAGCATTATAAGAATCCTATATGAGGGTCCTATCTATACATAGTATCATAGATATCCTGCAAAAGGATCCCATCTATGCATAGCGTCATAGGAATCCTTCATGAGGGTCCCATCTATGCTTAGCATCACAGGAATTCTACTTGAAGGTTATATCTCTGCATAGCATCATAGGAATCCTGCATGAGGGTCCCATCTATGCATAACAACATAGGAATCCAGCATGGGAATCTCATCTATGCATAGCATCAAAGGAATCCTACATGAGGGTCCCAACTATGCTTAGCATCATAAGAATTCTGCATGAAGGTCATATCTGTGTACAGTATCATAGGAATCCTGCATGAAGGTCATATCTGTGCATAGCATCATAGGAATTCTGCATGAGGGTCCCATCTATGCTTAGCATCTTAGAAATCATGCATGAGGGCCACATCTATGTTTAGCATTATAGGAATCCTATGAAGTTTTGACCTTACAAAACTCAAATGGTTTGAAAGTAGATTTTTACTTTTTATATTACACTGATGTATCTTATGAAACATTAATTTCATTATGTTAATCTAAACGATTCCGCTAAAATGTGATTGAATCTATCATACTTGTGAGTTTGATAAGAAAAAGCTAAAATGTATAAGAATGCTATTTAATGTAAATGTGAACTTAAAATTTATTAATACACCACATATAATTTCGTGTTCCCAGTGGTGTGCACTAGTCACACAAATTATATTTTTTAACTCTGATGAACATTGACATACCAATCCTTTCTTGTGATCAACAATGATGAACATAGATATATCAGATCCTTTCTTGGTCTTATAAGATACAGTCAGACAGCGTGAATGTTGATTTTATCAGTTTTGTGCAGTGTGCTCGATGATGTCCTCATCATTACTGGGAATTTCACCATATTTTATTTTTCACCATAGACAGCAATTTCACTACTTTCATACCAAATATCTTTTTTAGGGTTCCAAACATTTGACCAAAAAGGAGGCATCCTTTATTCATAAGTTACATACATGTATTAACTTTTATTAAAGGACATATGTCAATGTGTTCCTTTTAACTATAATTATTATTCACAATATTTTGTGAAATCCTACTATATACTTACTGCTGTAGTTTTTGCTGAAGAAATTCCACAAGATCAGTAGAGAGCTGGAGTTTCTTTTCAGTTATCTTATCTTTTTCTATAGATTTCACCTGAAACAACAAATTCTAGTACTGTGTACTGTAAAACAATTTTAATTCGTGAAAATTTATTTCCCTGTAATTTCACAAGTACTGATCCATGGGAAAATAATCTCCTTCCTGCCCTTGATTTTAATATTAGGATATAACATGTATATGGCTTCTTGTGAAAATTATATCTTACAAATATAACATGCATATAGCGACTTGTAAAAAGTATGTCTCACAATATAACATGTATATGGCGACTTGTGAGAATTATGTCTGATTCATAAATATAACATGTATATGGCTTGTGAGACATATGTCTCACAAATACATGTATAACATGCATATGGCTTCTTGAGAAAATTTTGTCCATGGGAAACAGGAGTGATTTAAGATATACTGGGGGCATTAGACCAACTATAATCAATCTTATACTTAAATCACATCATAGCAATTAGTGTCATAGGTAAAGATGACCTATAGGAAAGTATTACCTTGATTCCTGATTCCCCTTCTTTGAGAACAACCATGTATGAGATTCCAGCTGATCTACAATACTCTTGGATATCTTCCTGAGCCTGACAGCAAATACTAAACAATTACTTCATGATCTAAATACATCTATTAGCTCTCTCTCTCTTTCTCTCTCTTATCTTGCTCTATCTATCTCTACATATATTCAAGAAATGACTGTCTGGGTTCTTCTTTTTATAAAGACATAGACAAAAACCAATGCACAAACTGTATAATCCACAAATAATTTGTTTGTGTATAGTTGTTTTTTTTTACTATACCTCGATAGAAACACATTTTTACAGTTATATGAATAATAAACTAAACCAACTCCAACCTCTTTTTTGGACAGAAATCTTTCAATTTATCAAAATGAAGTGACCTTGTTCATATTACATGTGGCCTCCATTATGTACAATGAGTGACATTATCTGTATAGACTTCCATCCTGAATCTTTCAGTCACAAGTCTTGGACCACTAATTTTCAACCTCCTCTATTGGCGTGACCTACCTGCATGGTCTCCAAGAGTATCTCCACCTTAAGTCCTGCAGCCCACAAGTCTCGAACCACTCCCATTCTCTCCTTTATCATTGGTTTATGTCCAATTGTGCACACAAGGATATCATACGGACTGCTGGTGTTACACTGAAAACAACAAGGATATCATATGGACTGCTAATTACACTGCATACAATAAGGATATCATATGGACTGCTAGTGTTACACTGAAAACAACAAAGATATCATATGAACTGCTAGTATTACACTGAATACAACAAGGATATCATACGGACTGCTAGTGTTACACTGAAAACAACAAGGATATATGGACTGCTAGTATTACACTGAAAACAACACAGATATCATATGAACTGCTAGTATTACACTGAATACAACAAGGATATCATACGGACTGCTAGTGTTACACTGAAAACAACAAGGATATATGGACTGCTAGTATTACACTGAAAACAACACAGATATCATATGAACTGCTAGTATTACACTGAATACAACAAGGATATCATACGGACTGCTAGTGTTACACTGAAAACAACAAGGATATATGGACTGCTAGTATTACACTGAAAACAACAAAGATATCATATGGACTGCTAGTATTACACTGAATACAACAAGGATATCATATGGACTGCTAGTGTTACACTGAAAACAACAAAGATATCATATGGACTGCTAGTATTACACTGTAAACAACAAAGATATCATATGGACTGCTAGTATTACACTGAATACAACAAAGATATCATATGGACTGCTAGTGTTGCACTGAAAACAACACAGATATCATACGAACTGCTAGTATTACACTGAATACAACAAGGATATCATATGGACTGCTAGTGTTACACTGACAACAACACAGATATCATATGGACTGCTAGTATTACACTGAATACAACAAGGATATCATATGGACTGCTAGTGTTACACTGACAACAACACAGATATCATATGGACTGCTAGTATTACCCTGAAAACAACAACACTGTACTACAAAGTTCAATTCAAAATTCTGAAGAACATTCAAAAAATAACTTTCATTAAAACATAACATGGTACCTATGGTACCGAATCACCTAGCTGTCATACATCCGACCCTCTAACCGACTGAGCTACCCGAGCTCCACAAAAATAGAGCTTTAACAGCCAATCATTAGCTAATCGCATGCATGACGACCGCTGAAAGTGAAGGGATTTACCTAACGTACATGCAGGCGGATATATATTGATTGATTGAGTATTGTTTTACGTTTACGTATATATATATATACATGTATGTATATATATATATATATATATATATATATATATATATATATAAAGCACAAATAGAATCAGTGAAACACCTGGGAGTACAATGGACCTTGGATCTCTGAAGAAATACCTGTAGAAAATAAAGACAAATTAGACAAACATATAAAGCACAAAGACACTACAGCTAACAAGGCACCCAATATTTCACTTATGTTCATTCCCCATCTGGGACTCGAACCCACAACCTATGGTACCGAATCACCTAGCTGTCATGCATACGACTGTCTAACCGACTGAGCTACCCGAGCTCCACACAATGGAGCTGTAATAGCCAATCATTAGCTAATCATATGCATGACAACATGGCCACGGAAAGTGAAGGAATTTACCCAACGTAAATGCAGGCGGATCCTCTGAAAGAATACAATCACTGAAAGAGAAATAAACATATAAAGCACAAATAGAATCAGTGAAACACTTGGGAGTACTATGGACCTTGGATCTCTGTAGAAAATAAAGACAAATTAGACAAACATATAAAGCACAAAGACACTACAGCTAACAAGGCACCCTATATTTCACTTATATTCGTTCCCAGTCTGGGACTCAAACCCACGACCTATGGTACCGAATCACCTAGCTGTCATTTATACGACCATCTAACCGACTAAGCTACCCGAGCTCCACAAAATGGAGCTTTAATAGCCAATCATTAGCTAATCGTATGCATGACAACACGACCGCGGAAAGTGAAGGGATTTACCTAACGTAAATATATATATATCATAAATTAGAGCAAAATAGATAGTGCTAACACTCATAATATATGAACCATTTTAAAATAAGTACATGTACATAAAATTGTACAATTTCTTATATATGCATTCAACCCACTCAGATCATTGGGGAATCTTTTCTTATATGTGATCATATACTGTGTTCTAGTTTACAAAAATTCATCTAGAGGACAGATGAGTAGCCAAAAGACAATAAATCTGAGCAGACAACAAAGTGTGATAACTTTGAACCAATTTGTCTCTATCTACCAAGAAGGACAGGAAATGGAAAATAAACAAGACTCGTGTGATATGTCTGGACCAACCTGCCTGTCTTATAGGAAAGAACAAAATAAACAATACTCCTGTGATAGCTCTGGACCAACCTGCCTGTCTTATAGGAAGAGAACGAAATAAACAATACTCCTGTGATAGCTCTGGACCAACCTGCCTGTCTTATAGGAGAGAACAAAATAAACAATACTCCTGTGATAGCTCTGGACCAACCTGCCTGCCTTATAGGAAGAGAATGAAATAAACAATACTCCTGTGATAGCTCTGGACCAACCTGCCTGTCTTATAGGAGAGAACGAAATAAACAATACTCCTGTGATAGCTCTGGACCAACCTGCCTGTCTTATAGGAAGAGAATGAAATAAACAATACTCCTGTGATAGCTCTGGACCAACCTACCTGTCTTATAGGAGAGAACGAAATAAACAATACTCCTGTGATAGCTCTGGACCAACCTGCCTGTCTTATAGGAAGAGAATGAAATAAACAATACTCCTGTGATAGCTCTGGACCAACCTGCCTGTCTTATAGGAGAGAACAAAATAAACAATACTCCTGTGATAGCTCTGGACCAACCTGCCTGTCTTATAGGAAGAGAATGAAATACACAATACTCCTGTGATAGCTCTGGACCAACCTGCCTGTCTTATAGGAAGAGAATGAAATAAACAATACTCCTGTGATAGCTCTGGACCAACCTCCCTGTTTTATAGGAAGAGAATGAAATAAACAATACTCCTGTGATAGCTCTGGACCAACCTGCCTGTCTTATAGGAAGAGAACGAAATAAACAATACTCCTGTGATAGCTCTGGACCAACCTGCCTGTCTTATAGGAGAGAACAAAATAAACAATACTCCTGTGATAGCTCTGGACCAACCTGCCTGCCTTATAGGAAGAGAATGAAATAAACAATACTCCTGTGATAGCTCTGGACCAACCTGCCTGTCTTATAGGAGAGAACGAAATAAACAATACTCCTGTGATAGCTCTGGACCAACCTGCCTGTCTTATAGGAAGAGAATGAAATAAACAATACTCCTGTGATAGCTCTGGACCAACCTACCTGTCTTATAGGAGAGAACGAAATAAACAATACTCCTGTGATAGCTCTGGACCAACCTGCCTGTCTTATAGGAAGAGAATGAAATAAACAATACTCCTGTGATAGCTCTGGACCAACCTGCCTGTCTTATAGGAGAGAACAAAATAAACAATACTCCTGTGATAGCTCTGGACATACCTGCCTGTCTTATAGGAAGAGAATGAAATACACAATACTCCTGTGATAGCTCTGGACCAACCTGCCTGTCTTATAGGAAGAGAATGAAATAAACAATACTCCTGTGATAGCTCTGGACCAACCTACCTGTTTTATAGGAAGAGAATGAAATAAACAATACTCCTGTGATAGCTCTGGACCAACCTGCCTGTCTTATAGGAGAGAACAAAATAAACAATACTCCTGTGATAGCTCTGGACCAACCTGTCTGTCTTATAGGAGAGAATGAAATAAACAATACTCCTGTGATAGCTCTGGACCAACCTGCCTGTCTTATAGGAGAGAACAAAATAAACAATACTCCTGTGATAGCTCTGGACATACCTGCCTGTCTTATAGGAAGAGAATGAAATAAACAATACTCCTGTGATAGCTCTGGACCAACCTGCCTGTCTTATAGGAGAGAACGAAATAAACAATACTCCTGTGATAGCTCTGGACCAACCTGCCTGTCTTATAGGAAGAGAATGAAATAAACAATACTCCTGTGATAGCTCTGGACCAACCTACCTGTCTTATAGGAGAGAACGAAATAAACAATACTCCTGTGATAGCTCTGGACCAACCTGCCTGTCTTATAGGAAGAGAATGAAATAAACAATACTCCTGTGATAGCTCTGGACCAACCTGCCTGTCTTATAGGAGAGAACAAAATAAACAATACTCCTGTGATAGCTCTGGACCAACCTGCCTGTCTTATAGGAAGAGAATGAAATACACAATACTCCTGTGATAGCTCTGGACCAACCTGCCTGTCTTATAGGAAGAGAATGAAATAAACAATACTCCTGTGATAGCTCTGGACCAACCTCCCTGTTTTATAGGAAGAGAATGAAATAAACAATACTCCTGTGATAGCTCTGGACCAACCTGCCTGTCTTATAGGAAGAGAACGAAATAAACAATACTCCTGTGATAGCTCTGGACCAACCTGCCTGTCTTATAGGAGAGAACAAAATAAACAATACTCCTGTGATAGCTCTGGACCAACCTGCCTGCCTTATAGGAAGAGAATGAAATAAACAATACTCCTGTGATAGCTCTGGACCAACCTGCCTGTCTTATAGGAGAGAACGAAATAAACAATACTCCTGTGATAGCTCTGGACCAACCTGCCTGTCTTATAGGAAGAGAATGAAATAAACAATACTCCTGTGATAGCTCTGGACCAACCTACCTGTCTTATAGGAGAGAACGAAATAAACAATACTCCTGTGATAGCTCTGGACCAACCTGCCTGTCTTATAGGAAGAGAATGAAATAAACAATACTCCTGTGATAGCTCTGGACCAACCTGCCTGTCTTATAGGAGAGAACAAAATAAACAATACTCCTGTGATAGCTCTGGACATACCTGCCTGTCTTATAGGAAGAGAATGAAATACACAATACTCCTGTGATAGCTCTGGACCAACCTGCCTGTCTTATAGGAAGAGAATGAAATAAACAATACTCCTGTGATAGCTCTGGACCAACCTACCTGTTTTATAGGAAGAGAATGAAATAAACAATACTCCTGTGATAGCTCTGGACCAACCTGCCTGTCTTATAGGAGAGAACAAAATAAACAATACTCCTGTGATAGCTCTGGACCAACCTGTCTGTCTTATAGGAGAGAATGAAATAAACAATACTCCTGTGATAGCTCTGGACCAACCTGCCTGTCTTATAGGAGAGAACAAAATAAACAATACTCCTGTGATAGCTCTGGACATACCTGCCTGTCTTATAGGAAGAGAATGAAATAAACAATACTCCTGTGATAGCTCTGGACCAACCTGCCTGTCTTATAGGAGAGAACGAAATAAACAATACTCCTGTGATAGCTCTGGACCAACCTGCCTGTCTTATAGGAGAGAACAAAATAAACAATACTCCTGTGATAGCTCTGGACCAACCTGCCTGTCTTATAGGAGACAACGAAATAAACAATACTCCTGTGATAGCTCTGGACATACCTGCCTGTCTTGCAGGAAGAGAACAAAATAAACAATACTCCTGTGATAGCTCTGGACCAACCTGTCTGTCTTATAGGAGAGAATGAAATAAACATTACTCCTGTGATAGCTCTGGACCAACCTGCCTGTCTTATAGGAGAGAATGAAATAAACAATACTCCTGTGATAGCTCTGGACCAACCTGCCTGTCTTATAGGAGAGAATGAAATAAACATTACTCCTGTGATAGCTCTGGACCAACCTGCCTGTCTTATAGGAAGAGAATGAAATAAACAATACTCCTGTGATAGCTCTGGACCAACCTGCCTGTCTTATAGGAGAGAATGAAATAAACAATACTCCTGTGATAGCTCTGGACCAACCTGCCTGTCTTATAGGAGAGAATGAAATAAATAATACTCCTGTGATAGCTCTGGACCAACCTGCCTGTCTTATAGGAGAGAATGAAATAAATAATACTCCTGTGATAGCTCTGGACCAACCTGCCTGTCTTATAGAAGAGAACGAAATAAACAACACTCTTGTGATAGCTCTGGACCAACCTGCCTGTCTTATAGGAGAGAATGAAATAAACATTACTCCTGTGATAGCTCTGGACCAACCTGTCTGTCTTATAGAAGAGAACGAAATAAACAATACTCCTGTGATAGCTCTGGACCAACCTGCCTGTCTTATAGGAGAGAACAAAATAAACAATACTCCTGTGATAGGTCTGGACCAACCTGCCTGTCTTATAGGAGAGAACAAAATAAACAATACTCCTGTGATAGCTCTGGACCAACCTGCCTGTCTTATAGGAAGAGAATGAAATAAACAATACTCCTGTGATAGCTCTGGACCAACCTGCCTGTCTTATAGGAGAGAACGAAATAAACAATACTCCTGTGATAGCTCTGGACCAACCTGCCTGTCTTATAGGAAGAGAATGAAATAAACATTACTCCTGTGATAGCTCTGGACCAACCTGCCTGTCTTATAGGAAGAGAATGAAATAAACATTACTCCTGTGATAGCTCTGGACCAACCTGTCTGACTTATAGGAGAGAACGAAATAAACAATACTCCTGTGATAGCTCTGGACCAACCTGCCTGTCTTATAGGAGAGAACAAAATAAACAATACTCCTGTGATAGCTCTGGACCAACCTGCCTGTCTTATAGGAGAGAACAAAATAAACAATACTCCTGTGACAGCTCTGGACCAACCTGCCTGTCTTATAGGAAGAGAATGAAATAAACAATACTCCTGTGATAGCTCTGGACCAACCTGTCTGTCTTATAGGAGGAGAATGAAATAAACAATACTCCTGTGATAGCTCTGGACCAACCTGTCTGTCTTATAGGAGAGAATGAAATAAACAATACTCCTGTGATAGCTCTGGACCAACCTGCCTCTCTTATAGGAAGAGAATGAAATAAACAATACTCCTGTGATAGCTCTGGACCAACCTGCCTGTCTTATAGGAGAGAACAAAATAAACAATACTCCTGTGATAGCTCTGGACCAACCTGCCTGTCTTATAGGAAGAGAATGAAATAAACAATACTCCTGTGATAGCTCTGGACCAACCTACCTGTCTTATAGGAGAGAACGAAATAAACAATACTCCTGTGATAGCTCTGGACCAACCTGCCTGTCTTATAGGAGAGAACAAAATAAACAATACTCCTGTGATAGCTCTGGACCAACCTGTCTGTCTTATAGGAGAGAATGAAATAAACAATACTCCTGTGATAGCTCTGGACCAACCTGCCTGTCTTATAGGAGAGAACAAAATAAACAATACTCCTGTGATAGCTCTGGACATACCTGCCTGTCTTATAGGAAGAGAATGAAATAAACAATACTCCTGTGATAGCTCTCGACCAACCTGCCTGTCTTATAGGAGAGAACGAAATAAACAATACTCCTGTGATAGCTCTGGACCAACCTGCCTGTCTTATAGGAGAGAACAAAATAAACAATACTCCTGTGATAGCTCTGGACCAACCTGCCTGTCTTATAGGAGACAACGAAATAAACAATACTCCTGTGATAGCTCTGGACATACCTGCCTGTCTTGTAGGAAGAGAACAAAATAAACAATACTCCTGTGATAGCTCTGGACCAACCTGTCTGTCTTATAGGAGAGAATGAAATAAACATTACTCCTGTGATAGCTCTGGACCAACCTGCCTGTCTTATAGGAGAGAATGAAATAAACAATACTCCTGTGATAGCTCTGGACCAACCTGCCTGTCTTATAGGAGAGAATGAAATAAACAATACTCCTGTGATAGCTCTGGATCAACCTGCCTGTCTTATAGGAAGAGAATGAAATAAACAATACTCCTGTGATAGCTCTGGACCAACCTGCCTGTCTTATAGGAGAGAATGAAATAAACAATACTCCTGTGATAGCTCTGGACCAACCTGCCTGTCTTATAGGAGAGAATGAAATAAATAATACTCCTGTGATAGCTCTGGACCAACCTGCCTGTCTTATAGGAGAGAATGAAATAAATAATACTCCTGTGATAGCTCTGGACCAACCTGCCTGTCTTATAGAAGAGAACGAAATAAACAACACTCTTGTGATAGCTCTGGACCAACCTGCCTGTCTTATAGGAGAGAATGAAATAAACATTACTCCTGTGATAGCTCTGGACCAACCTGTCTGTCTTATAGAAGAGAACGAAATAAACAATACTCCTGTGATAGCTCTGGACCAACCTGCCTGTCTTATAGGAGAGAACAAAATAAACAATACTCCTGTGATAGGTCTGGACCAACCTGCCTGTCTTATAGGAGAGAACAAAATAAACAATACTCCTGTGATAGCTCTGGACCAACCTGCCTGTCTTATAGGAAGAGAATGAAATAAACAATACTCCTGTGATAGCTCTGGACCAACCTGCCTGTCTTATAGGAGAGAACGAAATAAACAATACTCCTGTGATAGCTCTGGACCAACCTGCCTGTCTTATAGGAAGAGAATGAAATAAACATTACTCCTGTGATAGCTCTGGACCAACCTGCCTGTCTTATAGGAAGAGAATGAAATAAACATTACTCCTGTGATAGCTCTGGACCAACCTGTCTGACTTATAGGAGAGAACGAAATAAACAATACTCCTGTGATAGCTCTGGACCAACCTGCCTGTCTTATAGGAGAGAATGAAATAAACAATACTCCTGTGATAGCTCTGGACCAACCTGCCTGTCTTATAGGAGAGAACGAAATAAACAATACTCCTGTGATAGCTCTGGACATACCTGCCTGTCTTATAGGAGAGAATGAAATAAACAATACTCCTGTGATATCTCTGGACCAACCTGCCTGTCTTATAGGAGAGAACGAAATAAACAATACTCCTGTGATAGCTCTGGACCAACCTGCCTGTCTTATAGGAGAGATGAAATAAACAATACTCCTGTGATAGCTCTGGACCAACCTGCCTGTCTTATAGGAGAGAATGAAATAAACAATACTCCTGTGATAGCTCTGGACATACCTGCCTGTCTTATAGGAAGAGAATGAAATAAACAATACTCCTGTGATAGCTCTGGACATACCTGCCTGTCTTATAGGAAGAGAATGAAATAAACAATACTCCTGTGATAGCTCTGGACCAACCTGCCTGTCTTATAGGAGAGAACGAAATAAACAATACTCCTGTGATAGCTCTGGACGAACCTGTCTGTCTTATAGGAGAGAACAAAATAAACAATACTCCTGTGATAGCTCTGGACCAACCTGTCTGTCTTATAGGAAGAGAATGAAATAAACAATACTCCTGTGATAGCTCTGGACCAACCTGCCTGTCTTATAGGAAGAGAATGAAATAAACAATACTCCTGTGATAGCTCTGGACCAACCTGCCTGTCTTATAGGAGAGAACAAAATAAACAATACTCCTGTGATAGCTCTGGACCAACCTGCCTGTCTTATAGGAAGAGAATGAAATAAACAATACTCCTGTGATAGCTCTGGACCAACCTGCCTGTCTTATAGGAGAGAATGAAATAAACAATACTCCTGTGATAGCTCTGGACCAACCTGCCTGTCTTATAGGAGAGAATGAAATAAACATTACTCCTGTGATAGCTCTGGACCAACCTGTCTGTCTTATAGAAGAGAACGAAATAAACAATACTCCTGTGATAGCTCTGGACCAACCTGCCTGTCTTATAGGAGAGAACAAAATAAACAATACTCCTGTGATAGCTCTGGACCAACCTGCCTGTCTTATAGGAGAGAACAAAATAAACAATACTCCTGTGATAGCTCTGGACCAACCTGCCTGTCTTATAGGAAGAGAATGAAATAAACAATACTCCTGTGATAGCTCTGGACCAACCTGCCTGTCTTACAGGAGAGAATGAAATAAACAATACTCCTGTGATAGCTCTGGACCAACCTGCCTGTCTTATAGGAGAGAATGAAATAAACAATACTCCTGTGATAGCTCTGGACATACCTGCCTGTCTTATAGGAAGAGAATGAAATAAACAATACTCCTGTGATAGCTCTGGACATACCTGCCTGTCTTATAGGAAGAGAATGAAATAAACAATACTCCTGTGATAGCTCTGGACCAACCTGCCTGTCTTATAGGAGAGAACGAAATAAACAATACTCCTGTGATAGCTCTGGACCAACCTGTCTGTCTTATAGGAGAGAACAAAATAAACAATACTCCTGTGATAGCTCTGGACCAACCTGTCTGTCTTACAGGAAGAGAATGAAATAAACAAAACTCCTGTAATAGCTCTGGACATACCTGCCGGTCTTATAGGAAGAGAATGAAATAAACAATACTCCTGTGATAGCTCTGGACATACCTGCCTGTCTTATAGGAAGAGAATGAAATAAACAATACTCCTGTGATAGCTCTGGACCAACCTGCCTGTCTTATAGGAGAGAACGAAATAAACAATACTCCTGTGATAGCTCTGGACCAACCTGTCTGTCTTATAGGAGAGAACAAAATAAACAATACTCCTGTGATAGCTCTGGACCAACCTGTCTGTCTTATAGGAAGAGAATGAAATAAACAATACTCCTGTGATAGCTCTGGACCAACCTGCCTGTCTTATAGGAAGAGAATGAAATAAACAATACTCCTGTGATAGCTCTGGACCAACCTGCCTGTCTTATAGGAGAGAATGAAATAAACAATACTCCTGTGATAGCTCTGGACCAACCTGCCTGTCTTATATGAGAGAACCAAATAAACAATACTCCTGTGATAGCTCTGGACCAACCTGCCTGTCTTATAGGAAGAGAATGAAATAAACAATACTCCTGTGATAGCTCTGGACCAACCTACCTGTCTTATAGGAAGAGAATGAAATAAACAATACTCCTGTGATAGCTCTGGACCAACCTGCCTGTCTTATAGGAGAGAACAAAATAAACAATACTCCTGTGATAGCTCTGGACCAACCTGCCTGTCTTATAGGAGAGAATGAAATAAACAATACTCCTGTGATAGCTCTGGACCAACCTGTCTGTCTTATAGGAGAGAATGAAATAAACAATACTCCTGTGATAGCTCTGGACCAACCTGCCTGTCTTATAGGAGAGAATGAAATAAACAATATTCCTGTGATAGCTCTGGACCAACCTGCCTGTCTTATAGGAGAGAATGAAATAAACAATACTCCTGTGATAGCTCTGGACCAACCTGCCTGTCTTATAGGAGAGAACAAAATAACAATACTCCTGTGATAGCTCTGGACCAACCTGCCTGTCTTGTAGGAGAGAACAAAATAAACAATACTCCTGTGATAGCTCTGGACCAACCTGTCTGTCTTATAGGAGAGAATGAAATAAACAATACTCCTGTGATAGCTCTGGACCAACCTGTCTCTGTTTTACAAGAAGGACAGGAAATGAACAAGACTCCTGAGATACTTCTATACCAGTCTGCATCTGTCTTACAGGAAAGACAGGGAATGGATATCTTCAGAGCATTATGTCTCCGTTTTATATGAATGGACAAGACTTCTATCACAAGTCAAGATCAACCTGCTTCTGTCCTGTGCTACTTCTGGACCAATCTGCCTGTCTTACAGGAAGTCTCTTATGAAATGCACATTTAGGACCTTCAGATCCTTAGAAAAACTGAGCCATCCCAGCTTACATATTTCTACAATAATGAAATGTATTTATATTCAATACTAACCTCTCTATTTTCCAGCACTGCTAAGACAATTTTCTCAAAAGCAATGCTGACTCCCACACAACAATGATTCATTCCTATGATGGAAACATCACTATGTAATGGAGAGTAAAACCTCTTCACCTGCAACACAAAATGTCATTGAATAATTTGAGATTCTTATAATTTACTATTGGATTTTAAAAAATATGATTTCTACACATGAGAAAGTTTTTATCCAAAAATTGGAGTAAATTAGTGGTAACAGATATCAGTGAAACAAAAACAGCTAAGCTAATCAGAATCCATGACTGCTATTCTTATAGGCAAATAAAATTAAGAACGCTTGTCAATTTGAACTTCACATGTAACATGTGACTTTGAGTTAACAGCTGTGGTAATTCCAGAGTACCGGGTAGGAATCAAAATTTAAGGAGACAGATGTTAATACAGTCATTATTGGTTCCATACGATATCTACATAAAAATAATGCACAAGTGAAATAAGTGTTCACAAAATGGTAAGTACATATCAAATCAAAGAGAGAGAGTGTGACCTCATTACACAACTTGAATGGGGTGTTCTATGTGTGCCATCTGTGAGGACAATAGCAATGGATGTGTGACACATGGATAGACAAATAAATAGACAAGTATAGGACAAACCAACAGGCACATAGATATAACACAAATGGAATGGCAGATAAGGAACAAATGGCCAGGCAGATACAAGACAAATGAACAGTCAGATCTAGGATGAACAGACACTCAAATATAGGACAAAAGGACAGACAAATATATGGCAAATGGAAAGGCAGATAAAGGGCAATCTGACAGGCTGGTATAGGACAAATGGACAGGCAAATATAAAACTAATGGACAGGCAGGTAAAAGACAAATGCACAGGCAGGTAAAGACAAATGCACAGGCAGATATAGGACAAATGGACAGGCAAATAAAGGGCAAACCTACAGGCTGGTATAGGACACACAGATATAGGATGAATGGACAGGCAGATATATGACAAACTGACAGGAAGATATAGGACAACTGGACAGGCAGATATAAGACAAATGGACAGGCAAGTATATGACAAATGCACAGGCAGATATAGGACAAATGGACAGGAAGATATAGGACAAATGGACAGACAAATATAGGACAAATGGACAAGCAGGTAAATGACAAATGCACAGGCAGATATAGGACAAATGGACAGACAAATAGAGGTCAAAATGACAGTATATAGGACAGAAAGATATAGATGAATGGACAGGCAGATATATGAAAAACTGACTGGCAGATATAAGGCAAATGGATAGGCAGATATAGGAAAAATGGACAGGCAGATATAGGACAAACGGACAGGCAGATATAGAGGAAACAGATAAGCAGATATTGGACAAATGAACATGCACATAAAATACAAATATACAACAAATGGACATGCCAGGCAGGTAGAGGACAAATGGACAGGCAGACATAGGACCAATTGACAGACAGGTATAGGACAAATTGACAGGCAGGTATAGGAGAAATGGACAAACACAAAATTTTATACTACCAATGGACAGGCAGGTATAGAAGAAATGGACAAACACATGTAAGACAAATGGACAGGCAGCTATAGGGGGAAATGGACAAATACATATAAGACCAATGGACAGGCAGGTAAAGGAGATATGGACAAACACATATAAGACCAATGGACATGTAGGTAAAGGAGAAATGGACATGCACATATAACATCAAAGGACAGGTAGGTAAAGTAGAAATGGACAAACACACATAAGACCAATGGACAGGTAGGTGTAGGAGAAAGGCACAGACACATATAAGACCAATGGACAGGTAGGTAAAGGAGAAATGAACAAACACATATAAAACCAATGGACAGGTAGGTGTAGGAGAAATGCACAAACACATATAAGACCAATGGACAGGTAGGTAAAGGAGAAATGAACAAACACATATAAGACCAATGGACAGGTAGGTAAAGGAGAAATGCACAAACACATATAAGACCAATGGACAGGTAGGTAAAGGAGAAATGGACAAACACATATAAGACCAATGGACAGGTAGGTAAAGGAGAAATGCACAAACACATATAAGATCAATGGACAGGTAGGTGTAGGAGAAATGCACAAACACATATAAGACAAGTGGACAGGTAGGGATAGGACAAATAGATCCATAAATTAATCCATAATAACAACATCATGTTTTTGAAATGAAGTCATCCAAAATTTATATTTGGAAATAGTGGATACTGATATACATTTTCAATAGTGATGAATTTCAATGCAGAGTGTTAAAAATGTATACATACATGTATTTGTTAACTGCATAAACTCATTACTTATTTAAAGGACTTCTATACAGACATTGATAACTATTGTAAGAAATGAACAAAATCAAGTGAAATGAAATTAATACAAACTGAAATGTTTTTGAAGCATTTCTTTTAATTTCAAAAGATTTAATTTTGTTCCAATTTACAATGTATTTTGTACCATTCACAAACAAGAGTTCATTTAAAGTTCATCTAAAATGATAAATTTCAAGATAGTTTACCAAATTGTCGTATCTCCCCCCAGCAGCCAGGAGATCGGATGTGTCCCTTTTTTTCTTCTTAGTATCAAACAATACCTGGAAGATGATGCCTGAATACTGATGTGGATTGTAGATAAAACCCAGTGAGAGAAGGATCTGAAAGAATCCAGTGTACATAGTGCAGTGATAGACCATGTAACCTATACATACAATGGTGAGAAGATGATCACAATAATGACATAATGAATCAAAACAGTTTATGTCTTGTTAATCTGCAGGTCATATTTATCTGAATTTGTAACGATCTAAAAGTTATCACATACAAAAACAACAGACTCGTTGTGTATGTAGCTTCTATTTGATATCACATCATAAACTCTGAAAGTTATCTAACATTCAAACATGGTGGCAAGAATTTATTAAGTGCTTAACCTGTACAACTTTTAGCCTGTCCCATGTCAATAACATTAATTCTTGTATAAACAATGCCTACATTCTTATTGTTCTAAACCAGATTATTAAGTTCAAAATGACAAGCAGTAAAAATCTTTTAATGCAAATTGTAAATTTACAGATTCATGCTTTTAACATAATACCGGTATATATATACCAGTATTCCATATCAAACTGATTTTGAATCAAATGTAGCCCCTAAGCTACTTTGTTGTACTGTCATTGTGGAAATGAAAATACATACACTTACAATGTATCTGAACTGCAATGCCAAGGTTTGGCATTAATATTACTTTGTCAATATTGGTATATATAATTAAATTGAATTTGGTAACTAAGCATCAATTCTTAAGACGTGATGAATGATATTCAATCTTTTTTTCTGTGTATAACTACAACAGAGCAACATGTGTCATATAATTCATTCATAGCAACTCTGCGCAAAGTGTGGCAATGTACTACAAGGTATACATAAAATTAAATCTGTATTTTCTTATAAATATATTAATACACTAGAAATTATGGGCCGAATAAGCAGAAATTTCTGTTGAGTTAATAGTGATCTTGACATTGGATGCATCAGCCTGAAAAAAATAGGAAATCTACTACATGTACCAAATATGACTTTATTCTAAACAAGTGTTTAGAAATTATGAACTGGACAATATGTTTACATAAGAGACGAACAGATAGACAGATGCATGAATATCACTGTATTATGATATATTTCATCACAGACAGGCATACAAAAACTACACTATGTTTACCTTGTGATATACAAATTCTATTACTAATGAAAAAGAAATCTACATGAAATGAAATACATGTACAGCATTTTTCTAAGCACACAAAGTTTTTATTGTATTCTGTATGTGAGCCGTTGTGGTTCAGTGGAGAAAATGCTCAGCTCATATGTCCTGTGTTTGACTCCCATCATGGCCACACAGGTGTCCTGTCATTAGAATGAGACAGTGAAAACAGAGGTCCTCTGTCATGGTAGGTGTGTCACATAAAAGATCCCTCACTGCTTCAGGTGGGTTCTTTGCAAATGTATAAAATTGTGATGGAAATGTATCAGGCAGATGTTGTCACCAAAAAACAAAAATAAAAATTGTTTGAAGCAATGTAAGATAATAATCAACTGGTACATAACATTCCTGTTTTGACTTATAATTATATAGACTTACTATATTATATAATGTTCTGTTTTGACTTATAATTATATAGACTTACTAAATTATATAATGTTCTGTTTTGACTTATAATTATATAGACTTACTTGCATTTTAAAGCCCATTGTTTGTGCGTTTGATATGACAGTCTCTATCTCATGAAGACCTTGCTTCGCAAGAGTTCCTGACTGTAAATTATATCACAAAATGTACTCATTATTCATTACATAATTATACAAACTGTTCATACAGTTGATTTTTATGTTAATTATTTGCCATATTTTCCATTTAATCCATTCTCAATGTACAGGAAAGAACTATAGAATTGTTAATTCTTTATATGCATCCAAAGGGACATGTAATATTGATCAACGAAGCTCTGTATTTGCCTCGAATGTAATATTATACAAGATACAGTTTATGGATTGAATATTTGTCATTTAAAGAAGAAGAAGTAGATTGAATAAAAAATGCTGGTACACAAATTTTTCTGACCTCCAACATAAAAAAATAGGGCACCGTTGAACGGAACACAATATGTCAACATTTTATTACCTTAAGTGTTGTACTAAATATCTAATGTAATTATGGTAAATGTAGATTACCTTTGAAACTGGTAAAATTGTTCAATTTTCTTCTTCAATTGTTTGTAGGTTAATTGATCTTTTTCATGCATCCATTATTTCCCATGTTGACACCCCCTCTCCCCTTCATTTCATAAATACACCAACTACAACTTTAAACACTGAGAATGATGTAAAAATTCCTGATCAATATGCACATATCCATAATGTGATCTTTCTTTGTACCAAGTTTCATCAAAATCCGCCAAAGAGTTTAGGATGAGTTGCAAAGTTAAGGTATTTTGTATACAAAATCTAAGCACAAGGGTCATAACTCCTGTAAATTGTTTTGGACAGCATTCCCTTCCAATATGCACATATTGTGTTCTGTCTTTATATCATGTTTCATCAAAGTTCTCCAAAGGATTTAGGACGAGTTGCAAAGACCAGGTATTTCAAGAAAATCTAAGTCCAAGGGCCTCAACTCCTGCAAGAGTTTGGACAGCATTCCCCTTCCAATATGTACATCTTCATATGATGTTCTTTCATTGTACCAAGTTTCATCAAAATCCTCTAAGGGGTTTAAGAGGTGTTGCAAGATAGGTGAGAAAGATACACAGATGACAGCAGTTTAGCATAATTCTTTTTTGTCACAAGTCAGGCTCCTAACCAACTTGAGATACACCAGCTCATTGTATAGGAGGCCGTATAATCAAATTACTGTATAAAAATGCATTATCTTCAATTTTCTGTATGAGAATTGCTTAGAGGAAAGTATTTCAAAACATAATGTAATTATCTGTTAGTTTTATGGTTTGAGTGTCAAATACAACTATGCTATACTTAAAAAAAAATGTTTTATGATACAATAATTAACTGTATTATCGTAGACATCAATCAAAATTATTCTGGCATGCACTTGTCTTCTGATTTGCATCAATGATTTGGTGAAATTATCAAAAAATGTCATTACCTGACCCCTGGTTTTTGTAATAGTTTTGAGGTAGCTGGAAACTTTGTTATACGACCCTTCCATTTCCAGCATGGTAAGCAAACTTGAAACAGTTTGCTCACTGAGATCAATGTTTGTCAATGCTTTGATGATTGATTTATTCTGACTTTCTATCTGTTAAAAAATATCAGTTATAAATTCATGAATTTTATATAAATAAAAAATTATACTAGTAAATAAGCTCCTATTAAAGTTTTCTACTACTGAATAATATCAAACCAAAGTAATAGTACTTATATAAAACAGAGTTTCCTTTCTGTGGTTTCAAAAGAAAACAAAAAGATGTAGCAGTAGAAAAAATTTTGAATTACATTGCAATGACATACATAATTAAAGCAATCATAATATAAATATCACCCAAGAACTAAGATTAGAAAAGCCATTTTTACCAAAGATAAAGGTTGGACATCTTGTCACATCTGTTTATATCTAGATGACCACCTGATTAGAAATATAGTGTCCTACCTTAGCACCAGCTAGAACCTGTAATACTTCATTATGCTTATCTTGTGGAATGCCAGTATGTAGTAAAATGGCTTGTAATACAGAGATGTGATTCATACGTATACTGTAATTTCGGTGCTGAAAAAAGATCAAAGATCTTATTATCAGATTAGTGCATGACAATAAATCACATTATCTATGTAGCGCATTTATTTCACGGTTCAAGGGGAACATCTTTCATTATTTTCCTTCCATTTAAATCTTGATTATACTCTGGCATATTATTGCACACTTATTACCTTAAATGACTGTATATATTGTGTACACATTACATATTAACAAACATAACATCAAGATTGCACAATGTACGTCTATTATGGACAAGCAACAGTTACCATCACTAAAACAACTAAAACTATCCTAATGGGACAAATTCCCCAGTGGCAGTAAAGTTGTACAACAACAGTTTTGGACATATTCTCACAGTTACTACAGAAATGACTTTGGAATAGAGGATTAGGTTGTATCATAAGTAACAACTGTATGTACAATGTATCACGATTATATGATGGAAAACCATGGCGATACAGTTTGGGAAATCTTCCAATAAAAAAGAGTTTTGTGGCTTTTTACTTTAAGAAACAAAGCCCAAATATGGCAAATTTTTAAATGTAGGTCAAAGATCACCATCAAAGTCACGAGGTTAATGACCTTGGTGTAATTTGAAAGGGCTTTATTAGTAGAGTATGCATGTCAACCAGGACAATATTCAAACATTTTCTACCAGTTAAAAGGATTTCTGACAAATGTATGTATAAACAAGGATTGTCAGAAAACTACAGAGCTTGCCGTATGAGACATTTCTATCAAAGAACTGAAGGTCCTGAGTAGCATTCATATGAAAATGAAGAGGAATTAGTGTTATCAACAGTATTTAGGATTAGTTTCATTCTTAGAATTAACGGCACAAATTCAAAATGACTCTTGAATCTTTATTGAGCTATTTAAATCAATTTTCTTTTAATGAAACAAAACTGAAGTGGGAATAGTTATACAAAGCATGCATTCAAGTCTGCATCCTAAGATGAACCATTAGCACAAGTTTGGTAATTTTCACACAATGTATATTCTAGGTAACTTGGCATACACCCGAGTCAGAAGTTTTTTATTTTTACTAGTTTGTCGCAAACTTAGGTCCCCCCAACAGGTTAACCAAATCACTCAAGTGGAAAAATGTCACATGAAGCAACCGAACCAGGTACTCTAGTGTGCATCCCATAGATGAATCATTGGTGCAAGTTTGGTACTTGTACTGTCCATAACTGAGATACTCGTGCCCCAAACAGGATACCAAAATGACTCAAACGGAACAAGCAAATTCAGTGAATTGTGGTTCCCCACTTTTGACGCTCTAACGGTAAGGGTGCAGTGATCTGTGACATTGACATGGTTGTGCATGTCTACAGACACACATGCCAAAAATGAAGGACCTACATCTTATGGTTAAAAAGTTATATTGAAGTAAGTCAAAGGTCACGGTCAAAGTCACATGATAAAAATTTTGGTACCAATCGAAAGGTATTGCAATTAGGCACAGACATGCCAAATATGAAGGCCCTACATCTTATGATTAAAGAAGTTATGACCAAGGTTAAAGTTTATGTGACAGATGGACAGACAGACAGACAGATGAATGAGATTTAATGTCCCCAAGCTTTTACTAAAAGCGGGGGACAAAAAGTATGTCAGGTACAGCTTGAAACATGTTTTCGAATCTGCATCCCAAGATGAATAATTAGTGTAAGTTTGGTACATGTAGCTTGTCCAGAATTGAGGTACCCCAAAAGGCTAACTATGTCACTCGAGCCGAAAAATTATGTCACATGCAGCATTCAAAGCATGCAATCAAGTCTATATCCCAAGATGTTTGCTATTTGCAGCATTTGTAGTTTGACCAGAACTGAGTTTTCCGGTTGCGGATGTTAGGACTATAGCACAAGATCATCTAAACTATGTCAAGGTGATCTAAAACTGTCCTTGCTGTCCTGACCATTTGCTGTGGATTTGATGTGTACAAAGACAGAGAAGACATGGTGAATCCATTTTTGTAATTAGGAGGGGGTTGTAATCAGATGAGGGTGTTCCTGACAATACATAAATGTCAAGAGGAAACAAGTGAATTCAAAGAATTCTAAGATGTCAAAAGTTGTACCCCTACTGGATCAAAAGTTATAGCCCAAGTTAAAGTTTTTGTGACAGACTGACATATGGAGGAATGAGATTTAATGTCCCCCCTCTTTCACAAAAGTGGGGGACAAAAAGTGATGGTAAAAAGACATTCTAATGCACTTGTTTTGTTTTGATAATTTTGAATGGTCCACACATTAGCGTTCAGACATGTATAACTACGATATACCATCCTCAAATGTATTACTACATTGTACCTACTCTTTGTCTATTTTGTCTTTTCTTCTACCCATCAAATGAGTAATACTCGTTAACAAGTGTCAAGACTCCTATGCGCATGGTGGCTAACGGCTAAAACAATTTCGTTATGTACAGGCTAAAAACGGTTAAAATCCAGACAGTCTAATACCTGGTGACTCCAACTATTAAAAATCCTGTCTGTAACAACTTCATTCTGTGCTCTTAACATCCGTCTTAAATCTCATATCAAGAACGATTTGCAAGTTCTACCATTCTCGTGCACAATTATTACAATCAAGTTGAACTAATAAAACTGGCAACATACATGACATGATGACGTACCAACATGCATTATGCTTTCTAGCATGTTATTTCATCTCGCCGCGCCACAGCAAAACTGCCTGTTCAGCTGTTTACGATGTGATGTCAAGTCACTCATGTATGAATCAATATGTGATTAATAATTTAATCATAAAATTTTAAGAATAGGAAAATGAAGAAACTTCTTATGTCGGTGCACTAAATATCAATTTGTTTCTCGGAAGAATTTTAACCATGGCACTATTCATCCCTCAGCAACAAGGAATTTGGGGGCGTAGAAAAAAAAGATGTTTGCGTTACTGTTTGTGTACTCTGCAAGCGTCGCCAGGAAAACACAGTATGTTTATCCCCTAATTTTAAGTAAGAAATTTATTGAAAATTTAAAACCTTAAGACTAGATACAATCACAACGAACATAAAATGTTTTGTTGTAGATCATATAGAATATTTTTACTCCATGCAATGTCTTTATTGTTATTTTAACTATTATATATGAAACAAATTATCGGAAATTAGGGTATTAAGTCGGAAAGGCCCAAAAATATGCTATCAGTGCGTATTAATCAACTACTGAATGAAAACATAGGTCACATGCAAGTTAGTGTAAAAAATAATCATCGTGTTTGTTCAGCTCAAGTATAGACTTTCCATATCTTCCTAAATAATTTGATGAATATGTAATTCTTAACATACCAGCAGTATCAAATGTTCATGAATATTACTTTTGCAAATTTAATGCACATAACCATGGCCCTATTTTACTTAGTGTAGGAATACATGAGCAAAGGGTGAATTCCAAGAATTCAATATGGCAGCGCCCAGAATGCAGGGTGATAACAGAGTAACACTTCATGTTACAATAAAATAGGTTATTTGTCATGCAATATGTTATTTCAAACCCTGACAAAATGAAAACTGTGGTCACAATGAACCCCTGTCTCTAATATTTCAAAAGACATAGCCCAAGTAAAAGTTTTGGAAAAGCAAGTCGAAGTCCAAGGTCCCAAGGTTAAAAGTCATGGTATCAAATAAAAGTTTTTTTTCATGAGGAACCTATGTGTGAAGTATCAAAGCCCTAACCCTGTTGGTTCAAATAATATAACCCAGGTTAAAGTGTTTAAAAAGTATGTCAAAGTTCAAAGTCAATAGATAAATCAAAGGACTCAAAAGTCCTGAGAGTCGGCTTTGCTGATTTTAAGTATGTAATCATTTTACCATTTTAGTGGCGGATTCAGGATTTCAGGAAAATGGGGGGGGGGATTATGTACAAAATGCTAATAAAATTTGCTCTCTTCATACTATCTTACGGCAAAGAGTTTGCAATTGCTTGTATCCGAAATGAACGTGCAATTGACAACTTTATGGCAACAAGTTTTACTGCATTGTTGTCACGAGTCGAAGCTGAGCCAAGGAACGACTTTCCTTCAAGTGAGACATTAAATAACCATCTTATTCACGATTCTCATAATGTTTAACATCATTTATATTTAGAAACATACAACATTTACCTAAATATTTATATTGCATTTTCATTATCAGAGGAAATGCGGGAAGATCGATCTTTAAATTTGTCATATATGTGAAAAAGAACTAAAGTTCCAGAACATGTTGGGGAAAACTTTAATTGAAATATCTCGATAAAAACAAGCGATACAAGATCAAGACAAATGCTTTGTCCGGAGAACTACACAATCCAGTACATCCGACGGTGACGGTGGTAAACACATCGTAAAGTAGTCACAACTACCCGGTACATATTATTACGCGAAATTTGAAAACATTATTGCAACTCCTTTTTTCGAGTTATTGAAACTAGTTTATGTTTAGCTTAAATTAACTGAGCTAAAGGTACATTGTGCTGATCAAGAATTTTTAAGACAACATCAGTAATTTTTCGGCACTTTATTTTTCAGCGGTGTAGTAAGCTCTATATCGGTAGTGAAAGTTATAACCCCTGAAAAGAAAGTGATTGCAATGAGTGCGGCTTCACCGTAGCCGACTCAAAAATTATGGTATCAAATGAAGCTCTTGTCATGAGAAACCTAATATGTAAGAAGTATCAAAGACCTAGCCCTATTGGTTCAAAAGATAAAACTCAGGTTAAAGTTTTTGAAAAGTAGGTCAAAGTCCAAGGTCAATAGATGAAAAATAATGGAATCATGAAAACCTATGTGTGAAGTATCAAAGCCCCACCCCTTATGGTTTAATAAATATTGCCCAGTTTAAAGTTTTGTGTACAGATACTGCCGAAGACGATGACACATGGAGTATGACATTAACTTTCTGAACTTAGGTCCCAGCATGATAAAAATGATCTCCCTTTTACAAACAGTACAGGAGCTATGATAATTTGAGAAGACTTCATTCTTGCTGTCTACGCTATCCAACAAGTTCACCAAAGGTGTTCTAGCAAGTTAAAAAGTACAGAAAACATTCACAGACAGGCAGTCCGATTCCTGTATAACCCCCACAACTTTATTGCCGGGGTAAAAATTCTCCATCTTATTCTATAACAGCTATCATGCATCTAATGATCAGTATATAGCATGTATATTATCACTGTAAAAAGTTCCTCATTCCATTTCATACATAACAGTATATTTAACACATTTTAATACATTTAACTATGTAGTCTTCTACTTACCTGGAGTACAGGGAACTCTGTTATAATTTCCTGCATAATGACTAAGAGTTCTGCATCTGGGATCAAACTACAACATGCAATACTGTTATTAGTATGTTGAATATGTAGTATATAGTATATAAATTTAAAAAAGTGTTTTAATTCAAAAGTGTATAAAGAACACAAAATGTATGTGGTGTTACTTGTTACAAGGTAAGTCATGGATAAAGTTCGAAATGATCTATAGTCAGTAAATTCCATACTGGATAGGGTAGATCATCTAGTATCATTATCCTAAATGAACTAGTATAAAATTTACCCCACAGAAGACCTATCTTTAACAAAAAGTGCAACAAACCATACTAAATGTATCACATCATACTAAATGTATCATAATGTTAAATGTATCACACCATACTAAATGTATCACATCATACTAAATGTATCATACCATACTAGATGTATCACACCATACTAAATGTATCATACCATACTAAATGTATCACACCATACTAAATGTATCATATCATACCATACTAAATGTATCACACCATACTAAATGTATCATACCATACTAAATGTATCACACCATATTAAATGTATCATATCATACTAAATGTATCATATCATACTAAATGTATCACACCATACTAAATGTATCATACCATACTAAATGTACCTTACCATACTAAATACATCATACCATACTAAATGCATCATACCATACTAATTGAAACAGGTGTGGCTCAGTGGATGAGGTGCTTGGCTAAAGACCCGAAAGGTTCTGGGTTCGACTCCTGCCGTGGGTACACCAGTGTCCTGTCTTTTGGATGAGAGTAAAAACTGAGTTCACAGTAGGTGTGGCACTAAAAGATCCCATGCTGCTTCGGGTGGGTCATTGAAAGAGCATAAATTTCTATGCACTGCATCAGGCAGATGTTGTCACCATATATGTGAAGTAATTGTTGAATGATGTAAAACAATAATCAATCAATCAATACCATACTGATCGTATCATACCATACTTAATGTATCATACCATACTAAATGTACCATACTATACTACTTATTGTTTATCTGTACTTAATACATTTTAAAGGATTTTTTTTTACAAAACTCACTATACACTACAACAAGAAAGTAACACCATTTTAGAACATCCCAACACCTCTGGTTTATGCCAGGTCAAGACATGATACTGATATTACATGTATTAGCTAATCAGAACATGTCTAACAATGACAAATTTGTCAGAAGACAGGTTATATTTCTAGCATGGACAGCAGAATTTTCAAGACAATATGCACCGACAATCCGGGTTCGATTCCCAGGGTGCGCCACTATCTTTAAGAGGTTGGTCACCTCCTGCTTCCATGTCGCGAAATAACTGAAAAATTGTTGAAAGCAACGTAAAACACCAATCAACCAACCATCTTTTTTCAATTTCTGGATCCCTTCAAGAAAGGCGGAATGCTTCATTCTAGTCCCTAAAGTACTCATATACAGTGTACATGACACCCTCATTGCATCTAAAATTCTTACCACATATGTAAGATTTTTGTTTTGTGAACAGACAGAAGTCAAACTAGGCTAAATCTGGAGAGTATAGGGGATGAGGAAGAACCTTGGAGCTGCATTGCGCTGCAACCATCATTGCAACCTGAGAAATGTGAGTGGGTGCATTATTCTGAAAGAGCAGAATGCCCCTGGTTAGCTTTTCTCACCTCTTTCTCACAATCTCCTGACACTGTCTCTTTAACTCATTTTCATAATATGCACCATTTATTATGCAACCCATCCCAAAAATATCAATCATGATTATTCCCTGATTGCCCCAAAAGCCGGATGCTATGACTTTCCAGCAAAGTGCAAAATACCAACGTTTTCATCCATGGTAACCTCCTGGGGACGTCCAGATCGTTTATCATCAAGTGTTCTTCCTCACCCTTCTAAATTCAGCAGCCCATTTTTTAACAGTTGACGCCTTCTCGAGGGTTTTCATGAAGTCCACATGAATTTTCTTGGAAGTCATTCCTTATTACATAGATACAATGTACTTAATCACTGCTCTAACTTCAGTTTTCTCCATTTTGGCAGTTTGACTAACTTTTCAACTTTAATATCAAATTTCAGGAATAATCAAAAGCTTACAAGCAAATTCAGAGAATTGTGGTCCCCCGCTTTGGGGTTCTATCAGTAAGGGTGCAGTGATCTCTGACATACAATCATGGTTGTGCATGTCTATAGACACACATGCCAAATATGAAGGCCCTACATCTTACAGTTAAAAAGTTACATTAAAGTAGGTAAAAGGTCACAGTCAAGGTCATATGATAAAAAATTTTGGCACCAACAGAAAGGTATTGCAATTAGGGAGACACATGCCAAATGTGAAGGCCCTATGTCTTACGGTTAAATGTTATGACTAAGGTTAAGGTGTGACAGACAAACAGATGGACTAAAATACTACTCTCTCTACCAAAAACATTCAATATGATTGAATAATGATTTGATTGGAGTTTCATACTTATTGTTACAGTATCAAAGTATAAAAGGCTGAGAATTTTTTTATCATACCTCATACTGATACAGACTCAGAAATCACTCCACATTATACCATACACTGACACATATGTACCATGTAGGAATATAGTAAACTGTTGAACCCAAACTGTTTTATTGTTGAACACTTAGTATCTTGTATGAAGCAAAGTGTATATACAGACATAAAGAGCTCCTTCTCATGTTACTGCTTCAAAACTAATTTCGTATTTGCCACAAGCACATATAAATTGCTGAGATTACCTTCCTGGTGTGGATGTGACTATGTCAAATGCACATTCAGTTAGTTCCCTTGGATGTTGTCCATACACTTTCTTGGCCCGGTAGACTTTCTCTATATTATACCTCTTCAAGTGTACTATATTATTTCTAGCCACATAACGAGCAAAAGGAACCTTAAAAATGCACAAAAGAAGGACTGAATTCTTACCTTTTTTCTAATTTAACTTATTTTAGCTAATTGATTTCCTTTTATCTAGTAAACAATTTAAAAAGAAGTTTGAAAACACTATGACAGGTTCTCAAAAGACAGAGAGAGAATTAAATTTTTGCCTCTGTGTCTATATATAACTGAATACCAATTTTGAATCATAGGCACATACTTAAAAGTCTTACAAATTATCCTCTTGAGAAAGGGTGAAAAAAAAATTTAGGTCAATAGTTTCATAAAAATTTTTCAAAAAGTTAACTAACAGCAAACTTCAATCAAACAGCTTCTACATTACAAAACAAAGCCTCTATTAACTTTTAGGAAGTATGGAAGCTCAGAATGATGACCTGACAAGGATGATGTTATATGTCCCATGTCATAGTGTGGACATGTCAACAGAAGTTATATACTCACTCTAAGATCAAATGGCAAGCCCACCAGGTGACCACTATGGTCCATCAGACAGCAATAAAGGTCAGACTTCTGGTAGAGGTCACATTTTGGCATCAAAAGAGGAGTGGCTACCTCCATTGCACCATGACGACGAAATATCTTCACCAATGCCTCCTTAACTGACTGACATGTCAATTGCACTTTCATCAAAAATGATCCCTGAAATGGAAAATCAGCAAGGACTTTAGTGTTTAACAATAATAAAATCTACTGTATGTAAATATTGAGTCAATATGATATGTTTAATTTATACTTGATTTTCTTAGAATACTTTTTCAGCAATTGTCTTTCAAAATCCAGAAAACCAATTTCTGACAAAGGAACCTTCTTCTGGGAAAAGTGTGTCAACTGTAGCAAAATTAGACTTGATCTGTAGTTGTTGGCAGTAAAGATATATACAAGGTATTAAATAATAACAAAACACTCTTTCTTATTATTTTATTTATCATTATTTATTTTTTTCATTATGTTTTGTAATTATTCAATACTAACTTCCCTTTGAAGGATTCAATACATTATAAGGTTATAATCCAGTATTAATCCAGGGTATACAAATTTCTCCATAATAGAGGCACTTCATCATGTGGTAATTTGCATAGAGGGCATTTTATGCAGCCACTTTTGTCAACAAACAGATTTTAAAATTGAGTTAAAAACTGCATTTTTCCGTATCTTCTCATTTAAAAAAATAGGGCACCAGCTAACGGGTGCATGATACGTCTGCATCATGTTTAAATGTGGTCTACAAGCCACATCCTTTCAAATGACACCATCAAAACTTTTGTTCCCCCTTTAGTTAAGGAGGAGAAGCCCAGACAAGCTTTTCCGACCCGCCCATTTTCCCCCACCCCAGAGGCCTGACCCAAACTTTGAAACCCACATGTACAACTAAAAGCCACACTTTTTCATATGACACCATCAAAACTTTTGTTCCCCCTTTAATTAAGGAGGAGAAGCCCGGACAAGCTTTTCCGACCCCACCCATTTTCCCCCACCCCAGAGGCCTGACCTCAACTTTGAAACCCACATGCACAACTACAAGCCACATCCTTTCATATGACACCATCAAAACTTTTGTTCCCCCTTTAATTAAGGAGAAGCCCAGACAAGCTTTTCCAACCTCACCCATTTTCCCCCACCCCAGGGGCCTGACCCCAACTTTGAAACCCACATGCACCACTACAAGCCACATCCTTTCATGTGACACCATCAAAACTTTTGTTCCCCCTTTAATTAAGGAGGAGAGGCCCGGACAAGCTTTTCCGACCCCACCAATTTTCCCCCACCCTAGAGACCTGACCCAAATATTGAAACCCACATGCACAACTACAAGCTACATCCTTTCATATGACACCATCAAAAGTTTTGTTTCCCCTTTAGTTATGGAGTAGAAGCCTGAAAAACCTTTCCGACCCCGCCCATTTTCCCCCACCCAAGGGGCCTGACCCAAACCTTGAAACCCAAATGCACAACTACGAGCCACATCCTTTCATATGACAGCATCAAAAGTTTTGTTACCCCTTTAGTTATGGAGTAGAAGCCCGAAAAACCTTTCCAACCCCACCCATTTTCCCCTACCCCAGGGGCCTGACCCAAACTTTGAAACCCACATACACAACTACAAGCCACATCCTTTCATATGACACCATCAAAAGTTTTGTTACCCCTTTAGTTAAGGAGGAGAAGCCCAGACAAGTTTTTCTGACCCCGCCCATTTTCCCCCACCCCAGGGGTCTGACCCCAACTTTGAAACCCACATGTACAACTACAAGCCGCACTCTTTCATATGACACCATCAAAAGTTTTGTTCCCCCTTTTAAATAAGGAGGAGAAGCCCAGACAAGGATGGATGGACGGACAGACGGTACGACAGACGGACGGATGGATGGCGGTATAGCATAATACACCCACATTTTTAAATGCAGGCATATAAAAATATATTAAAGTGTATAAAACAACTGTAATACTGTAATTTGTAATATTCAACAATTTTGAAAACTAATAAACTTCTTTTCAGAATCTACTCCTTTTCACAATGATATGAATTGTAACTTTTTTTTTTGTGGTGTTTGGAGAAAAGGTTTTTCAACAAATTGTCGGCATTCCAATGGGCACTAACTGTGCTCCGCTTCTGGCTGACATATTCCTTTACTCATACGAAGCTGAATTCAGTCTTTGCTTTCGCAAGGAAAAAAACAATTGGCTCTTGGCTTCAATTTTACTTACAGATATATAGATAACTTGCTTTCAATTAATAATCCTTTGTTCGCGGATTACCTTAGCATCATCTATCCAAGTGAACTGGAGGTCAAAGAAACCACAGAAAGTAGTAATTCTACTTCATATTTAGATATTATGTTGTCTTTCGACATTAATGGTCAATTGAACACCTCACTCTATGACAAACGTGACGATTTCAATTTCGCTATCAAAAACTTTCCTTTCATAAGTAACAACATTCCATCATCGCCCGCATACGGCATATTCATATCTCAGGTAATACGTTATTCCAGAGCATGTTCAAATTACAATGACTTTGTTCTGCGGGCTAGGCGACTTTCAGTTAAGTTGCTCAACCAAGGTTATATATGTGCTAGACTAGCAACGTCACTGAGGAAGTTCTACAGTCATTACGAGACTCTAATTACTCCATATAATATCTCGTTATACAGACTTTTAAATGATATTCTGGACTGAGACCGATTCCGATCACTTTACACAGATTTGATATCTTCTATACTAGAAGGTTACCTACTTTGACTACTCCATATATAAATACATACGGAATTTACACGATTTGACTCTTTCTGCTGGGTATATGTGATGGGTGTTTCTAGCAAGCAGGAGATTCTCACTCTTCTGGGCACCTGATCTCACTCCATCACAGGGGTTCACATATGTTCAAGTAGACATATTTTGTTATTTTCCACTTGTTTTTTATTTTCACTGATTTTGTATGTCCTCTGGTTTCATGATTTTTAGACTTATGGGTTGGATTTATCCATCATCTTTACATTAATGTCGATCAGATATGACATTATTTGTATCTTTAAATTTTCATGAATTTCCAGAGAGTCCCGGTAAATTTTTACTGTTTTGTATTCATTCTAATCTGAAGTTCTCCAAGAGCATCTCTAAGGATTGTGCATGTGATTGAAGACATTCCTGTGACATTTAATGTATTGACATGTAAAGCTCTCTTAAATTTTCATAACCATAGAATTTCAAAGAAGTCAATATCTCTGGTTATAACAATTATCTACATGGCATGCTATTGTTCTAGCTGAAAGACAGTGAGTTACTGTTATGATAAAAAATGTAAGATCTAGCATTATGTATGTTGTATTTCTTGGTTGAGATTCATTATTACTATTTTGAAGAAATAAAAGAAAAATTCTGTTTAGAAAAGAAGAAGTTCTGACAACCTCCCCTCTCAACCCATGTTCTTTGACAAATTCTTGGATATGTTAGAAAGTGGGACTGGCATTAGAATATTCTAAATTTAAAATCCTAAAGGACATTGCTGGAAGAATTAGGCAACTGGTTTAATTACATCTGCACCTTTTATTTCTATGTTACTCATTACCTCTGTTCATGTCATTGTCGATCTTTATAAATAAATTGCTCATTCACTGAAATCCTAATTTTTTCATTTCAAATTATAGATGTTATAAAAAAAGGTAGTGACTAGAGCTATCCTAACGGGACAAATACCCCCATGGCCACAAAGTTGAAACAGAAAATAATTCATCCCTTTATGACAAGACAGTAAAGAAGAGTAGTCAACATAGCTTGATAAGTAGCTGAACATTTGGTGTTTATTAAAGGGTCTTGTAACAAGAAATTTGAACAAAAGTCAAAACTCAATCTGTAAATCATCATATTGAAGTCATATACCAAGTTTCAATTCAGTATGTCAAAGCACTCGAGAAAAAATTGGATAAAAAATGAATTTTGGTCAAAGGGCAAGAACTCTTCGAAAAGTGGGTTAATCACGACAAAAGTAACACTTGATCTGAAGATCATCACATCAAAGTTATATACCAAGTTTGAGTTCAATATGTCAAAGCACATGAGAAAAAAGTACGAAAAAAGGAATTTTAGTCAAAGGGCAATAACTTTTGGAAAAATGGGTCAATCACAACAAAAGTTACACTCGATCTGTAGATCATCACATCAAAGTTACATACCAAATTTCAGTTCAAAATGTCATAGCATGCGAGATAAAAGCCCGGAAAATAAATCTTGGTCAAAGGGCAATAACTCTTAAAACAATGGGTTAATTGCGACAAAAGTAAAACTTGATCTGTAGATCGTCACATCAAAGTTATATACCACGTTTCAGTTCAACATGTCAAAGCATGTGAGAAACAACCAAATTCAGAGAATTATAGTCCCCCGCTTTGGGGGCTCTATCAGTAAGGTTCTGTAATCTGTGACATATTGTCATGGTTGTGCATGTCTACAGACATACATGCCAAATATGAAGGCTCTATGTCTTACGGTTAAAAAGTTACATTGAAGTAGGTCAAAGTCATGGTCAAAGGTCACATGATAAAAAATTCTGGTTCCAACAGAAAGGTATTGCAATTAGGGATACACATGCCAAATATGAGGGCCCTACGTCTTACGGTTAAAAAGTTACATTGAAGTAGGTCAAAGGTCATGGTCAAGGTCACATGATAAAATTTTTTTGTGACAGACGGACGGACAGTGGGCCAAACAGATGAATTAGAGACAGACGGACGGACAGTTATGTACAATTGAAAGTCGTTATGTGGAAGTCGAGAGGACCAGAACAAATATCTTGACTTATCCAGAATCCGAGATAAACATCAGCTGTTTATATAACCATTTTTGATCATTTTAATTAAGATATGAATACACAAGTCTTGTTTTACTTGTTATTTTATTTTTTATTCTGTGTAATGCATCTTTCTACCAACTTAATTTTAAGTACTGTTTGTCACCTTAAATTAATGACTAGCTGATAAATGAAGTAAAAAAAATTTCAAAATTGAAAAAAACGTATTTTCAGCTCTTTATATTTTTAATTCATTTAATAACTTATAAACTACAAAAACGATACTGGCCTATAATCTACCATAAATGAAGATGTTTTCACTAATGAGATAAGCATGTCTTATAACAAGTGCCGATGCAATCCAGTTATCTAATCATCGTTGATCAAGGTAAAATGACTTCACGGTCAAACAATCAGCCATTACCGTACACCCCGCTGGGATAATTGGTTGTTCGCATTTTTTCTACCTTAACTGCTGTGTTAATCAATTTACTTTGTACAAACATTGACACTGCGAGAAAACCAGTGTAAAATGTATAGAAAATAGTTTTCGGAATGTAAAATGCCTTTTACTTAGGTGGAATTTCGACTTAACCCGAAGTAAAATAGTACAGTCAGAAATTAAAGAAAAAAACTCGGGACTTTGAGATAAATGGAATTTCTACTTAAGTGACTTTGAGATAATGAGTGTCAACTGCATAAAGTGTTACGCCGTTAAGTTCTTTGACTGTAAAGAAAAATACATCTAAAGGAATAAGCACACTTCAAGTGCCTTTTGCTCCTATTGTTGCAGCTTTCAGGTTAGCATAACATGAAAATATTGTTGTATCAAAATGACAAAAGATGTTCAGAGGCACCATTATCTCAGCATTACTAAACAATGTTCTAAAATAACAGAGGAAATGTGGAAAGTGTATAATGCCATGCTATGCTATTTTGCTTCAGATAAAATACTAAATTCTGGCAAAAGTCATCAACTGCATCAAGATTGAAGCTCTTTCTGTAGTCTTTAGATATAAAGATTGTGTATTATGTTTTGGTCCAGTATAGAGTGTTCCCATACGGTCCTGTTTTCCTCAAATCAGCAAGAGTTATCTCCCTCATTGGAGTACAACTCTCGGGCTTTATCCATCAATGCTCATATAAAATTGCTTGATTTAACTTAATTTTATGAAATAATCGCATTGTATATGAATATGTTTTACAGAAAATTTTCAACTGATTGATTATATTTACTGATTAATTAAGACTGTAGTCCCGAAATCTACCCTGATAAATAGTTAATTTCTCAGAAATTTAATGAAGTTTACATGGTAGAGATGGAAAAAGTCCGAGAGTTGTACTCCAACATGGCCGCTAATGCTAGTAGTGTGACATCACATGGGCAAACTCTATAGTATCCCCTCCTTCCTTTCACAAACTTCTGTAGTGGGAAGAATAATGATTTCCATATATATAAATGTTAACAAAATCAGCTGATACTAACAACACTTCCTATTGCACTGAGAACCATTACAACATTTCTTGGAATTCTGGATATGTAAGGAATAAAGTAAAATCCTAATTTATGCAAACAACTTGAGGATTTATCAAACTATTATAGCAAAAACTTGATAAATTAACAAATAAAGAAATAAATAAGCATGATTAATACATAAAACCTCAGAAATATTTTCAAATTTTCAATTAAAAACTTGCAATTTTCAGTATTAAGAAAATACAATCTGTTGCAAATAGGCAAAACCCATATTTAATGGTCTAAATCCAAGAAATCCATAATGGAAATGCTGATACTAATATAGGAGACATTAGATTAATACATTACATGCACATAAGTACAAAATATTTTACATTTTACTGAACACATCCAGTTTGAAACTCATGTACACAGTATTTCTTTTTTTTTTTACATGAATGAAATGAACATACAAAAAGAAATCATGCACACGGAATATCATTTATGGATGAAAACGTACATAAATTTAACCTTGAACAAACCTTAAATATGTCACTATCGTACATAAGATCATCTGCAGCATTTACTGTCTGTGAGAACATGGCATTGATCATTCTTCGATATGATTTGCTATGAGGATCAGAAATAGTAGACCGAAGGATCTCATTAAGCTCGGCTTCTTCCATTTGTGGGGGTGGCAAGTACTCAGACTGAATCAGCTCCTTAGAAGTTGGACGTTGTGAGGGGTCATGGTTCAATAACCATCGAATGATGCAAGACTGAAATCATTAATCTATTTGTGATAATTTGCAAAAAAAATTTACCTGTAATAATATATTTGTGAAATTCATGAAATTTTCAAACTTGTAATTTATAACAAGAAATACCTAACAGATACAGATAATATAATTTTGTAAATTGTTCTGAATTTTTGATTGGTGGAAAAACTGATGTTAAATTTGTCACAAAACGTCTGTCATAGGACATGTATGAATATATGTGCACTGAAGATGGTGCATTTGTCTGAATTTTTTCGATGTTAAAAAACGAATTGCTGGCTTTATTTTTGTCTTTACTACTTTTATTTCAGTTCAATAATAAGGAATATATTTTAATTGTCTTACCGTTATACAGACTGGATGGTATAAACTAATGCACAAACTAGGCATAGTTTGCAAATTGTACTGTTTGTGCATCTGTTTTTACCTTCAAGTCTGTTTAATGGTAAAAACAAGAATATCAGTAAAACTGATGGATGGCTTCACAAACTGCACCAAAGCATTGATAATAGACTTATCATGATTGTTGGTTAATTCTTGGATTTAAAGCCCTCCTTAATATTCAAGGTTGTGACCTTGAGTACTGTCTAAAAGTCCCTGGGCCAAGGAATACCTGTCCAAAGGAACATTTGTGTGAAATATGATTAAATACTGATAAACTTAATTAGAAATGCTGGAATAAACACTTTTCCAAATATTTTAAGAATATGTACTGAGTAACCATGACCTTGCAGAAATGAACTTTCTCCTAAGGTCTTTGTCCAAAGGAATACTTGTGTGAAATGAAACAATTCTAATATGGATGCTTCCCAACATTTAATTACTTTGAGTGACCTATGTCCAAAGGTCCCTGTCCCAAAAAACATTTTATATGAAATATGAAACAATTCTGACGAATAATTTGAAAGATACAAGGCCTTTCCCAAAATTTTATCGATTTCTGCTGAGTGACCTTGACCTTGCAGAAATGACCTTATGTGACTTTAGTCCTTAAGTCACTGACCCAAGGACTGATGACTATATGCTACACCGAAATTAGTGGGAAGCATAAATAGAAAAAACATTACTTAAGAGATTAAGATATATGTCATATTGCATGTAGTTTGTTAATTCATTAATATTATTTAAGGATTAACTTTAACAATTTTGCAATTCATTGAGATATAATATGGTTTGAGGCAATGTAAACATGCCTCAAACCATATTATATCTCAATAAATTGCAAAATTGTTAAAGTTAATCCTTATAATTTAGTATATGCACAACCATTTTAATTACCCAAGATAAAACTTTCAAGACATATGTTGTTTATTTCTGTATAAATTACATTGATTGGTGATGTCATAACACCCCATATTTGATCCACTTTTCAGCACAGAAAGCGATGTTTGGCAGACTTTTAATTGCTATGTTTTTGACGTCATAATGAAATGTTCGACATTTCATACCTTTGCGTGACGTCATCAAAGTGGTATTTTGCACTAAAGTGCTTGACAGCTGACGAAAGTATGTCATTTTGTATAAATGTAATGTTGTCGTGGGACACCAGCTGTTTCTTTCAATTTATAATTTCCCTCCGACATGATTTGCTGATGCGGTTTATGAATAGGAATAAGACTTGAATTATCAACATTAGATTCTTTTTTAAACTGCAAAAGAAACTGTAACAAGAGTGGAGGAAAATATCTGCATAGCTGGTTGCTCCTAGCAACTGACCAAACCAATTTATGAAGCTATAATATGCTTTCAAAGGCCAATCAAATTTCTTGTTTCATAAAAAATAGTAGATTCACTAAATCGCTAATAACAATGCATAAGAAAAACATTCTATCTTTCTTCCTTTGTTTTAAAAATTTTACTTTTGGTCTATATTCTTTTTTGTATTCTTTTTTATATTCTATTATTCTATTTTGGTCTATATTTACTTTTGGTATATATTAATATTATGTTAATACCTGTTGTTGTTGTTCAATTTGATCAAAATCTTCAGGGAATTTGCTTTCCTTTTGTCTAAGATTGCCAAGTATTTTGACTCTCTCCATGCCAGTAGCCAGAGGTTTATAACACATTTCAAAGAAAATTATGCCCAAGCTGTATATGTCTACCTTCTGTGAAATAAAAACGATGAAAATGATAAACAAGACAGTCAGGTGGGTCTATATTGCTCAGCTGAGTACTTGATAAAAATTACATGTTGAAAGTTTCAGAAGTTTTTCAAATTATGATTTATTATTAATTAGATACTGAACGTTCACATCAGAATCTATCCCTAAAACAAGACTGCCTTCTTCTAGACTGTCAAACATCTAAGTTTTCATTTTATGCAGCTTATTATTAATTTCTCTTCACAAGGGAGGATACCCTCTAAGACTTACTTTGACCGCCTAAATCTACCCTTGATCAGACTTCCAAAAATGCAACATCACTTGTACAAGTCCTTGAAAGGTTTGTTTCTGCCCATTTTCATCAAAATCTTTCCATCGGTTGTAAAGAAATTCTTTTTAATTTTATATATATAAATATATATATTTTATATATTTCTTTAAAATCTGAAAATTATCATTATTGCTACTATCCCATTCTTCACATTAATTTTTGTTTCCCTAAAAAAGAACAAATATTTACAAAAATTATCAGCATCTACAAAGTGAAATTCAAAGAAATTACATGTTCCTGAAACTGTCGAAATGAGAAATTTCATAAAGACATTGAAAATGTGTCATTTTAATTTAGGAATGGAACAAAAACCAACATCATTTCATGACAGCCTTTAGATCAATCTGATGCATTCTGTTTGCCAGTCAATACAGCTGGTCTGAAGATGTTTGCTAGATGAGGGTGCTCTCTTATGCCTATGTTGCCCTGTCCTGGATCCATCCCTTAAAAGATCTAGCCAAAACACATCAACACTTGTAAGGGACATGTAGTACTTCTTCCCTATTCAGTTTCATCAAAATTATTTCTATAGTTTTGAAAGAAATTTAATGTATTTAAAGTGCATAAATTTCACATAGAGACACTGTGTAAGGGCTGATCACATATAGGCACGGTGTAAGGACTGATCACAAAAGCTCACCAGAGCCTGCATTACAGTCTTATGTTTATGCATTACAAGAAGTCCAAAAACCTCTGTATAATATCCCTTGATTCTTCATTATACTGCTATGTTTAAGAGGTTGGTATCCTCCATCTTCCTCATTGTGATATGACTGAACAATTGTTAAAAGAGGCGCAGATCCTCCTTCAATCAATCTCACTCTCTAGATGGTAAGATTCTGGGCAATACTGATTTGTAACAAGGTCAGTTTATGAGGCATGTGAGATTACCAGATCAACAATAACAACAACTTACTTTTGGGCAGCCCTGTGCATAATGATATCTAAAAATAAAACTGCTAATCTCTATTTTCAGTTTTTTAAGATGTTTGGGACTAGGTAGCAGCAATAAAAATGTTTAAGATCAGCTCGAGTGAGATCAAATAATTACTGAGTGTGAAGGTTCATGACAATAAATGGAAGGGAACCTCAGTCATAATCTGACAGTCATTTTCCTCATATTATGCCATATGAATAAGACCGCTGACCCTAAAATCATAGGGATCTTGCTTAATGAAAAACCTGTCTAAATGTAGTACAAAAATGTAATTTACTGTGATTAAGAATTCTATAACCAATGGATGATACCTATTCAATAGCCTATGTCATATGAACTGGATAGTCAAGTTGCAAAGATTCTTTGGCTTTTCTGACTCAGACTACTGCATTTAATAATAATTCATATCAGCTGAAGCATAAAAAAAATTGCTGCTAACTATTTCCTCAATGACTCTATATCATTTTGCTGGATTATTATTTTTGAACAATTTAATTAAATTACCAAAATAGGACATGGCGCAAAATTTTATTCATTTCTTTACAGCTAATGATACAATGATTATACATAACTAGGGCCAACATCAAATCACAATTCTAATTGGCTAATATAAATTTAGTGTGCCAAATTTTGAATTGTCACTTTCAAATTCATGTTACAAAAATGATGTTCTCAAAAAACAAAAAAGTTGTTTATTTCATCTTTCCTGTAATTAAATTATAAGAAACTGTAAATTATTAATTTTTTGTCTATTGATGCACAAACAATCCACTTTTTTGTGTCTATACAGAAAAATTAAGTCATTTATTATATGACATACACAGTGCATTATACAGGATCTTCATTCACAGGACTGCAGATTAGATTTTGATAATGAATCCACAAAACCTCATCTCACCTGACTATAGATCATTTTGCTGGCACCTGTCATCATTTCTGGACTGACGTATAAAGCAGTTCCTACTTTACCCGTCAGATTTCCATCACCTCCACTGCCTGACCTTGATGCACTTAAGTTGAAATCTGTGGCACTCATAGCTGACATGGTAGCATCCATCAAGGTACTCTATCAAAATAGAGAGGACAGTGAACAAAATAGAGAGGACAGTGAACAAAATAGAGAGGACAGTGAACAAAGGAAGTATTCAACAGGTATTAAATTCAAATCGAGGTCAATGGTTTTTTGATGACTGATAATAGATATAATGTTGTTGTTATGGAATTATTACCACAAAACTTGAACAGTCTATATCATTTCATTTATTTCCATCTACATACCAGGATTATCTGCCACAATCTGACATGTCTCTGAACCTTATTTATACTTTGATTACTGCATCAAAAACACTGCAGTCAAAAACAATTTAAGCTTTAGACTGAACTTTATTGTGGCATTAGTGGGCTAAACTTAAAGTGCTGCATGATAACTGTACGAAAGTATTTTGTTTTACAAAGAACTACCTTGGGTAGTATGCTGGTGGTGGCCAAACCAAAATCTCCAATTTTCACTTGATCATTAGAATCTAAGAATATGTTAACTGGTTTCAGATCTCTGTGTATCATTCCCTATAAAAGATTGTCATAAATACTGTTTTGAATACAGCAAAATATAACATGGAAGATGATTTATTGTAATGTTTATTCCAAGAAATGTATACAAGAAAATTTCCACTATCAAAAATTTTCACATTTTGACATGAAAATCCAGGGTTTTTACTTCTACCTCTTTTATTTTTGACCATCCTGTGGGTAAAATAAAATGTGAATCTCCAGTGAAGTTATGTTTGTCAAAATTCATGGTTTATTTCTTTCCTTTAAGTAAACATTTAAAGTAATTTAGTCTGGTATTTACCCGAATGATTTATCAATACACTACTGAAAGAACAATGACTTCATTTATACCTACCTCACTTTAAAAAAATCATCACATGGCCTCATATAACGTTGTTCTGTATTTGTGACTCACAGCACATTTTGAGCTTTAACTCAAGTTTGGAAATTGTCAATATTTACATAGCTGCACTTAATTCATACTATGCACAATGTGTAGTGTAAGCTAGCGCAGATGACATTTATTTCTTTTCCAAGGCTTGTATGTATCAACTACATAATCAATTAGCTAAAGCAACATACATACAGGGAGATAATGACCATATTAGGAGATATTTATCATACATACAAGGAGAAAATATTCTGTCCACATTAGCTCTATTTATCAATAATGAAAACTAAAATATCTTTAAAGTATTTTGATATAAGAATATATGTATATTTGACAAAAAGTTTCATCAGGGTAAATTTAAGAACTTCTTATTCTCACTTCCTTAGTCTAGGAGAGCGAAATTAAATTACAAGCATAAATTTTCCCCCACATATGTAGTATGTATTCATATATTTTATAGCTTTAACATTCTATCCCTCAGCATTAATAAGTGGTCTGGATTTAAATCATTGCAAGATCTAAACTTGCAGTTTGTAAGAGAAAATTTGTATTTCTTCATTAATATGTTTGACAATTACAATAAAATAAAGATGGTTATCACTTACATGCATTTCGTCATAATTAATTGATAAGGCATTTAATCAAAAATTTCTCTTGATAACACAACAATAAGGATTTTATTTGAAGATACACAATTCCTACCATATGTCAACAATAAATTTACAGCAAGTAAAGTACTAAAACCTGCAGGTAAAATGATTTTTTCAGGATATTAAATGTCATAACCATGGTGTAAGGCATGTTGAGATGGCAAGGTTATTTGAACAGACAGACAGACACACAGATAGTAAACCTATGGTCCCCTCCGGTTACTCCAGTAGGGGACGAATAAATGACCATATCTAGACACAACAAAATGAATCTTATTATCATCTGTGTTAAGTGTGATTGTATGTCTAATTAATTCAAATAATATTTTGATTTCAGAGAAAAGAAGTGACATTAACACACAGAAGAATATTGTTTTCACTCTACCTTATGGAGAAAAATAGATATTATTGGGTATAAAACATGCAGTATTTCTTCTATATAGCAAAAACAAATTATCCGAAACATTTTAATTGACATCAAACCTGTTCATGAATGTGAATAAGTCCTTCTACTATTTCCCTGAACAGCCTCCATACCCTGTTTACATCTTGGTACAATCCAGAATCTATACAATTACGCAAGGTACTCTTCTCACAGTACTCCATCTGTAAAGAATTAATACTCATATCCTCATATCCTTGATTCAGACTGTCAAGTCACTTCAAGACAGAAAACATTCTATATTATGTTCAATTTTGCTATCAGAGTATCGGGTATCATCTTCATTCTAACACTTGTGATATTACAATTTGATATATCCATACTTTAATACTGATATAATATTTCTGTGAAAGTATAACTAGCAAATTAATCAAAGGCTTGAAGCTAAATTTGATTTAAAGCTGTCAAAAGTAGCAGAAATTACCAGTTGTGTTCATCTTTTTTGTTGAATTCCGATAATTTTTTGAAGAGAGTAAAAATAAAAGCTTAAGGACCAACAGCCATACTACAGTATATCATATATCATCATAACATTTTATTGTTCTGTACGTCATTCTTGCAGAAATATGTCAAATATCTTTTCACAAAGAATGTACATGTGAAATCAATCGGGCACCATTGCCATTTTTTTACAAAGAAATGGACGAGTTGTTACCATAGCCTGTAAAATATGGAAGCCTTATGCTTAATTTGTTTTAAGATATGGTCTAGGTTTCTGTTTTTGTCTACGCTAATAACACCGACACTAGGGCCAACAGCTTCTATATATCGTCCAAAAACACTACTTATTCGGTCGTTTATTGTATGTGCACGTATAAGGGCTACAACGCCATGCCGTTCGCCGTAATGACGCAAGCCGATTGTGCATCACAATCACACTTTATCGGTTGAATTGGAATAAAATCTTCACATGTAAGTTCTACGTAATTTATTTTTCATGCATTCACTCTAAAATTCTGTCTTAATCCAAGCTATCATCCTTTACATTCGCATTAAATTTTGTAGATTTATGACGTTGTGGGAACTTTTCCAGATATGTGAAAGACCATGTGATATATACACATGCTACTTCCCTAATAAGGAAAAAATGAGGCGTGGCTTCAGAAATTTTAGCGGGAAAATTCACAACTGCGCAAAAACAAGCAAGTAATTGCCATTAACATAAAGCTATTTGGCTTTGTGACCAACATCTTGATCATTTAATGCTATTCCGATTACAACTTAAACTTATTAAAAAGCTATGCTTGTTTAAGATAGACTGGTGTTACTTTCTCTTGCTTGCTATCGCTGCACGAAGAGACAAGTGACCACAGCCATTTTGTAAAGGCTATTCCCTGTCCAGCAAGTGTAATTTATAGCACAGACGGTAAGGGCAGATAAGAAGCTGTACACCCTGCATGTGGTTATTTTTAAAATTCGTCTGCAGTAGCATACACAGCATAGGTATACAGTACCTGATGTAATTTACGAGAGGCTCGTGATGTTTAGCCTTGAGGATGTAATGAATTTTGTCGATATTTGTTGATTCTAGGTTAAATGAATGAAACAGAGACATATATACACTGTATATATGTCTCTGAATGAAACAAAGCGAAATCCAGTGAGATAAAAATAACCGATAACGCGTCACTTGAACCTAGGTCAGCCTCGTTATGAATTAGTGGTCACCTGTCTAGATATCTTCGTGATACGCATTGCCAGTTTATATTTAGGATTCTATGAAATATTTTATTTGTTCTTTTTTAGACTGAAATTTATATCTACAGATATTATTATTATATTATTATATATATTTCGAAGATTGCGCGATCGGTTTCCATATTGGCGCTTAATGTTAAATTAGGCCTTGATCGCGTGTGTTACAAGCGTTCTACTACGATTTCTCCAAATAAGGCAATATGTCATGTGGTCTTCCCCATATTTGGAAAAGTTCCCACGAAGTGCGATTGTAATTCATAATCGGCTTGCGTCATCATGGCGAATGAATATTTTAACACACACAATAAGCGACAAAATAATACGTGTTTCAGGGCAACATATTGATAATTTAAGTTAAGCAGACCTATGCTTAAACCTATTTCTGTGCAATGAAATTTCAATAACAAGGATAACAAAGCCAGTTTTGCAAGAACATTTACTACGTTTAGTACTTTAAAGAAGGTACTACTTTGTTACGTGGATTAAAAAGGCGGTGTAGAGGTAAAATTTTTACGATCGCTAGAAGACTGTTGAGCAAATGCTCGATGCCTTAAAAAATGAATATGGTACCAAACATTTTTACATTCTATAGTGATGGACCACAATATTGCTGTACTACTCTACACTGGAGGACTATCACTTATAACTTATATACAGACTTCGAGCAATCTTTCAACACTGTATTTATATTCAATACTGTCATTTACCTGAATATAAAGGTACTGTATTTTAGGGACTTCTACTGCTCCATCCTCTGTTATTTCTTCATTTTTCTTCAAAGCAAAATTTTTGGAATCCTAGATGAACAAAATAATGGGAACTAGAGCTGTCCTAACATCACAAATAGACTTTGTGGTAACAAAGTAGAAACATGCAATAATTCCTCCAAAGATACATCACTGGTATAAGTGTAATGGATATCCCACTTGTACATTTTGAGAAACTTGCTTTATTAAACTTTGCTTGTAAGTGGTATCACAGAAAAGTGATATGAAATGATTGCATTCTAGGATTCAAGAATACACTTATTTTCTTAGCTACCGGTATATATATGATTATACAAAGCAGCAGGAACATAGAAAACACTGCTGGGGAAACCATATGCCATCAGAAGGTAACTATGCACACCTTTACACTTGCCCTAGCTAGGCTTCAAACCCCAGCTTAATAGAATTAGATACTACACAGCAACACTTTTATGCATTTGGCTGCTGAGGCTCCTAAATAGACTTAAACAAGAGGCCCAAGTGGGCCTATATCGCTCACCTGAGTACCTAGATGATCAGTCATGCATAAAGGAAGAATTCATTTATTTTTGCATTAATGTGAATAAGTCAACACAGATGTTGAAAATATGTCAAATTTTATTTCAGGCTAGAATAAAAAACAATACTTTTTTGCACATCCATTCACGTGATTTTGATATTAAACATTTCCTTTGTCTCTGCAAGAAGTCATTCAGGGCAACAAGTTAGTCATTTTCTTTAGGTGGGGCCTTTTGTTGACTGATTTCAAGTCTGGGTCATGAACAACAATTGTTTCAAATATTGTCCAGATCTAACTTAAAATTGCCTAATTTCATATGTTGAGTGTTGAGAAACATCTAAAAACTTATTTAGATGTGTAAAGAAATGAAAAAAAAAATTTCTCCGTATTTCAATTACCAAGTGGTATATGTACCATTGTGAGAACTGCTTTTTAGACATGGTGGCATTATCTGTTAACCAATTTGGATAAAAATTTACCAAATTGATAGAGGACCTTTAGTACTTCATGTATTCCATGTTTCATTAAAATCTTTCATGTGGTATAACAGCAGAAGTGAAAAATGTGATTGAATTGTTCCTATACACCCTCATTTGGAAGTCTTAAAAAATTCATAGAAAATCCAAAAATTGAGATATTGACAAAATTCTTTCAAAGTAACAATCCTTACCATAATTATGATCACAATAGTCCATAAGAAATCATCATTATCAATTAACTAGGAAATATGACACTTTTTTTTCTGCATTGAATCACCAAGTCCAAAGAAATGTCAGAAAAAAAATTTTTAAATTTGATTTTGGAAGGGAACCAAAATGACAATACATCTTCACTCATCCCTCTAGATCATTTCAATGCATTCTGTTTGTCTCTGTATACAGCCCGTATGAAAAAGAATATTGTTAAATGAGGGAACTCTTTTGTGACCTACTTTTGACTATGGTGGTGCCATCTGTAAGAGGTCTGGACAAAAACAACAGAATTTGAAGAGGATCATAAGTGACTTATTTCTATCAAGATTTATTAAAATCCTTCAAACAGTTTTGTAGAAAAAGTTAAAAATGTGAAAAATGGCCACCCCCCCCCCCCCCTTTTTTTTTGGAAGTCTTAAACGTAAAATTCCTAATTTCATATGTTGAGTGTTGAGAAACATCTAAAAACTTATTTAGATGTGTAAAAAAAAAAAAAAAATTTTTTTTGACCACAGCTGGATTTGATCCGCTACTCTCTATATTTCAATTACCAAGTGGTATATGTACCATTGTGAGACCTACTTTTTAGACATGGTGGCATTATCTGTTAACCAATTTGGATGAAATTTACCACATTGATAGAGGACTTTTAGTACTTCATATATTCCATGTTTCATTAAAATCTTTCATGTGGTTTTGTAGAAAAAGTTGAAAATGTGAAAAATGGCCAACCCCCCCCTTTTTCTTGGAAGTCTTAAAAAATTCATAAAAAATCCAAAAATTGAGATAATGACAAAATTCTTTCACAATAATATTCCTTACCACAATTATGATCAAAATAGTCATTAAGAAATCATCAATATCAATTAACTGAAAAACATGACACTTTTCTTCATTGAAATGACTAAGTCCAGAAACACGTCAAAAAAGCGTAAATTTCTATTTGACGGATCTTAACCCCGAACACAATTTTTAATAACCCATCTTTATAGATTGTTGAAATGCAATTAGCTTCCCCATTTATGTACTGGTTCTGGAGAAGAAGATGTTTGAAGAGGGGTACCCTTTTGGGCACTTTTGGTCCCACCCTGGATCCACCCCTGAGGGAATCTGGATCCCGAACACAATTTTAGTAGGGGACCTTGAGTACATCATTTACACAAAGTTTGATCCAAATCTGCAATGTAGTTCCAAACAGTTTTGTAGAAAAAGTTGAAAATGTGAAAAATGGCCACCCCCCCCCCCCCCCCTTTTTTTTTTGGAAGTCTTAAACGTAAAATTCCTAATTTCATATGTTGAGTGTTTAGAAACATCTAAAAACTTATTTAGATGTGTAAAAAAAAAAAAAATTTTTTGACCACAGCTGGATTTGATCCGCTACTCTCCATATTTCAATTACCAAGTATTATATGTACCATTGTGAGACCTACTTTTTAGACATGGTGGCATTATCTGTTAACCAATTCGGATGAAATTTACCACATTGATAGAGGATTTTTAGTACTTCATGTATTCCATGTTTCATTAAAATCTTTCATGTGGTTTCGTAGAAAAAGTTGAAAATGTGAAAAATGGCCAACCCCCCCTTTTTCTTGGAAGTCTTAAAAAATTCATAAAAAATCCAAAAATTGAGATAATGACAAAATTCTTTCACAGTAATATTCCTTACCACAATTATGATCAAAATAGTCATTAAGAAATCATCAATATCAATTAACTGAAAAACATGACACTTTTCTTCATTGAAATGACTAAGTCCAGAAACACGTCAAAAAAGCGTAAATTTCTATTTGACGGATCTTAACCCCGAACACAATTTTTAATAACCCATCTTTATAGATTGTTGAAATGCAATTAGTTTCCCCATTTATGTACTGGTTCTGGAGAAGAAGATGTTTGAAGAGGGGTACCCTTTTGGGCACTTTTGGTCCTGCCCTGGATCCACCCCTGAGGGAATCTGGATCCTGAACACAATTTTAGTAGAGGACCTTGAGTACATCATTTACACAAAGTTTGATCCAAATCTGCAATGTAGTTCCAGAGAAGAAGTCGAAAATGTGAAAAAGTTAACGACGGACGACGACGACGACGACGACGACGACGACGACGACGACGGACAACGGACGGCGCACTATGACTATAGCTCACTTGAGCCTTTGGCTCAGGTGAGCTAAAAAAACTAACATCAAAACACTTAAAGCAATATATGCTGTAACTTCTACTTCAAATACGTAATGACCATTTTTATATATAATTCTAATGTCAACTAAAAATAATCGAGTTTGGCAGAGAGAATTTCGCAAACTACCAATTTTATAAGCTATATAACATGTCGTTCTGTTTTCTCTCTGACTTATTTCCATCCCGAAAAGAAATACTGTGGTGTAATTCCTGAAACAAAGACCTTCCTTAATATTCAAGGTTGTGACCTTAATTGTGTACTGTCTAGAAGGCCTTTCCCAAATTTTAGGAATATGAGCAAGTGACCTTCCCCTTGCAAGAATGACCTTGAGTGACCTTTGTCTGAAAGTTCCTGTCCAGAGGAATATTTATGTGAAATATGAGAAAATTCTTATAAACAAATTTAGAGATATGACCTTAGATGAACAGACGGATGGACAGACACAACAACTATACGCTCCCCTGAAATTTTAAGGGAGCATAACTAATCTTCAATCAATCATTATGGTATTAGTCTGTGATGAACACCCAGTCATTACCCTTCAATCAAATTTTGGTCATTGTACTTACACTATCAGGTAGCTGTGGATACTTGATTTCCTCTATACTGTGTTCAAATACAACATCTTCAGAAATATCTATGGCACCACTGAAATAGCGGACAATAATAACGTCATTAAAATTTCCCTATCAGGAGAGTTTATTGAAACTGAGAAATAGACAGAAAGATTACATTATGATATTCTCTGACTTACGTTTCCACTGTTTTAAAAAGTGCAAGAAAAGTCTAATCCTTACCATTATTAATGTTTTTGAATTAATATGAAGCAAAATCAGGTCTCATGAAATGAAAAGAATAGTACGGATAAAAAGAAGTCTGTAAGTTAAAAGAAAAATGAAGATTCGAAGAAGTCCTCCAAAGGGAAGTCTGGTACATAAAAAGTAAAAGAACACAAACACTCTGTATTGCAAATTTTCAACCTAACGACCTTTATCAAGCATTATGTTTTGCATTTCTTTTAACACTGTCACTCTTTTCTGTCCTTATTCCATTGTGTATTTAGACGGTATATCATAATACATACACTTATATATATTTTTTTCTTGCACTTGAAACAAAGTAATACCAAGGAAAAGCATGTTTGAGATTTTTTATTTCAAACTTTATGTGATTAATTTTATTAGTACACTTTGTATTTCTATGAGACACCTTTTGTATTGTTTACAAACATGACCAATCAAGATTTTGGTATTGCTTACATCTGACATATTTAACACAGAACTTGTAAGGCTGTACAAGTTATTTAGTGTACAAAAACACATTTGATAACAAACACATAATTTCACAGATATTACCCAAAGACTTTAATGAAACCAATGGTATGATTTATTGAAACCAACTGATACAGCCTAACTTGGCCTAGGCCATCAAATTCATGGTACATGGCCATAGACTAAGAGGAAATATACTAAAATAACATGAATCAAAGGTACAAAAACAATCTTTACTTATAATACAATGTCACTGATACAGGAGAGCAGAGTAACTGCAAACATCATGCATAATGTAGGCCAGGATGAGATATATATTATACTAGTTTCAAAGGTTGTACATCTCAAAACAACATTTAAATATCACTGCAATTCTCACTAAATTAGCTAAATACCATCAGTTCGACAACAATGCATTTTTAGACGGGGTCACGTGACCACGTCTATAAGTTTACTGTTAGCCGAAGCCTCAAGCGGAAGCTGCGCGTATAACACATCATTTGAATTTCCGCATATAAAAAAGAGTGCATCTAATTCATCACATAAATTTGAGTCAATATTTTGTAATAAAACGTGTATAAAACGTTTTTATGACTTCCAAACGTCATTTAAAAATTTCTTTATAGAAATAAAGGAATAACTAATAAGTGTTGTTGTTGTTGTTGTTGACACTGTTTACATCCGACCTTTGTACGGAATGCCCCCAGATAGGCTGGCAATGCCTGTCACCACTAATTCATAAAGCCACTGACCTAAGTTCAAGTGATGCATTAACGGTTATTTTCCTCTCTCTGGGTCTCGTTTTTGATTCATTAATATAATCTTGAATCAACAACTATTGACAGAATTATTTAGGCTAAACATCGCGGGCTTCTCATAAATTACATCTGCTGCTGTAGACGACGAATTAAATCTACATGCAACGTGTACTGCTTGTTATCTGCCTTTACCGCCTGTGCTATAAATAAACGAAATGGTTCTAAAATAAACGAAAAGTTTCCTACAAATACTGTACATGCGGGTTGTTGTGGATATATTATATGAGGTACTCATAGAAAGATCATTATATATCGGCAGGTCCGCAACCTAAAACTGTTACACCCTATGAACTTGGGAAACTATCATTTTATCCTGAATATCTTTTTCCCAGTGCATCTAAGTAAAGAATACTACAGAAAACTAGTTATACACAAAAGAAAACAAGATTTTATTTCGATATATGTGGTAAAAATTGAAAAAATAATTTGATATTTTGATAAAGGGGATCTTTCGATTCTAAAAATATATAGTTTATAAGGGTAGAATATTAGAAAAAATAGTTTTACTAATATTTGAAAATTCTCTGTGCGTATATATGCCATATTACAAATGAAATTAAAAATTTCAGACGTATCAATGAAATTAGAAATAAAATATCTGGAAAATGCCCTGTGGTTTCTTACAATGCTTTAAGAACATTGCAAAAAACTTGTCTGTGACATATGAATTCGTCTGTACAGTTACCATATTATGCATGCACAGCCATGACAATATGTCATAGATCACTGCACCATTACTGATAGAACCCCGAAAGCGGGGGACCACAATTTTCTGAATTTGCTTGTTTATCAATATCTTTATGACATTTAGGACATTTGGTTTCACGACCATTCAAATTTACCAGTAGAATATTAAATTTTCAAATCATTTTGGATATTGTTCCACTCTTTAAAAAAAACCCAGATAACTTGTTTATATTGGACTGCTGCTTATAACTATTTTTATGAGTATGAAACCTCTATTCCAAATTATAAAATTACCATTTAATCAGCTTTGTTTAACTATGAATGTACATATTCATAGTTAATTCTGATTATTACAATTTTTTTGTTTACAGAAGGAATAAAGTGTCTGTATGTCCATTTAATTTTCTAACATTTCCTGTGATATTAAAAGATTATGTAGTGCATTCCTAATTAGATCATTATTTCATTGCAATTCCAAAATATTTTGTGATCCCTTTACAACATTTGGTTTCATTAGTGTCATTCCTGAGAAATATTCATTGTTAAAGATTCCATCCAAACTACCATGTTTTATCTTTTTGCTATGTTTACATATTAAACTTTTGCCATTTCAGTACTTAAGAATTGAGGGATCGCAGATCCAACTTTAGCCACGCCCATTACGTAGTTCCATAGTGACGTCATAGTTAAATTCATGTTTGACAGACGATTTATCTATGACGTCATAATGAACAAGTGTGCCAAAATGTGTGATGTTGAGTGTTTGACAATCACTCAGTTATACGTCAAATGCTGTACTGTGGTAATACAATTTCTACAAACTTCTTCAGATTATATTTAATTCATAATTATGTCTGCATTGTCTATTTATTTACTTCTGTTATATATTTCAGAAATGACATCTATGCCATCATTACAGTATTATATTAAGATAATTTAATTTCACATGTAACACACATTTTGATTGGTTGAAAAATGAGTGGTATATCTCATCCACAAAATTTTTTCTCTGACAATGTAATTTTTCATGTTTTTGTAACTGTGACATTAATATTCACAAAAACCGCAGCAGAAATTTAGAAATGTTGAGAAATAGTGCAGATATAAAGTACCAATTTCTGATAATATAAAATATGTATGAAAGGAATTAAATGATAAGGAATGAATCTAACTTGTTTTTTCATTGGATGGAGGTATGCCACAAAAAAAAGGATGTAAAAGCTTATGCATCATACAGTACATGCAATAATGCAATTTTCCGTTCTTTTTTCGTGTACCTCCATCTAACAAAAAACAAATTAGATTCATTCCTTAACTGTGGTGTAGAATTAAATTTTGAATACTTTGTCTTTAAGTAAATCAAAGTGATGTAAACAAACTTAACTATGATTTAAAGCAAATTAGGTGTGAAAAAAATAATCTATTACCACTTTGAGTTCCAGACAGAACACTATCAGTCAACTGTAGGATCATTCAAAGACATACCAACTGAAGCATTGATAAACTCAAAAGAGGTGACAGTTTCTTTTAATTTATAAATTTATTTGCAGATACAAAAAATAATATGATAAATGAATTTCTATCAGAATTTCTAAACAGTTTGACATTGTATACATACAGAATAGAAGTTCCAAAGACATCAGCCTCTTCCTCCGAATCTGAGTCCAGCACTTGATTGACTCGAGAGACTTCATAGGAGATACTCCATTCTACTGACTCGTCCACTTTCTGTGGTGCAAGCTTCTCCACATCATCCAGGAGACTCAGACTCTGGTTTTTCACAACTGAGTTGCTTGTCGGTACCTTGGGATCAGTACTGGTGGTTCGTGGAGTTGTACTCAGTGAGGAAGAAGATTCACTATGTGCTGGATCATCACTCGTTTCTATCCATGAATTAAAGTATCTAATGTAAAACAAAAAATATAAAATCAAAGGATAAGAGAAACTACTATCAAACTGTATTATGTGTCATAAAACAAATATTGATTTTACACAGAAAAATCTCTGCATACAATAACACAGAATCAAATACAGTCAAACCTCGTTATCTCGAAGTCGGAGGGACCGTGGAAAATACTTCGAGATATCCGTAGTTCGAGATATCCAAAGTTCGAGTTTAGGATCACAAATCTTGCAGTTGTTAATGTACGCCGATTCATTTGACATTAGTGATTATTATAGTAGATGCATGAGATATACATGTATTTATCAATAAATACACATGAAGATGTGCATATTGTATTGTTCCTAAATAATTAATCTAAATCTCATCATACCTTTTACATTTTATGAATATATAGAAAATACACTCCAAAACCTAAAACGTCATGTTTTCTTTTCAATAACATCGTAATTGGTCAAAGCATAGTAATTCCATTTCCCATAGGGTCCCATGTTAAATTACCGAACTTCCAGCAAGATTTACACAACATCCTACATTTTAGCTATATATAATCCACATATCAAAATGTTTGTCAGACCCTCTTCTATCAGAATTTTAACAGTTTACTATAGGTTATCCACCTTAATTTCGAGAAAATCATGCTGGAAGGGGGATACCCCCAAAAATTGGCCAAAATTCAAATGTAAACAACCACCCCTTTTTAGGGCATTAAATTTTTACATTAGCGAAATGAGATAAAAATTCATGATTTTACAGCAGAATCAATCTTTATTTATACATAGATCAACTAATTTCATCCAATCACAGCTCCTAATACATTGAAATAGTAGTCCCTCTCTCCCTACACCACATCAGCCAATCACGGCTCTCGTTAATTACCTTTCTTTGACCAATTTAAATCCAATACTGGATATAACTGTCTTATACTATACCTAAAACCGAGGACGGGCTAACACGCAAGACAAGATAAAGACACACGTCATAATTTGATTTAATTACTATTACTTTGCATAAAAATACATAGACATACACATGGATTGGAAATATTAATAATTAATGAACAGTGTAAATAAATTTCTTTATACGCAGGTATGAAAAAGCATTAATTACAGTTAATATTTATTATCTAATTTTGTGTCAAGTTTAATAAGCTATCATCATTTATTAATATTTGGTATAAATAACAGGGTAAGCACGGACGCGATCGATTATGTAATTACTGTGGCTTTGTACACCGACACGGTCAATTGATCACACCACGCGAGCGACCTGTCATTTAGGGTAAACGCCGCGGGGATATTGTCAATGAGAAGCCAACTTCGAGATAAACCGGGTAAATAAGAACTTGGGACTTGAAAATGTATTCGAGATAAGCATGGTATTCGACATATCAGTGTTCGACACATCCGGGGTGAATTTAATCATAATATGAAGGATTTTTTTCGGGACCGACGTTCGACTTCGAGATATCCCGGGTATTCGAGATATCAGTGTTCGAGATATCGAAGTTTGACTGTAAATGAAGTACAGTTCTGTACTGTCAGTAAAGGATCTGTAGCCCTCTTCACAAAAATTCTTACGACAAATATTTCTCTTACGAACTCGTTTCACAAAAAAACTTACGAACTTGGTAAGTCAAATATTGTTCGTAACTTTACAATTGATTAATACCACTCATAAGTATAAAATTTTTGTCGTAAGTTAAAAGTTACTGTACAAATACCTGCATGAAGTATAAATATTTTGCAATTCTCATCCAAGAGTACTTCTTACAGATGTTTCACTTAAAATACATTTATTTTGCAACACATACTTACATTTACACACAATGTGCTTGTTTACTTGTGTGAACATGTAGTGACGTCATGAAATCGCATGCAGTATTGAAAATACGAAATCACATAACAGAGATTAAACTATCCCAATAACTACACATGTGTCCACATCTATAAGGATCTATAATGTCAAGCAGATCACGAAATAGAAAAAGAGAAGTCTCCCTCCCCTTTCTGTCAATTTTTAATGCCTAAGATGACTAACACCCTCCTAATGTTCCCCTAAAAATAAAATTAAGTAATTTGTGTAAGACAAACTGTTTCTGGTTAATATGAATAGCATATTTCTTTGGCGAATTTAGATGGGGATACAACCCTTGCAGCACCCTCCCCCCCCTTTTGGTCGTAAAAATTTTACCAAAAAAAACCCATTTTAGCGCTGCAAACTCCACCCTTTCCAGACCCAATAGTGCAAAACATTAGTCATGGGAAACTGCCACCTCCCCCCCGCCCACCCCCATTCCCCATTAAAAAATTTCTAGATCCGCCTATGTATTTTACTATTTACTTCTTGGAAGCATTAAAGAAGAAGTCCTCGAAGTCATTACATTGATTTACACCAACACTTAAAAGAGGTAGATAGGTTGGCGCAGAATTTCCTCTAAATCTACGCTTAATTCAATTCAAGGCTCTGTTTCGTCCTACTGCACTACGTAGGCCTAGTGCAGTAGAACGAAATGGAGCCTTGGCTTGCGAAGATGCACTAAACGTAGTTACGCTGCATGATGTAAATGAAATGCAAAATAGTTTGAACTTTAGTCTAGTCGGGTATTTACGCCCAACTAAGCATATGCCAAGAAGATACGCTGTTTGATAAAACTGGGCCAAGGTCTCATGTATAACATTCCATATGATGATGTGATTACATTATGAAAATAGAGAATAACATATATCATTGGCTAATACATAGATCTACGTACATATAATACATGTATACGCATAAAAAGTTCGAAAGTCTGAAGGACGCAGATGCCAACTAGTTGCTAAGGGAAAATTTGCCTTAAGTTTGTTCATAACTTTTTGTTGTAAGATTTCACATACCAATGCGTTTGTGAAAAGCACTTAAGAATTCTCTTACGAAGTTCGTTAGTTAAAAAACTTATGACAATTCGTAAGATTACTTGTGAAAAGGGCTACTGTACTGTCTGTAAAGGATCTGTTACTGTCTGTAAAGGGCTACTGTACTGTCTGTAAAGGGCTATTGTACTGTCTGTAAAGAGCTACTGTACTGTCTGTAAAGGGCTACTGTACTGTCTGTAAAGGGCTATTGTACTGTCTGTAAAGGATCTGTTACTGTCTGTAAAAGGCTACTGTACTGTCTGTAAAGGGCTACTGTACTGTCTGTAAAGGGCTACTGTACTGTCTGTAAAGGGCTACTGTACTGTCTTAAAAGGATCTGTTACTGTCTGTAAAGGGCTACTGTACTGTCTGTAAAGGGCTATTGTACTGTCTGTAAAGGGCTACTATACTGTCTGTAAAGGGCTACTGTACTGTCTGTAAAGGATCTGTTACTGTCTGTAAAGGGCTACTGTACTGTCTGTAAAGGGCTACTGTACTGTCTGTAAAGGATCTGTACTGTCTGTAAAGGATCTGTACTGTCTGTAAAGGATCCGTTACTGTCTGTAAAGGGCTACTGTACTGTCTGTAAAGGGCTACTGTACTGTCTGTAAAGGATCTGTTACTGTCTGTAAAGGGCTACTGTACTGTCTGTAAAGGGCTACTGTCCTGTCTGTAAAGGGCTACTGTACTGTCTGTAAAGGGCTACTGTACTGTCTGTAAAGGATCTGTACTGTCTGTAAAGGGCTACTGTACTGTCTGTAAAGGGCTAATGTACTGTCTGTAAAGGATCTGTACTGTCTGTAAAGGGCTACTGTCCTGTCTGTAAAGGGCTACTGTACTGTCTGTAAAGGGCTATTGTACTGTCTGTAAAGGATCTGTACTGTCTGTAAAGGGCTACTGTACTGTCTGTAAAGGGCTACTGTACTGTCTGTAAAGGGCTACTGTACTGTCTGTAAAGGGCTACTATACTGTCTGTAAAGGGCTACTGTACTGTCTGTAAAGGGCTACTATACTGTCTGTAAAGGGCTACTGTACTGTCTGTAAAGGATCTGTTACTGTCTGTAAAGGGCTACTGTACTGTCTGTAAAGGGCTACTGTACTGTCTGTAAAGGGCTACTGTACTGTCTGTAAAGGATCCGTTACTGTCTGTAAAGGGCTACTGTACTGTCTGTAAAGGGCTACTGTACTGTCTGTAAAGGATCTGTTACTGTCTGTAAAGGGCTACTGTACTGTCTGTAAAGGGCTACTGTACTGTCTGTAAAGGGCTACTATACTGTCTGTAAAGGGCTACTGTACTGTCTGTAAAGGGCTACTATACTGTCTGTAAAGGGCTACTGTACTGTCTGTAAAGGATCTGTACTGTCTGTAAAGGACGTCTCTGTATTCTCACCTGACCACATTCTCATGATTCAGTCGAGACAATAATTTAACCTCTCTTGTTATCTTCTTGTTGAATTGTTTACTCTTTGGATTCAATGGGATTCTCTTAATGGCATAAAATCTGCGATCCAGTTTATTTCTAACCTGACAAAATATAAATCAGATACTTTATTCATATACAATTGTTACAATACACCACTTATTTCAATATCATTACACTCAGTACAACAGAATTAAAACAAAAATACAGGAATCTTGATTGACCTAAGCTTTAACTAGAAGTCATTCAATGTAAATTGTAAGGAAAATGACAATTCATTAATTGTGAATTCAACATTAAAATTACCCATTAAAAGAGGTCAGCATCTTGTTCAAATCAGGTAAGTTTCAAAATGCAATTTCACTATTCATGTGCAATGGTTTTACATCCAATACCTTAAATGGCTTTATTGACATTTGGAGTCGATTTGTCTTTTGGAAATCACTTGCTTTATGAAAATTTGACGGTATAAACAGAAACGGTAACAAATATGAAATGGCTAATTTACAAGTCAAGTATTGTAATATACATGCATTCAAGAACCTAGACCATTTCTTTACTACATGTCACACAAGGATAAACGTAATGAAAATTTCAAAATGACCGCCAACATTTTTCCATAAATAAATACTTTTTCAGTGAGCTCAACCTTTGTATATACCGTATTAACTCGAATATAATACGCACTGGAGTATAAAACGCATCTAAAAATTGACCTTGAAATCATGAAACGTGTAACTCCGTGTATAATACGCAGGAAAAAAATAAAGTCAATTTCCTGTTGAAACAGCAAGACTGCGAGATGCAATCAAGATTTTTCAGTACATATGTATGATTTTGTTTTGGTTGTTAGTAATTCGTCTTGCTTTGCTGCATACCTTTTACAATGTGATTATGTTCAGTGTATCATCATCAAAAGCGACATGGAACAACCAACCATTATTCAGAATGTCATATCAATGCTTTTCACTCATTCTCTTGTTCACTTCATTTACAATCAATGAAACTCACCTTATGATTTCAAATTTCTTAACTATTGCAGCCGTATTAGTAGTTTAACCCAAAAATGACCACTTCTGAATCAATTTTTTTCTTGCTAGAATGAACATGCGTGTCCACATAAATTACCAGAACTTTACCTGGAGATTGCCCATAGTTTTGAAGACATAACAAAGAAAGAATTAATGTCGAGTGTTATCTGCAGACATTGTCCAAGTTAAGTAAAATTCTTTTTAATCTAACATTCTTATGATAGTAAGCCAAGCCGTCGATGATCGTGTCGTTACGGTCAAGTAATTTCACCTGTTGCTTAACTATCAATTAACCAATTAAGGCTAGATCACTACATCAACCGTACAATCTGCTAATCAGAAACCATTGCTAAATAAACACAGTGCAAATTTTCTACTGTATTCATTTGAATGGCATACTGTAGATTGATTGATTGATTGATTTTTGTTTTACGTCACACCACGAATATTTCATGTATATGGTGATGGCATCTGCCTGATGCGGGGTATACAAATTTTGACCTTTGCAACGGACCCACCCGAAGCAGTGAGGGATCTTTAACGTGCCATGCATACCACGACACGGGGCCTCGGTTTTTACTGTCTCATCTGAAAGACAGGACACCGGCATGACTAGAGCGGGACTCAAACCCCGGCCTCCCGATCAGGAGTCTGACGCGATACCACTAGGCCACGCCAGCTTGGCATACTATAGACATTACTCCTGTTATCACCTTGGTCATTTACTACAGGAAGCAGACAGTATACAGACAACAGACAAATTTCTCGCCTCATAGGTCTGATTGACAGATTCAGATACTTTAACCGACACACGTACCCCCTAAATCCACCACTGAGGCTTAAATCAGGGTTAACGCAAAGTCGATAAGAGCGTGGAAGAAATTCACAGATTTCTAATCCTATGTATAATACAGTCAAAAACTGATAAGGGAAATTGGCTAAAAAAAAGTGTGTATTATATTCGAGTATTTACAGTAGATAAGAAAATGAAACTCTTTTCCCAAATTTTTTAGGCCTCCTGGCTTTTGGCAAATGAAAACATCACTGTTTTTGCTTGTATGACTTTATAAAAAATGGACTAAAGGCTGTTTCTAGTGTCCAAAGAGACAGTATCTGGTATTAAATGAAACAGTACAAGAAAATTACATTTCAAACAATGTGTCCACTTTTAAAACATTCTAGTTAACACTTTTTACACTGTATTTTAAATATACCTAGTTAGAAATGTCAAACCCATAGGACTTGAGTCTCAACTCCCATAGAGAAAACTGAGAAAAAAATTGATTATAAAAAACAAAATGTAAACTTCATTTTTCTGTATTACTTTTGTTTTGTCATTTACTTGTTTACATCCAAACAATAATACCTTCATTCAAAATAAGTCCTGCAGCAAGTGATATTTAACAGTCTTTCATTAAATTCCCTCCAATATCATTGGCAGTTACTAGTGTATAAAAATTTAAATTGTGGAAAAATTCAGCTAAAGGATGTATAGAATGGGTTACTACTAGCCTTTCATCAAACTTTCTGATATAGAAGCATTATGATTTGGGTGAAAACAAATTGTGAGTGCCATTCTACTAACAGATTTATAAATATCTTCAATTCCCTCCAGTTCTTCTGAAGGAAGAATTCAGACCCAAGTCTTATGCTTTGGTCTAAGATTTCGGACTAAAATAAACCTTGATGACATCTCCAAAACCACCCTTTCCTAGTGATTTTAAGATCTCAAACTCATTGGTCAGTCTGGAGTGACCACTAGCTTCATAAGGGGTAATAAATGGAGGGTCCTCCTCATCTGAAGACTTATCATCTGCAAAATAATGTAATTCTATTTCAAAAATAATGCGAGTCAGATAAGCCTGTAAATGACATAAAATTATAGAAAATGTTCACTTTTCTACTCAAAATGAAATATATTTAAAAAAAATTTTTTCTGTAAATGTGAAAACTATCATCCAGATTAAAAGCATTAAAAGGCTCAGCTGAGAATAGTAAGAGTTTGAATTATAAGAGTCCTCATTTAACCCTTCCTTTTCCAAAAAAACCCCACTAGACATGTTGTTGCAACATAAATGCCCCCACTGGCAGCTAAGATAGCGAAATGCAATTGCCAAAGAACGAATATTCTCATGTTCGAACTTGACCTGCATCTTCCCTTGATACATCTTTATACCCAATATCAATTCGATCCATCAAACCTTCAAAGAGAAAATGAGCAGAAACTGTCATTTTTAAGCAATTTTTTATGTTGAAGGGCAATCACTCTGTCAAAAATTACCAGACAACACTCATATTCGAACTTGACCTGCCTTTCCTTTGATACATCTAAATACCCAATATCAATTTAATCAACCAAACCTTCAAAGAGAAAATGAGCGGAAACTCATTTTTAAGCAATTTTCTATGTTCAAGGGCAATAACTCTGTCAAAAATTTCCAGACCACACCCATATTCAAATCTGACCTGCATGTTTTCTTGATTCATAGTTATATCCAATATCAATTTAATCCATCAAACCATCAAAGAGAAAATGAGCGAAAACTCAATGATGAGAGAAGGATTGAATGACGGAATGACAGAACAGGGTAACACTATATGCCCCCAGCCATTTCATGGCGGGGACATAAAGAAATCACTAAACTATTACATGCAATATGCATTAAATCAAATGATCTCATACATGTATTAAATAACAAACCAGAACATAACTCACTCTTTGAGAGAAACATTGTGACCAAATTTCTATGCTACACGCATCCATTACAAAAAAATGTCTAGAAAACATGGCTAAAGACGGACAGACAGACAGCCCCATAAGAAAATACATCCTGTCTTACTACGAGCATATAATAAAGCTTGCCAGTAGAATTTAAAACTGGAAAATTCAACTCTTAGGAAAGCAGAATTCACATGTCACATGGGTATGCAAAGGAATTTATATGTCACATGGGTATGCAAAGGAATTCATATGTCACATGGGTATGCAAAGTAAGAGACTGATTGTACTTCATTCCAGAGAAAACACTAGGGTGTGTCTATGATAGGGACTAAAACCCCTGTCATACACACAATACAGAAATGATGGCTGTTAATGAATGAGTCCTTCAAAGTGTGTAACATCAATACAACCCCCTGTCATACACACAATACAGAAATGATGGCTGTTAATGAATGAGTCCTTCAAAGTATGTAACATCAATACAATCCCCTGTCATACACACAATACAGAAATGATGGCTGTTAATGAATGAGTCCTTCAAAGTATGTAACATCAATACAATCCCCTGTCATACACACAATACTGAATTGATGGCTGTTAATGAATGAGTCCTTCAAAGTGTGTAACATCAATACAACCCCCTGTCATACACACAATACTGAAATGATGGCTGTTAATGAATGAGTCCTTCAAAATGTGTAACATCAATACAACCCCCTGTCATACACACAATACTGAAATGATGGCTGTTAATGAATGAGTCCTTCAAAGTGTGTAACATCAATACAACCCCCTGTCATACACACAATACTGAAATGATGGCTGTTAATGAATGAGTCCTTCAAAATGTGTAACATCAATACAACCCCCTGTCATACACACAATACTGAAATGATGGCTGTTAATGAATGAGTCCTTCAAAATGTGTAACATCAATACAATCCCCTGTCATACACACAATACTGAAATGATGGCTGTTAATGAATGAGTCCTTCAAAATGTGTAACATCAATACAACCCCCTGTCATACACACAATACTGAAATGATGGCTGTTAATGAATGAGTCCTTCAAAATGTGTAACATCAATACAACCCCCTGTCATACACACAATACTGAAATGATGGCTGTTAATGAATGAGTCCTTCAAAATGTGTAACATCAATACAACCCCCTGTCATACACACAATACTGAAATGATGGCTGTTAATGAATGAGTCCTTCAAAATGTGTAACATCAATACAACCCCCTGTCATACACACAATACTGAAATGATGGCTGTTAATGAATGAGTCCTTCAAAGTGTGTAACATCAATACAATCCCCTGTCATACACACAATACTGAAATGATGGCTGTTAATGAATGAGTCCTTCAAAGTGTGTAACATCAATACAACCCCCTGTCATACACACAATACTGAAATGATGGCTGTTAATGAATGAGTCCTTCAAAATGTGTAACATCAATACAATCCCCTGTCATACACACAATACTGAAATGATGGCTGTTAATGAATGAGTCCTTCAAAGTGTGTAACATCAATACAACCCCCTGTCATACACACAATACTGAAATGATGGCTGTTAATGAATGAGTCCTTCAAAATGTGTAACATCAATACAATCCCCTGTCATACACACAATACTGAGATGATGGTTGTTAATGAACGAGTCCCTCAAAGTGTGTAACATCAATATAACCAGCAGATCTCATGTGAATGTGGTCAATGTCTGAAGCAAGTCAAAACAAAACAAAGAAGAAAAGAAAAAACCCATAACAAACCAATATGTTGATGCTGTAGTTGTGTTGGTTTAGATGATGTGATAGGAAGGAGAACAGCGTTCTTGATAAAGCTATGGTCCAGTAACTGATATGTTGAACATCTCAGTCTATCATCCTTCATCAAACACCTACAAACATAAGTGATTATATGGAGGTTCATAAAACAAAACAAGTGGTCTTTGTGAAACACTAACGCCCCAAGCGGTACCAAAGTCTAAAAAGTTATTTTTAGCATGAAGGTCATTGTCAAGGTCAAAAGCTCGTCGACCTTACTGTCATTTGAAAGGGCTTCATAAGTTGAGTATGCATGTCAATTATGAAGTCTCTATCCTTCATAGTGCAAAAAATATAGCCAAGGTTAAAGTTGACAACAGACAGACATACCAACAAACAGACAGACTGGACAAAAGCAATATGTCTCCGATCTATCGATCTGGGGGCATAAAAACACACCACATGTCCTGTAAAGTACAAGTTTGAGATAAAAATGGTCTATTAATATATTTCATTATATGACTCAGATTTTACTATATCGCCATGGGATAAACTGGTTATTATGAAATCAATATAAAGTTAATGATGTAAAAATCAATTATTTAGCATAGGTGCTATAGACTACCTTGAGAAATATCAGCGTCTGCAACTAAACAGAAATTTGATAAGGTGAGCAGAGAGAAGTAATTTCCGTTACATTTATTCAATCTATTAAGGTTCTATTACATCATACAGTGAATATGTACATGGATTTACATTCTATCATTAAGTATACACTTAAATCATTACCACATCCCATCTGTGTACATGCAGTGATAGAGTATGTATCATAAAACAATTAAGCATTTCAACATTTTACTTACTTGGTGAGAAAGTCTTGAAAATCTGGAGGAAAATGACTAGGTATGTCCTGACTGTCTTCTGTTACATAAGACCCAAGTGCCACAGATAACAGCAACAAACCCTACAATGTAATACAAAATCTCATAAGGCCCTAGTGCCACAGATAACAGCAACAAAGCCTATAACATAATACAAAATGTCATGAGGTCCCAGTGCCACAGATAAAAGCAACAAACCCTACAACATAATACAAAATGTCATGAGGCCCCAGTGCCACAGATAAAAGCAACAAAGCCAACAACATAATACAAAATGTCATATGGCCAAAGTGCCACAGATAACAGCAACAAACTCTACAACATAATACAAAATGTCATGAGGCCCCAATGCCACAGATAACAGCAACAAATCCCACAATATAATACAAAATGTCATGAGGCCAAAGAGCCACAGATAACAGCAACAAGCTCTACAGCATAATACAAAATGTCATAAGGCCCAAGTGCCACAGATAACAGCAACAAACCCTACAACATAATAAAAAAAGGTAATAAGGCCTCAGTGCCCACAGATAACAGCAACAAACGCTACAAGGTACTATTATGTCATGAGGTCCCAGTACCACTTATAACAGCAACAAACCCTACAACATAATACAAAATGTCATGACGCCCAAGTGCTACAGATAACAGCAACAAAGCCTACAACATAATACAAAATTGCATGAGGCCCCAATGGCACAGAGAACAGCAACAAACACTACAACATAATACAAAATGTCATGAGGCCCCAGTGCCACAGATAACAGCAACAAACCCTACAACATAATACAAAATGTCATGAGGCCCCAGTGCCACAGATAACAGCAACAAACCTTACAATGTAATAAAAAATGTCATTAGATATTGGTACCAAAGATAATGGCATTAATCCCTACAACATAATTCAAAATATCATAAGACACTGGTACCAACAATAACAGCAACAAACCCTACAACATAATACAAAATGTCATAAGACACTGGTACCACTGATAATGGCATCATACCCTACAATATAATACAAAATGTCATAAGACACTGGTACCAACAAATAATGGCAGCAAACCCTACAACATAATACAAAATGTCATAAGACACTGGCACCACAGATACAAAATGTCATAAGACACTGGTACCACTGATAATGGCATCAAACCCTACAACATAATACAAAATGTCATAAGGTACTGGTACCACAGATAATGGCATCATACCCTACAATATAATACAAAATGTCATAAGACACTGGTACCACAGATACAAAATGTCATAAGACACTGGTATCACAGATAATGGCATCAAACCCTAAACATAATACAAAATGTCATAAGACACTGGTATCACAGATAATGGCATCAAACCCTACAACATAATACAAAATGTCATAAGACACTGGTACCACAGATAATGACATCAAACCCTACAACATAATACAAAATGTCATAAGACACTGGTATCACAGATAATGGCATCAAACCCTACAACATAATACAAAATGTCATAAGACACTGGTACCACTGATAATGGCATCAAATCCTAAACATAATACAAAATGTCATAAGACACTGGTACCACTGATAATGGCATCAAACCCTACAACATAATACAAAATGTCATAAGACACTGGTATCACAGATAATGGCATCAAACCCTACAACATAATACAAAATGTCATAAGACACTGGTACCACTGATAATGGCATCATACCCTACAACATAATACAAAATGTCATAAGGTACTGGTACCACTGATAATGGCATCAATCCCTACAACATAATAAAAAATGTCATAAGACACTGGCACCACAGATACAAAATGTCATAGGATACTGGTACCACAGATAATGGCATCAAACCCTACAACATAATACAAAATGTCATAAGACACTGGTACCACTGATAATGGCATCATACCCTACAACATAATACAAAATGTCATAAGACACTGGTACCATTGATAATGGCATCAAACCCTACAACATAATACAAAATGTCATAAGGTACTGGTATCACAGATAATGGCATCATACCCTACAACATAATACAAAATGTCATCAGACACTGGTACCACTGATAATGGCATCATACCCTACAACATAATACAAAATGTCATAAGACACTGGTACCACTGATAATGGCATCAAACCCTACAACATAATACAAAATGTCATAAGACACTGGTACCACTGATAATGACATCAAACCCTACAACATAATAAAAAATGTCATAAGACACTGGCACCACAGATACAAAATGTCATAGGATACTGGTACCACAGATAATGGCATCAAACCCTACAACATAATACAAAATGTCATAAGACACTGGTACCACTGATAATGGCATCATACCCTACAACATAATACAAAATGTCATAAGACACTGGTACCACTGATAATGGCATCAAACCCTACAACATAATACAAAATGTCATAAGACACTGGTACCACTGATAATGGCATCAAACCCTACAACATAATACAAAATGTCATAAGACACTGGTACCACTGATAATGGCATCAAACCCTACAACATAATACAAAATGTCATAAGACACTGGCACCACTGATAATGGCATCAAACCCTACAACATAATACAAAATGTCATAAGACACTGGTACCACTGATAATGGCATCATACCCTACAACATAATACAAAATGTCATAAGACACTGGTACCACTAATAATGGCATCAAACCCTACAACATAATACAAAATGTCATAAGGTACTGGTACCACTGATAATGGCATCAATCCCTACAACATAATAAAAAATGTCATAAGACACTGGCACCACAGATACAAAATGTCATAGGATACTGGTACCACAGATAATGGCATCAAACCCTACAACATAATACAAAATGTCATAAGACACTGGTACCACTGATAATGGCATCATACCCTACAACATAATACAAAATGTCATAAGACACTGGTACCACTGATAATGGCATCAAACCCTACAACATAATACAAAATGTCATAAGGTACTGGTATCACAGATAATGGCATCATACCCTACAACATAATACAAAATGTCATAAGACACTGGTACCACTGATAATGGCATCATACCCTACAACATAATACAAAATGTCATAAGACACTGGTACCACTGATAATGGCATCAAACCCTACAACATAATACAAAATGTCATAAGACACTGGTACCACTGATAATGGCATCAAACCCTACAACATAATACAAAATGTCATAAGACACTGGTACCACTGATAATGGCATCATACCCTACAACATAATACAAAATGTCATAAGGTACTGGTACCACTCATAATGGCATCAATCCCTACAACATAATAAAAAATGTCATAAGACACTGGCACCACAGATACAAAATGTCATAGGATACTGGTACCACAGATAATGGCATCAAACCCTACAACATAATACAAAATGTCATAAGACACTGGTACCACTGATAATGGCATCATACCCTACAACATAATACAAAATGTCATAAGACACTGGTACCACTGATAATGGCATCAAACCCTAACCATAATACAAAATGTCATAAGACACTGGTACCACTGATAATGGCATCAAACCCTACAACATAATACAAAATGTCATAAGACACTGGTATCACAGATAATGGCATCAAACCCTACAACATAATACAAAATGTCATAAGACACTGGTATCACAGATAATGGCATCAAACCCTACAACATAATACAAAATGTCATAAGACACTGGTACCACTGATAATGGCATCATACCCTACAACATAATACAAAATGTCATAAGACACTGGTATCACAGATAATGGCATCAAACCCTACAACATAATACAAAATGTCATAAGACACTGGTATCACAGATAATGGCATCAAACCCTACAACATAATACAAAATGTCATAAGACACTGGTACCACTGATAATGGTATCAAACCCTACAACATAATACAAAATGTCATAAGACACTGGTACCACTGATAATGGCATCAAACCCTACAACATAATACAAAATGTCATAAGACACTGGTACCACTGATAATGGCATCAAACCCTACAACATAATACAAAATGTCATAAGGTACTGGTACCACTGATAATGGCATCAATCCCTACAACATAATACAAAATGGCATAAGACACTGGCACCACTGATAATGGCATCAAACCCTACAACATAATACAAAATGTCATAAGACACTGGTACCACTGATAATGGCATCAAACCCTACAACATAATACAAAATGTCATAAGACACTGGTACCACTGATAATGGCATCATACCCTACAACATAATACAAAATGTCATAAGACACTGGTACCACTGATAATGGTATCAAACCCTACAACATAATACAAAATGTCATAAGACACTGGTACCACTGATAATGGCATCATACCCTACAACATAATACAAAATGTCATAAGACACTGGTACCACTGATAATGACATCAAACCCTACAACATAATACAAAATGTCATAAGACACTGGTACCACTGATAATGGCATCATACCCTACAACATAATACAAAATGTCATAAGACACTGGTACCACTGATAATGGCATCATACCCTACAACATAATACAAAATGTCATAAGACACTGGTACCACTGATAATGACATCATACCCTACAACATAATACAAAATGTCATAAGACACTGGTACCACTGATAATGGCATCATACCCTACAACATAATACAAAATGTCATAAGACACTGGTACCACTGATAATGGCATCATACCCTACAACATAATACAAAATGTCATAAGACACTGGTACCACTGATAATGACATCAAACCCTACAACATAATACAAAATGTCATAAGACACTGGTACCACTGATAATGGCATCAAACCCTAAACATAATACAAAATGTCATAAGACACTGGTACCACTGATAATGGCATCATACCCTACAACATAATACAAAATGTCATAAGACACTGGTACCACTGATAATGGCATCATACCCTACAACATAATAAAAAATGTCATAAGACACTGGCACCACAGATACAAAATGTCATAGGATACTGGTACCACAGATAATGGCATCAAACCCTACAACATAATACAAAATGTCATAAGACACTGGTATCACAGATAATGGCATCAAACCCTACAACATAATACAAAATGTCATAAGACACTGGTACCACAGATAATGGCATCATACCCTACAACATAATACAAAATGTCATAAGACACTGGTACCACAGATAATGGCATAAAATTGTACAATATAATATAAAATGTTATATTAAGATCCTGGTACCTATACATACCAGTTGATAGATATCAGCTTTTTTTCCTCCTCTACTGAGGTAGCTAGAGAACCTGTTGTCTGTGAAGTGTACACCGGGACGAGTCTGTTCTACTTGGTAAAATAAGTCTGACAACCTGAAATATGTCAATGATAACATTCAGGATGCCCTAATACCTAGTCAATTGTATATTGCACTTATCAACAAATCAACAATGTCATTTTCACTGTTTATGCAGTTTAGTGGGTATTAACTACATGGCCTTACCATATGATGACTTGTATTGAAACAGTAATGTAAATAGACATTTATAATCATTTCAGACATGATGTCATGACATGACAGACAGACATGATGTCATGACATGACAGACACAATGTAAACAAACATGATGTCATGACGTGACAGACACAATGTAAACAGGCAGTTGTAATCTTTTTAGAGGTGATGTCATGACATCACTGACACAATTTAAACACATAGTTATAATTTTTTTAGAGGTGACATCATGACTTCACAGACGTAAAAGATAGTTGTAATCATTTTAGAGGTGAGGTCATGACGTCACAGATGCAATGTAAACAGTTATAATCTTTTTAGACATGACATCACAAACGCAATGTAAACAGACAGTTATGATCATTTCAGATGAGTCGTCACAGATGCCACATAAACAAACCTGAAACAGATTCTATATCAGGTGGGATCAAGACGTGATACAAGACAGTGTTTTGTCAAAATTGACCAATGAAATTGCTGCATTCTTTTCCGAGGTGGGATAATAAATAAGAACAAGACTATAACTTTCCATCATTTTATAATTATAATACAATATAACTCTAACCTGTTATAATGACCACCATTGTTAGACAGCCATCAGCTTATAGCGACCATTTTCAGACCAATACTTGTGTTACTATGTAACATGAAGTTTCGCACATCATACAAAACCCCTAACTTGATCCCAAGTAAACACAGGCATTTAATATTGAGTATGAGTTCAGTTCAATTCGGTTCACATCACTTGTATAAACCATATAGTCATATTACCATCAATGTGGCACTTATCATTTCAAAAGATGAAAAACAAAAGATTGGGAATGAGAGGAAACAGAGAGATGCAATTAACCTTAATTAACCTTTGTGTGTACTAATGTTAATAATATTCAAAAAATGAAATACATTGCTTATCGTGTCTATAAATCTTAAAGTCAATATTAAAGGTACATACCTTTTTTCAATACTGTAATCAGATAGGCGAATTTTACCAGAACTGTCAACAAACACACTAGAAGCCTAGAATTTAAGATAAAAAGTCCATTATCCTAACAGTACCAAGATTAATATAGCATCAAACATGTCTGGACCTCCACTGGTCATATATAAAACTACTGAGTATAATGATACCAAGATCAATATAGCATCAACATATTATGTATTACACTTTGGATAGTATATCAGGGTCCTGTTTTATGAAAGATCTTACAGCAAATCATAAGTTTTGGACTCTAGAATGAAGAACTTTTACTTGGATTCCCTGATATAAAATGCAATTTTCATGAAACACTATAAAAATAAACAAATCTCAAATAGAATATTTATATTTCGGAAGTCCCTGATCCACTGGTTGAAATTACCTGTCACTTCATAAAACAGCAATTTGTTGATTAAACACAACAGTGATGCTTTATCAAATGAGAAGTGAAGTAAAATGATGACACCAGCTCTCTTTCCAATGAGCTAGTGGCTAAAGCCTTGATAGTAATTAGGAGTCTCATATAATGGAGAGAATCCAATGCTGTTTGGCAGTGAGTATACTCACGCTCTCATATTGATCTATGATGTTGGATAATATGTCCTAACAGACATCTTCTACCAATCTGATAGTATCATGCCATAATCGATGAATATTTGGAAAAGCCTGGTAAGAATAAAGTAAAACTCGATGGTGGAATAATATGGCTGGTACCATACTCAGTCCTGTTGATTTATACGGTTAGAGTCCCTTCAGCACTTTGTGAACATTTCTTTGGTCAATCCAGATGTCTGTCATAATGGGATGGGGAATACACTTTGCCTTGGGATTATACTTACATCTAGACAAGTGATTGGACTCACATTAGATTTCAGATTATATACAGGATCTTATATATACTGTCTTGATAATAATTCCTGTTAATAGCATATTTACATAATCACTACAATGATAAAAGAGGAATGTCTTCTTAAACTTTCAGATTGTCTGCAAGACATTCGTAATAGAAGAAGTAGAAAGACATTTGTACATACATATACATATATGAAATATACTCAAAACAAATTTATACTGATGATGTATCAGTATGCTGTATTTTCCTTGATCATGTTTTAAAGCCATCAAATCAGCTTAAAACAAAACAACAAAATTACCAGCATTCAGATATTCATGAGATTTTATGTTATACATTATGAATTCACAAAAGTTTAATTCAGAAATAAAGAAATATGGAGTATTATGGCAAAATCTGCCTTCATGATCATCTCTGTTTAGATGTCACTTGTTTATACAGGTCACTTTTTAATTTTCCATTTTCTGTGTTTTCATGCAAAATACATCCATGTGAAAAGGTCATCTTAGCAAAAAGGTCCATTTAAATTCTTTGGTAGATCTTGATACACCACTTAGACTGAATATAGGAGGAATTGTACATCTATGACATATCACTGAAAAAAGACAATTTACTTATATATCTATGTATACCCTAAGAGCTTTATGTGCTACATCTTTGTTGTGCAGATATTCCATGACAGTCAGGATTTCCTCTGTGTATGCTTTTATGAGATCTATAGACAAGGGCTGTCCTTTTTTAATGTTGACATCAAGACTTATTCCTCCAGCATATTCCATCAATAGCTGTAATAAATGAAAAGTCTTAGAATGAACAATCTGTCCAAATAAGCACTGATCTTCAACAGGTACTGCAAACCTACTTGCCTGAGATTTGAGCACAGATCTGAAATAGGTGAAAGGTTAATGGAGTTCCTACACCATGTCTCAATCCAATAAGACACTGATGCCGACAGTTAAGCCAGTGCCAGCTCCAAGAAAGGTTAATAAAGGGGTAAATAAGAATAATGCCGAGACAGGTGATTCAGAAAGTGAATCTGAGGTCATAGATCAGAGAGGCTATAGTGATTCATCCGTTGATGAATCCGAGATAAATACTATTGTAATAAGTATGCCTAGGTAGAACAGTACAGAAAACCACTGTGACCATTTTGATGACGATCAGCACGCTGTGAGTGGACAGGCTACAGAAGTTGTGAGGGACGCATTCACCAATCCTTCTACAAGCAGAGTAGAGGTAGCTTCTACACCTGATGAGTTTGAAACCCTAACTTTGAAAGGTATCTCTCAAGAAGTCCGCATCACTGATGGAGCTGAAGCAAACGATGTACAGGGATTCCGTGATGACGCATCGGAAGTATATAATGATAATGATGATGATGATAATGATGACAAGAATGTGGGTCCACCGAACAAACCAGTTTCTTCTACCAAGACAGAAGGACAGAAACCAGTTCCAACTCGTAGATCATCAAGACAGAAGAAACCACCACCCTGGATGAGAGATGGTGAGTTTGTTGTCAACATGGTATGCAGGGCCATGATGAATGCTGTTTTAGAAAAGAACTGAAATATAAGTACTTATTTGGATGTGTTTTATTGTTTCACTTATTCATATATGTTCCATGGTAATGACAAGGACGTCATTTCTTGTGAAGGGGGCATATGTGATAGTGAAATATTTTATTTATGTTATCTATTTTAATGTATAACTAAATGTTAATATAACTGCCAATAAATTGGTATATTGGCCATGCATTTTATATATTCTATAAACCAATTGGTTGAATTACTTTACCGCCAATTGTCTTTAATGTGAGATACGTGAGCTTAAATCGAGAGAATAGACATTTGTCAGAGAAAGAACACATTTAGATATACACCTTGCAGATTGAACGACTATATAAATTCATATTTCATTCCTTTCTACATTTGATAATATGACAAAGTGACAGTAAGTTTGCTTTTTAATCCTATTCTTTTCATAATTTCCATATTTTCTGATAATAATCATAATTACTAATCTTCATCTTCGTAATATCGAAAACATCATATGAGATCGTATCTGAGAGAGTTTTCTTTAATAATTCAAGTAGTTTTCTTTATTTGATTTATATTTTGATAGTGTATAGCATTGTTGTGAATAATTTGATATAGTTTACCGTTCATACCGTATAACCGGAAAATTTTGTGAGTATCAAATTTCGCAATTCAGTATCATAAAAAACGTATCTTTATTTTGGCGAATACAATTTTTCGCGATTTCAAAAAACAAAAAAACAACATGTTCTTTAACTATGAAATAAAAACAACTCTCGTCAAACAACTAGACATACGACAAGCTATACCAGCATCTCTGTGAATCAGTTTACCTATATGTACAACTGCACTTGTTTCTGCTCAAATCCACGGCTTGTAGCTTGTCAGTGCAATCGGCGGAATTGTTGAGTAAAGGAGATGCTCTGACTTGAACGGAAATTGTTAACGAAAGCGGTCGAAAATGATGAGTGTTTTTATTAAGCGGCAGATAAAATTCCTCAATTTTATTCGACACATACGGGCATATAATTTTTTCAACATACTGAATCATTGTTTCCTCGTTTGCATAGTGGATTTCGGAATGAGTTATGTGGAATTCGGAGGGGAATCAGAATTTCGGGTTGAACTTATCAGTCTTTCTGAGCATGGGAAGGAACATTCAGTCCATTGACCCAGCGAAAGTACCTTCAAACAAGATATAAACATCTAAACAAACTAATTAAGGGAATACGGACACGTACAATGGCTTCGATCACCATATGCAGTATTCATTCACGTGTTTATAATTGCTTGTTAGCCATCGACAAATATGTGAACCCACTGACATAACGAACTCATGGGATTTATAAATTAGGGTTTTAAAATTGTACATACTGGTAATCTGAGTTTGCCGTCGATCCCCTGGATTTCTACTCGTTTTGCCCCCTAGATGTTCATGGTCCATTGAGAAATGGGGATGATATAAATACCAGTTTGGTTCCCATTTTTTCGGAGTACAATTTTTCACAGTAACTTATTTTCACATGTTAAAATTATTCATGAAAATTAGCATCTCATAAAAATTTCTGGTTATACGGTATGTTGATGCCTTTGTTTTACTGCATCAACTTACGAAATCATTTGTGTTTTCTATGGGTAATTTATCTCAGAATCTACTACATAATTTGATGCATAAGGTGTTTGTGGACCTTGATCCATAATCAGGTATTTTATTAATTAACTCCCTCGAATGTATTTTAAATTGATTATATTATATGTATATTGAAACCAGAGCTATCCTAACAGGACAAATACCCCACACGGCAACAAAGTGGAGACATGCAATAATTTATCCCTTTATGATAACTCATGAGGCATCCATAGAGCAGGTATAATAATCCTGGGAGCTATTTACTATCATAGAGGTGAAAGGTCAAAGTCAAGGTCAAGACCTAATTTTGGTACACGACACATCTCCTTCACATGATGCATCCACATTTGTTTTGTCATGAAAAATAAGAAAATATGTGGTTTAGGGGCGCTGATCAGAACTATTTTTGAGATAAGCAAGGTTTTACCATCATGGAGGTAAAAGATCAAGGTCAAAATCAAGGTCACAGTGACCTAATTTTGGTACACAACACATTGCCCTCCCATGATGCGTCCATAGAACAGGTATAATAATCCTAGGTGCTATTTACTATCACAGAAGTCAAAGGTCAAAGTCAAGGTCACAGTGACCTAGTTTTGATATATCACACATCCCCTTCCCATGATGCATCCACATGTAAGGTTTGATAAACCTAGGTGCTATGGTTCAAAAGTTAGTGGCCTAGGTTTTACTATCAAAGAAGTCCAAAGCCAAGGTCAAGGTAACAGTGACTTAATTTTGGTACATGACACATCCACTTCCAATGATTATTCCACATACCAGGTTTGATCATCCTTAGTCCTACAGTACAAAAGTTACGTGGCGGACACAAATCGGGACGGACGGACAGGCGGTACGACAGACAGACATGGTGATTCCTATTTACTATATATTCCTATAAGTACTTACTATATTCATGTAATAAAATATTATTACATCAGGAAACAAGAGGCCCAAGGGGGCCTATATCGCTCACCTGAGTACCTAGATGATCAGTCATGCAGGAAGGAAGAATTACTTTATTTTTGCATTACTGTGACTAAGTCAACACAAATGTTGAAAATTTGTGAAATTTTATTTCAGATCAGAATAAAAAACAACACTTTTTTGCACATCCATTCAGGTGATTTTGAAATTAAGCATTTGCTTTGTCTCTGCAAGATGTCATTCAGGGCAACAAGTTAGTCATTTTCTTTAGGTGAGGCCTTTTGTTGACTGATTTCAAGTCTGGGTCATGAACAACAATTGTTTCAAATATTGTCCAGATCCAACTTAAAATGGCCTAATTTCATATGTTGAGTGTTAAGAAACATCTAAAAACTTATTAAGATGTGTAAAGAAATAAAAAAATTTTTTGACCACAGCTGGATTTGAACTGCTACTCTCCATATTTCAATTACCAAGTGATATATGTACCACTGTGAGACCTAGTTTTTAGACATGGTGGCATTATCTGTTGACCAATTTGGATGAAATGTACGAAATTGATAGAGGACCTATAGTACTTGATGTACACCATATTTCATTAAAATCTTTCATGTGGTATAACAGCAGAAGTTAAAAAAGTGAAGCATTTGTCCCTATACACCCTCATTTGGAAGTCTTAAAAAATTAATAGAAAATCCAAAAATTGAGATATTGTCAAAATTCTTTCAAAGTAACATTCCTTACCATAATTATGATCACAATAGTCCATAAGAAATTATCATTATCAATTACCTAGGAAATATGACACTTTTCTTCATTGAAATCACCAAGTCCAAACAAATGTCGAAAAAAAATTCTAAAATTTGATTTTGAAAGGGAACCAAAATGACAATACGTCTTCACTCATCCTTCTAGATCATTTCTATGCAATCTGTTTGTCTCTGTATATAGCCAGTATGAAGAACAATATTGTCAAAGGAGGGTACTCTTTTGTGACCTACTTTTGACTATGGTGGCGCCACCTGTAAAGAGGTATGGACGAAAACAACAGAATTCATAAAAAATCCAAAAATTGAGATATTGACAAAATTCTTTCACAATGATATTCCTTACTATAATGATCAAAATAGTCATTAAAGTGCTATTAGAATGCTGGGGTATTTTGTATTTTCTTAAAATCCTAATTGAATTATTATAAAATTCATAAAAATTACTGCTCCTTCTACTCCAGTATTTCTCTGAGAGATATCTAAAATATATCCATTTGCCCGATTTTACGGGAACACCCGAGTAAAATAAAGGCTTCCTGTACAACTTGTTGTACAACTTTTAACGTCATTTTACTGTGACGTCACAATGCAAACATTAACATCATACTTAAAACCCAAGGAAAAGTAGCATTTGCACAACTTCTGACGTCACATATTACGGAGATTAACGACTGAAAAAATCCATCTAGCTGTTTATGGATTATTGTATATATCTTGTGATCGGAGTCATGCAGGAGAGCAATTCTTGTCAGCGATTCGTGTATGTAGATATGCACATTGTATAGAAAAATTGTGAACATTCTTATAGCACTTTAAGAAATCATCAATATCAATTAACTGAAAAACATGACACTTTTCTGCATTGAAATTACTAAGTCCAGAAACACGTCAAAAAAGCGTAAATTTCTATTTGACGGATCTTAACCCCGAACACAATTTTTGATGACCCATCTTTATAGATTGTTGAAATATAATTAGTTTCCCCATTTACCGGTATGCACTGGTTCTGGAGGAGAAGATTTTTGAAGAGGGGTACCGTTTTGGGCACTTTTGACCCTCCCCTGGATCCATCCCTGAGGGAATCTGGATCAAGAGCACAATTTTAGTAGGGGACCTTGAGTACATCATTATACAAAGTTTGATCCAATCTGCAATGCAGTTCCAGAGAAGAAGTCCAAAATGTGAAACAGTTAATGATGAACAGACGTACTCACAGACAGGCACCGAACGCTGGACGACACACTATGACTAAAGCTCACTTGAGCCTTTGGCTCAGGTGAGCTAAAAAATATAATATATATATATATTTATATATCTTCATGCATTGTTAATAGATTACTTTGCAAGGGGAATAACTCTTATTTTTTTGTGAAATATGAATTGTTTAAATACTTATCATGTATATATATGTTTTCACACAACGCAAAATATTAATCATGCTTCATTATACTTTAACTTATATATTGCTATAATAAAATATTTTAGGGTTTGAAAGAATATGAAATCACTCAACAGAAATTAAATTCATGCAAACTTAGCAACAGGTGTCATTATATGTATATGTAGACAAAACCCAATTACAATACTTCCGAATTTATCAAATGAAAGTACAAGACATTAAAATTTATATATATCAGTATGTACAAAAAATAAAAGTGATAAATAGAATACCAAACTACTGGTAAGTATATTCAGTAAGTAGGTTTCATGCAAGTCAAATGTTTAGTAGACAAATTAAACTAAATAATGAATAATGAGTCATGTCATTAATACCTACATAAACAGTAACTTTGCCTGGCTCCTGTTGATATTTGATAGCTAAGTAGTGAACCAAATTTCTATGGTGAAGTCTAAGAAGAGACATTAATTCTTGCTCAATGCTGATGACCTACAAAAGAAAAATGACCATAATAGTTATTTGTTTGTTTCAGCCTAATTATTCTAATTCCTATTTGTCATCATTACTTACCAATTACTGACAACTACAACAAATTATACATTCTCTCAAAGTATGAGAAAATGTAAGTATAGAAAGAATTGTTCCAAGAGAACTCCTATTTCCAACAAGAGAATATTGAATTAACTTTAAGTCAGGTGATCTTGACGTTTGAGAGTCCAGTATCAATAGGGATCTTCTTTACATCATGGGCCTCCTACATAGGATGTATTATTTCCTTAGGTCAAGAAGTATTTCAATAACAATCAGTAAATACATTGTTAGTCTGAGATTCTCTGCCCTTCTCCCACTTTTGATATCAGCGGTTTGTGGGAGAGGGTCAGAGAGACTTAGTTCATCAAAAGTTGGAATTTTTGTGATACCAGCCATTATCGGGATGCACAAGCCTCTAGTGAATAATAAGCGTTTGCACAGCGAACTTGCAACCTATATTCCAACAAAAGAATATTTAACTTAACTGATCACAGCAATATCTATTTCTACTGATTTAGATGAATCTCTTTATCTGTTACATACTCCTTACCTGTTTGAGGTAAATGTTTTAGATGAACCTCTTTATCTGTTACTTACACCTTACCTGTTTGAGGTAAATGTTTTAGATGAACCTCTTTATCTGTTACTTACACCTTACCTGTTTGAGGTAAATGTTTTAGATGAACCTCTTTATCTGTTACTTACACCTTACCTGTTTGAGGTAGATGTTTTAGATGAACCTCTTTATCTGTTACTTACACCTTACCTGTTTGAGGTAGATGTTTTAGATGAACCTCATTATCTGTTACTTACACCTTACCTGTTTGAGGTAGATGTTTTAGATGAACCTCTTTATCTGTTACTTACACCTTACCTGTTTGAGGTAGATGTTTTAGATGAACCTCATTATCTGTTACTTACACCTTACCTGTTTGAGGTAGATGATTTAGATGAACCTCTTTATCTGTTACATACTCCTTACCTGTTTGAGGTAAATGTTTTAGATGAACCTCTTTATCTGTTACTTACACCTTACCTGTTTGAGGTAGATGTTTTAGATGAACCTCTTTATCTGTTACTTACACCTTACCTGTTTGAGGTAGATGTTTTAGATGAACCTCTTTATCTGTTACTTACTCCTTACCTGTTTGAGGTAGATGTTTTAGATGAACCTCTTTATCTGTTACATACTCCTTACTTGTTTGAGGTAAATGTTTTAGATGAACCTCTTTATCTGTTACTTACACCTTACCTGTTTGAGGTAGATGAACCTCTTTATCTGTTACTTACACCTTACCTGTTTGAGGTAGATGTTTTAGATGAACCTCTTTATCTGTTACTTACACCTTACCTGTTTGAGGTAGATGTTTTAGATGAACCTCATTATCTGTTACTTACTCCTTACCTGTTTGAGGTAGATGTTTTAGATGAACCTCTTTATCTGTGACATACTCCTTACCTGTTTGAGGTAGATGATTTAGATAAACCTCTTTATCTGTGACATACTCCTTACCTGTTTGAGGTAGATAGCTGCTTCTTTGTCCAGATCATCATTTTCCTTCCTGATATTTTTCTTCTTACTACAATGTCTCCATTTCAGTACCCATTCTGATATAGCTACAAGTTCCCCGGTACTCGTGTCAATGCCAGCATATAGGGTGCTGCCACTCTGACTGTGACCTATACAACCAAACAATAAACACACTGCTTAAACCACCTCAACAAATCAAAGTCTGGACTTTATAATTTATAATCACATTTACATTTAAGACACTGTTATTACCGGTATCTTGTCCTTTCATTTTGGGTAAAGAAAAATTGTTACATATACTTAAACTTCGACATCATAGGGACCAAGAAAGGTATGTCAAGATATCCAAAGTGAGTGTTCAACTATTAAGAAATGCTTAACATACATATTTATCGATTTTTACTAATTACTCTGTAATATGGAGTTTTTACAGTAATTGTATAAACCAGTAACAAAAAGCATAAGGCAGATTATTATTGATTCAGAAGTCAATATCAAATGTACATGAAACAAATAAAATAAGGTAAAAAGTCATGATATTAATTGAAAGCTCTGGTCACAAATAACCTATGTGTGAAGTATCAAACCCCTACCCCTAATGAATCAAATGATATATTCAAAATTAAAGTTTTTTTAAAAGTAGGTCAAGGTTACTAGATCAAAAGTCATAGCATGATTTAAAAGTTCTGGTCATGATGCACTAAAAGAAAAAAGAGGCACTAAAACTAAGCCAATATCAATACACATCGTGGACATGTAATTATGTATGACACTCATCTCAGAGTTAAACAAATGTCTCTGTGATCTGGTGGTCATGCGGACCAGCAAAACAGCAATTTTTGCGGGTCCAAATCATTTTTTGGTGGACCAAACCTTTTTTTGACAAAACTATGCACAAATATGAACATGAAATCATTTATTTCATTCATTTCATTAATTATTAATTGTAACCATCCCCTCCCCATTTTCCATAGCTGGTTAAAACTCCTTTCCTTTCTTTGTGCCTCATAATTTCTTTTTTTGGAATCACCCCTACCCCTCTGAACACTTTCTTTTCTGCACGGGGATAGCGGTCGATGAATATCTGATCAGCCAGGACGCCACCATTGTTGTTGTTTTGTACACATAACTTCCTAATCTGACTTGGTCAAAAGATTCTGATTTGCCGACAAAAATATTGTACCCGATCAGTATTCTCGACTTCTTACTCAATGCAATAACAAGTGGCAGCAGTTTCAGAGAATTTGATTTGCAGAAAAAAAATACATTTTATCCAATGGGAATTATTGACACATTTTTGACTTGGGAAGAAAGACACTTCCTTCTATGTGAAAGTAAACAGTGCAGAAATGTGTGTCAGATATTTGAACCGGCAAATTATGGATTTCTGTCGGTCCTTGTAAAATCCTGACCTGATGACCGGCTGGACCGGGATTTTTGTTAAACTCTGTCATCTGTCAATCAAATTATTCACTGAATTCAGGTTGACACACTATCATATTTCGCAAATTACAGCTGACCTTGAGATAAACCAGGTAAGCCCGTACAAAAGGATTGAAAAATGTAGTCCAGATAAGCATGGTAGTCAACATATTGCAAGATGAGATATCAGTGTTGAAATTAATTATGAAAGAAAAACATTGGGACCAATGCAGAATGTCGAGATAAGCATAGTAGTCAAGATATCTGATGTCCAGATATCGAAGTTTGACTGTAGATATTTATATACCTAAATATATTCTGGTTTCAAACATGGAGAACCTCATGAAGATTTTAATTAATAATACCATAAGCTGTAGACATTACTGTTACCTGAAACAAATCTATTGTAAGAAAACAGTCGTCTCAATCTCAATGTAAGAATGAAGAATGGACTTGAATCTCTGACTGCTTTGAAAAAATTTGTAGAATTGTGGACATCTATAACAGGTCTCCATTGATAGTCCTATCTGATGCAGTATTTAAGTTTAACTTTCTCTACAGCTACACTACAGAAATCATGGATTGTCCAATTCTCCGCGTATCGCAGCTGACTATTTTGATGTGGACTATTGCATTCACATCGCCGCAAATCACCGCACACCACTTTGCCATCGTGATAGTCGATCACGGGGATTCACAACATTGTGGTTGATTGCGGCTATACATTGTATAGCTATTGAATGAACATTTAAGCAACTTAAAATATTGTCTAAATATTGAGCGGTAACATGAGCGGTTTTGCTTGAGGGTTATTTGCAGACCTATAAATATTGCAAGTATATTGGAGGGTTGTTATTCGCTGAATGACCTCTTAAAATGTCTTGTCGTCGATCATCCAAACACGTTAGCCATTTCATTGTATGCCACAATTGTGATGATATGTTTCAAGTCCGATTCAGGGAGCATTTCCGCAGCATAGACCTTTGTTTTAGATTTATTTAAATCATCATTACAAAATACAATTTCTCTCACGATTTCACAATTGCAGGAAAGCAATCTGAATAAAAGCACTGTAATTTATTCCCTATTTACTACATATATGCAATGCTTTTAATAAAATTGTAGTCAAAGTAAACTCGAACTCTGGTCTTTCTACAAACAAAATCATTGAAAGTCATTTTTTCTGTTCGCCTTTTTGTTATTTTATAATACAGGTGTCTTTAGTTCTCTTTTTGATTGTTACGCAAGATGGAATATAAAGCTGATAAAAAATATCACCCGAGGCAAAAATTAGTGTAGCGCATTTGAAGTCTTGTGCTACGTACGCTGTACTGAAATCATTAATTGTAGGATCCTGTTCTGCATTTTATTAAAAGTCAAGTATTTGCTTAACTGAATGCTGACCATACTCAATAAGTATTTTAAAAAGATATTTCACCATGGTTTATGCATGCGTATACATATTCGTACATACATTTAGTAGGGTCACTGCGGAATGCCCACGATGTTGCGGTGATTCACCACTATCGTTGAGGTGATTTGCGGTGATTCCGCGTTAACTATAGGTAAATTAAAGAGCGAAGATCACAGTGATTAGTAGCTATGACTTAAAAAACATTGCGGCGATGATATGACAACTGGACAATAGCCGTTCTATGTAGTGTATCTAAATAAAAACTAGTACAGGTCATTTACTTACCTAAACAGGTTCCTCTGTGTATGGTCCTATCTGTCTTGGTATTGAAAGCAAGGACCCTAATAGCTCCAGTATGGTCCTTACAGACATGGTCACCATCACTGCTAGAGTCTCGTTGTGGAGTGCTGGTTCTCCTAAACAATTCACAAAATATATTAGTTAACAAACACACTCTTCAAACACTCACACATTCATCCATCTTCTATATTTCAATTAAAAAACCATCTTACTTAATTTATGATTAGATACATAGACATTTAGCAGAACTATGCATATTGTAAAAAAATGATGAAACAAACTAATATCCTTTAGTTTCTTGAAAAATCTCAAATTCTACAGATGAAGTATACTCATTTTACCTTCAAGTTATATATTCTTGATACACAAATATGTTTTATCATAGCATGACAGAATACATATTGAATGAAGCTTAATAGAGGTACCAAAACAATCTGAAATTTAGGTTTAAGGTAGATGATTAAATACTGACAATGTGTCAACCTGTAAGGACAAGGGCTTTGGAATATGTTTTTGAAATTAAAAACAAGTAATAAAAACAAGACTTGCAATACAAAGCAGAAAAATGAAACTACAAATATACAACATATCAAATATAACGCCTAGAAACATTAATATTGATTTTTATACAAAAATATATCCCATATCCATTTTCTGTTGAATGGTGTCCATATACGTGAATTAATCGTGGAGTGACATAAAACAATATTCAATCAATCAATTGAATGGTGTCCTTACAGGGCCTTTCTTTGCTATTATCAGATACTTTTCACTTTTATTTTATACTATCTATTCCAACTATCAAGAGAGATCTTTTCCCATAAAATTTCACGAAAAAAAGATAGCATTTCTCCACTGAGCAATAATGGCATCTAATGAAGATAAACATATAAATATTTTAGCATATATATCTAAGTATGCAATATGGTTATATCATATCTCCTAATTATATCACTACAGTCATGTATCTAATGTTGGTATACTGAGTAAATAAATATCATATGCCCTAAAGCTTTAATGACAGTTTGTTAAATTTTCCACTTACAAGGCAACAACTATGAAGCATCAACAGAGTGACATGTACCAAATGATAAGCATGAACCTTCTACCCTTTATGGTACATATAAAATACCTCTGAATGCTGAATCCAGAAATAACATTGATAGCTAATGTTTGTGATGAATATATGATATACAATAACAGATAATGTAGACATAAACAGCTCACCCTCCTTCCATACATGTCATGGGTAATCTAGTAAAAACCCATAACATGGTAAATTTTGGTTGTTACTTCAAATAAATGATATTGTTAAAAAACATTTATAAACATTTGTAAGTAAACAAAGTAAGCATTTTATTTTACTCACATAATAAAACAACTTACAACTATTTTTATTATCATTTTGTATCAGTTTAAGCATATCATCTCTTAATTCTTATTTTTTCCCTTTTTTGGTCAAGAGTACCCATTATATGGTAGCTATAGAAACCACATGCACTAAGCTTATAATGTATAACAGATACACACCAAGAAAACACCCAACACATATATCAAATTTAACTTTTACCCTTCACTAGCCAGTCAAGCTAGTTGCAAACAAAATCTACTCAACGAAGGATAAATTTTCTAGCCCAGAAGTCATTACATCAAGTGTTTGATGTGCAATGTATTTTCAATGTTTTTACAGCATACTGAAAACCAGAGATTTATGTATATAAACAAAATAGTTCTTTTTTGCTGAGTTTTGGGTCAGTAATGGCTCATACCTTGATCAGTTGACTACAATGGCCAACCAGGCTAGATAATTTATGATTAAACTACATGTAACAAGACGTGAAAGTTAATCATCATGGACCAACAGGCTGCCCAAACCTGTGACATGAATACTTTTCTTTCTAGATAAAATCTGTATCCTTTTTGGATGAAAAAATAACAAAACATCACAGTTCAATTCCATGATTTAAAGAACACATCTGGTTGTAATTGAAAATTCCATGATTTAAAGGACACAACCAGTTTTAATTGAAAATTTATGGAAAGATTTGCTCTTACCTGCGTCTTCTCTGTTGACTTTCAGCAGTATTTTCACTGTTGACTCGTACTATGAGCGGTGAAGGTGACACCATGACCTGTGTATTATATTTCGGCAAAGTGGGTGTACCAATCGGTGAGCAGTTTTGTATGATACTCCCTACAGGAGTAGAGGAGGCTGAATGATGCAATTCTTCCTCTTGAACCTAGAAAAAGTATCTGTGTACTATACAAATATATATTGTTTTACAGTATTATAAAAGCTGCACAGTTTTTTTTTTTAATGTCACAGTAATGTTCTTTACTGGACAATAAACACAGAACTCAAATGTAGTAGGACAAGGTGATATGGAACAGCAGGAAACATTATAAACAACACCACTATCGGCAAGCAGTACAAAGATTAAGCTATCGAAATTCGGTAACACCAGGATATTATAAGAGTAACTAGCTATATACCCCATACAACTTCTGTACTAAGTTATCTTCATCTTAAACTCTTTAGATGTGAGTGGTTCAGATGTTCAATTTATAGGCAGAATTTGTAAAAAATTCTCATTTGCTTGTTTGTTTGTTTCTTGTTTAACACCATCCCAAGATTTAGTCACTTCTATGGTGATGGCATCTACCTCATGCAATGTAAAGAAATTCAAACCTATGCAACAGACTCACATGAAAAAGTGAGGGATCTTTCAAAGGACCTCTTGACCATAGGTCAAGCATGCTATCAATTACATAATGCTGGCATAATATGCTCTATTATCTACAGGAACATATGACGGAAATGAAAGATAAATGGACATGCTGCTGTACAGACTAAGTAGCAACTATAGTCAAACTTTGATGACTCAAACATCGAAAACTCCAATACCCCTGAAACTCAAATTAATCGGTCCCAACAACATTCCTATTCATTTGTATGTTATACACATACTAAAACTCGAACTAATGAAATTCAAAAACCCTCGATAACTAGAAGTCAATTTCAGGTCCACTGATAAAACAGTACTGTATTACAAACATGGAAACTCGAAAAGAAGCCATTGGTTCTAGAGATAATTGATTTGTTTGTACAATAAATACAAATATCAGCTATTGTGCATCCATGTATGACAGACAGTCTTACATGATTATATGTGCCCATAATCATCTCATAACATTAGAATTCACAAGACATTCATTCTACCCAGTCAATCCCTTTAGCTAGTGTTACTCTTGTTGTATCTTACTTTTCAAAATAGGACAACTCCAAAATTGTATACCACAGTGTAAGATTGTTGAAGTGTGAACGTAGATTATTTTTGCCAAGTGCTATAAACGGTCATCAATAGAGACTGCTTTGTGAAAGCAATAAAAATAGTAGCTACCTGTATATGTATTACTAATGCTGAGGATAGCGTATGAATCCAACACTTTGATTCTCATTTCCATTCGCACACATGATATATTTTATAAAGTTCATTCGTATGACGGCAAGCATTAATGTCAGCAAATAAAATATGAAATTATTCTAAATATATAATTCTTCTTATTGCAGTCTATACAGTAATAGAAAAGCCTGAATTTGCTTTTATCTGTCTGGATTTTTATCATCAACCTAACACTTCAAAAACTCGAACCCACCAAAACTCGAAGTGATTTTGACGATGCCTTGCACTTTGATTATATCAGTACCTGCCCAATTTAAAAGGTCTATTATTCTACTTTCTTGCAGATGGCATTCTTAAGACTTTCAGAGATATGTTGTACCTGTTTGGCTTCCTCTTTTTTTCTCTTTGTTTCCTCTTTTAATGCTTCTTGACGTCTCTGTATCTCTTCTTCCAATATCTGTCTCTATAATAAGACATAAAACAAATATCATCCAGGTTATAAACTCAGATATAACTTTGTGAATCAAGGTTTTAAATGAAACTTAGAATGAACTGAAGATGGAAATATAGCATTAGTATTGATTGGTAAATCTGGTTGGCTTTACAGATATTCACATAAGCTTCAGGCTAACCTTAGGATTTATTTAAATATAATTGTACAACAACTGAAGCAATTCGCTTTACACAACAACCACTTAACCATGTTTTTCAATTTCACTCACTTATATCAATAATTGCATTTTTCCCCCCACTTCCTGTGATAATGCCAAAATCTTTTAACATTGCCTAGCCAAAAGCAAAGTATAACTGTTTTATTACCATATTATATAAGTGTTAGTAAGTAACTATAACAACAGCTGTATAAGCACACTCAAAGTGCCTGTTCACTTAATCATTGGGGTGTTGAACAATATTTAATAAACAAAATGGGAACTAAAATATAAGAAACTTTACTGGTAAATATCCATTAATTTGTAGGTAAACATTTAGTATACATTCAAGGAAATACTGAAATACAAATGTATACTTGAAAACATAAATCATAATCTCTTAAAATTAATTCTCTATTAAACTGAATTGACTGTAATGAATTTGACGAAGATCTACATTTGTGCAACATAACAAAATATACTACATGTACATTGTACCACAGTACTACTAACACTGAAACAGCTGCACTGTTTCTTTGTTATTTCAAGCAGTATTCTGTAAGAGTTCAAACTTTTCAACACTATATGGTGAGTACAGAAGTTTGTGTACTGACAAAGAAGGAGCAAGGGCTTGAGAGCCAGGAAGTAGCTTGAGGCACAACAATAATCATGTTAATACCTGAAACTGATCTCATAGCACAGCCTGCCTTAGAATTTCTGAGAGACAACAGGCTATTCTCAACAAAGATATAAAAATATCATTTTGATCACTATTTTAGTGACATACTTCATTTTCAATTTTTCAATAAATAGATCTAGATGTTCAGTAATATATTGAAAAATATTGAATCTGCTGAATACCCGATATATTCATTGCTCTTTGTACAGTTTAATCTCAACACTCCTTCCTATGAAAATACTTGAAATTTGAAGGTCCACCAGAATTTGTACAGGTCAACTGAAGATTTACCTTGGGTGGACCTACCATTCATCATGTTGTAAAAGTTGGTGTCACACCAAGCATGTAATAATTATTGATTGAAAGACAAATGTGATGGGATTGAATGGATAACTGTGATTTTACATAATGTTCAACAACACCTCAACTTTCTAACACAGTGACAGGACATTTTAATTCAGCCTTCAATAATGTTGACATGCAACTGGGCAACTACACCATAAGCAACTATTCTTAAGTGACCACTCCAGAAATACATGTGTGGAAATAGACGTGGTGAAGTCCTTTATTTTTCAAACTTATTATAATATTTACTTCAATCTGTCTTTTTCCAGTAAATAAAACACATAAAATCATCATCAACATGCCTGGTGAGGTTCAGACAACTTCACTGTGCAATTTTCTCAAATCAAAACATTTTAACAAATGACAACTTTAAATAATAATTTTTTTAATTATACGCTTTTCTTCAATTTCACAAAGTTTAAGGATTTTGATTGAATTTTTGTAGCATATGACCTTAAATACCGGTAATGTTCAGACGAGTATTGAAACTCCTCCACTGTCTTTTAATCAACACTATTTGTAAACCTACCAGTACCATATACTACAGAGAACAGCTATTTTTTTAGTTGCCATATCATCGCCATGATGTTTTTTAAGTCTTAGCTACTAATCACTGCAATCTTCACTCTTTAATTGACCTATAGTTGTTAACAAGGAATCGCAGCAAATCACCGCAACGATCACACTGAATCAACTCAGCATCGCAGGCATTCCTCGGTGATCCTACTACATGTATCTACGAATATGTATACGCATACATAAACCATGGTGAAATATCTTTTAAAATACTCATTGGGTATGGTCAGCATTCAGTTAAGCAATTAATGTAAGTTTAAATAGAATTCAAAACAGGATCCTACTATTAATGATTTCAGTAGAGTGTATGTAGCGTAGCATAAAACTTCCCAATTCAAATGCCCTACACTAATTATTATCTCAGGCGATATTTCTTATCAGCTTTATGCCATTTTGCATAAAAATCAAAAAGGGATCTAAAGACAAGTACCTGTATCATAAAATAATAAAAAAAAAGGCCAACAGAAAAAACAACTTTCAATGATTTTGTTTGTAGAAAGACAAGAATTCGAGTTTACTTTGACGACAGTTTGATTAAAAGTATTTCTGTTTATTCTGTATTTGCTGCATATACATAGTAAATATGGAATAAATAGCAATGCTTTTAATCAGTTTGCTTTCTGCAATTGTGAAATCTTGAGAGAAATTGTATTTTGTAATAATAATTTAAATAAATCTAAAACTAAAGGTCTATGCCGCAGAAGTGTCCCCTGAATTAGACTTGAAACATATCATCGCATTCATAATATACAAGGAAATGGCTGACCAGTTTAGATGATCAACGAAAAAATATCTTTAGATTGATTGATTGATTTTTGTTTAACGTCACACCATGAATATTTCACGTATATGGTGACGGCATCTGCCTGATGCGGAGCATACAAATTTTAACCTTTGCAACGGACCCACCGGAAGCAGTGAGGGATCTTTAGCGCGCCATACATACCACGACACAGGGCCTCGGTTTTTACTGTCTCATCCAAAAGAAGGACATTTGCAATATTTATAAGTCTGCAAATAACCCTCAAGCAAATCCGCTCGCGTAACACCTCGATATTTAGATAATATCTTAAGATGCTTAAATGTGGATTCAATAGATATACGATGCATAGCCACAATCAACCACAATGTTGCGGTGAATCCCGCAATCGATCATCCCAGTGGCAAAGTACTGTGCGATGATTTGCAGCAATAAGAACACGATAGTCCGTGTCGAAATAGTCAGCCACAATACGCAGAGAATTGGACATTATGCATCTCTGTAGTGTATTTTGGTTTACTCATCGAACATTTCTAATCAAAATTAGGTTTCGTTAATATTACATCAAGGTGATATATATAATTATATACATGTAGAAATATCTAGAATTTTTCAAAATCAGTGCTTAAACTTATCATCAAAATTTTTTTTGTGAGACAATGTGAGGAAGGAGATTAGCCCCCTAAAACGGCTATGAGCTGATCTGAAAAGATATTCATTTCCTGACTGCTAAAACACATGCTTGCAATAACCCATCTCTAGATCCATCTCTTCAGACAGTACATTGAACTGGATGTCTGTCTATGAACTGGATTAATACCCCTAATACAACAAATTTGCAGGTGTATTTCCACCTCTATATGGGATGGTAGGCCTATAAACCATTCAACTACAACAAACGAGTGACTATTGTTATTTCCATAGACTGTCCTTAGTTGGTACTTTAACTACATAATCACTGAATTTTCTGTAATGTCTATTAATGTCTATACTGCTGATTTCTATGTACAACTTTCGTCATACGGCTAACTCAAATGCATTTCTCCTTTCCTCTTATAAACTAATCAAGTAAATGCATGTAATCACTGTAACTTCTTTGAATTGGCCAAAAATTTCACATTTTATAATACATACTATGTTCATGGGAATCGTCAATGAAAGAATAAGTGATCTCTGTACATAGTAGGTTAAAACAACATTAACTCATATAGCTTCTAATTTCAAAATTTTTCTGCACACTATTTACAGGCACAGTCAATGAAACACAGAAATGATCACTGTAGTATGTTGGAATTACATCTACGATAATGTCCTGCCATATACTTATGTACGCATGACTGAGGATTCCACGTTTAAGATGAGTAGATCTGTTCACATGAGCTTTGTAATTTTTGTACATTATTGATGTTGGAAACAACATATGTGAGACAACAAGCTGCACCTGTATATGTATAACTGATGCATGATGTGGGTCACTTCTAACGATACATATGTTACATCTTGAACTTCTTTGTAACTGACTAATTCATTATGATGAAAATAAAACCTATTCATGGGAAAGTGAATAAACAGAATACCTTTTGCTGTACCTATCCAGCTTTTGTTTCATAGCACAATCCAATTTAGAAAACTGCACTACTACTGTAATACTACATGTACATGTACAACGGCAGACAACACAGGCTTCTTCCATTACATACGTTATATCTTGTATTTCTTTGAATTGACAAATTCAATATGCTAAAACAATCCAAGTATTTTGTTATCTCTTCTATTTGAGTTTTTATTAAAAATAAGAATTTTCAGCCTTTCAAAAGATAAAGATCTGCTGCTAATGGACTATTTTCTTTACTTACAAGAGTTGGGAGAAATGAAAAGTTATAACATAGTGTTTCAAAAATACATATGCGAATCCAGAGGGAAATATGATTTTTTAATGGTAAGTTCAGTTCAAAAATATTTTCAAAGGATTTGGTAATGTAAATATAAGGAATGAGTGTCATATCTTTTGTGTTCATGGAACATAATTCTGGGTCGTCACATGCAAATTTTTCAAGAACCGCTTCCTTAAATAACTTTTTAAAGTATCCAAAAATAGTTTTTGAGAAAAAAGACATACGATACATAACAACTTAGACGAGAAATGAAATATACTATGAAATAGACACAAACATAAAACAATTTGACAATCTATTCAGATGTTTGTTTTAATATAATTAATTCTGTTTGGAACATTTATATATATATATCATTGTAATTGTTACAAATCTTTATTAAGAAAGGGATTTCAGTATCATTGCCATATCATTTGAGTTTCTTTCTGTACTGTGTAACGTATCATTGCCTATGTATCGCAATATATTCTATTGCAGTATATCTTTACGCAAACATGAGGATATGCTACAACATATTCTTTTTGTATGCCTCTTGAATCGCGAAAAATTAAGTTTGAGTTTTGTATGATAATATTCTAAAATACTTCTTTGTTCATGTATAAAGAAACACATTTGCTGGAAATGAAATGGAACTGTCTCAACCTTTCAATTTCACATAATGATTTTGTGTTGACTTTTATCTTATTTGTATTCACATCAATTAAATAAAATCCATCAAGCCCTATCCCTTACATTGTAAGAGAAATCTGCTTACAGAACTTCTTATTACAATGCCAAACTTCAAGGTCAACGCCATAGGTCAAATGTCTAATGGTATCAAAATGTAGTACTTGTTATGATGAATGTGTGTTTGAAGTATGAAAGCCCTATCCCTTATACTGTAGGAGAGATCTACTCTCAGATCCTCTTAACTGGACAGATAGACAACTGACTGAAAGTCAGACTGATAGTGTGATTCCTATATACCCCAAAGACTTTGCAGGTGAGGGGTATAATAAAAGAGCCTACTTGTATCCAAACACAATTTAAAATTTTGCATTACTAGAGTATATTTAAGAAATAAACAGACTTCTTATTTTTCATCTTGCTGTGTTCTCACACTTAGTTTCAGATATTTGACATTGCCCAGAAGTTTAGAATACGATGGTATTCTGGCAATATGTTTGTCTTGAGATGACCATAAAATTATGTGTCTATGATTATTTTTCTCAACTGCACCCACATTCACATTTGAAGCAGAACATACAAAAATTTAAAAAAAAATCCAAATCAACTACCAATATTTGCAATATTATTTATCTTGAGTACAGTTTTGATTAAGCTTACAAATAATCATATTGTGTTTGAATTTTCCATAATATGCAGGATCTATATCGCCCATTTGTGACCCTTCTCCTTTAATACATGTACCAGTAATTCAAGAAAATTAAAATATTTGAATTCATAACTATACGATCAGCCTTTCCCAAAACTAAAAATTACAATGCAGGAAAGATGAAAAATAGAAATACATTGACAAAGAAATCTATTAGGCATTTTAATATTTTTTCAGGTAAGCTTTAACCTTGTTACTTTGCTTTAATAATGTAATAATAATTAAGTAAATAAATGTCATATTAAAAAACTTCTGGTGATCTTTGTAATTCATTTCCTATTACAGTTAAACATGAATACTATGAACACACGTACTACGAATTCATGCTTATAACGAAGTAATGTGAAATCCCCAGCAAATTTCCTTTATATTCATACCAAGATATGAGGGTTTTAGCGAACACGGTTAATGCGAATTCAAGGCTATTGCGAACCCATTTCTAAGTCCCCTAACGTAAAATTGCTTTAAAAATGCCATCTTTATAGCGAAGTAGATAATTACTGACCAAACAATCACATAAATTAAATACCGATGATTACCAAACTCACCTGTAATGTGTTTGTTTTGATAACAGTTCAAGCACGTGCTTATGGGTATGATTACTTATTAATTATTTGAGGTGAAAAGTAATGTAATCAGTTGTACACGATATCCGAGCTGAAAAGGAAGGCAATTTCAATCGAAATAAAATATGAAATTATACAGGCCGTTGAGGAAGGGGACCGACAAAAGAAAGAAATCACTGCATCGTTTGACATATTACTGAATTCTCTTAGTACAATTATTAAAAATAGGGAAAGCATTATTAAAAATTACGAAACCTCTACTGTATCTCTGTCTCGGCAACGACATCGCTCCCTGACTCTGTTCCAAATGTGAATCAAATTGATACTCACATGCACGATATTGAGCGCTTCATAGATTCACAGAATTTTGTTCCCGATGAAATTTTTGATTCTCTAGCCATAATGAAAGGCTACTTTCAAAACTTAAAAGCACAAATTCGTCATCAGAAAAAAATTACTTACTTTTTCGCCATTTAAGTTGTATATATAGATCAATTTTACAGTTTATTAGTATGAATTGTTCTGAATATGAGTTGTGAATTGTATTTAAAGTTACTTGAGATGACATAGTTTTCTTAATATTTATTAACATGGATATTACGAAGTTTTCATAAAGTTTTGATAAAATTCGTTATATGCATAGTACGAACTATGTTTATAGCGAACTAAATCTCGGGGTCCCTTGGAATTCGTTATTACCGTGTTTTACTGTAATATCATTTACTACATGCAGAATCTATTTGTTATCTAATTAAAACCTCCTGCAAGCAAAGTTAAACATCCTGACCATAATGTTACATTCTGTATACATAAATTAATACATGTAATAAACAGTACCTCTTTCTCCTCTTTTTTCCGCAGAAATTCCAGCTTTCTTTGTTGTTCTTCCTCTATCTTTGCTTCTTGTTTTCGCTTATTTGACATCATTTCCTCATAAAAAGATGGTGCTGGAGGCTTGTTGTTCATATGTAAGAACTGCTGTACATGCTGGGCTAAATCTAAAATCATTACCTGTAAACATCAAACATAGGGTAATCAAATTTGACATAGCTCCCCTAATTGGCAGCATTTAACTTTCAACTGCTAAAAGTTTATTTTGCACTTATATAGCAAAATATATTTCTCTGAAAATATAGTTAAATGATCAGTTTAAATTCAGACTTGTTAACAGGACGCTTAGAAAGGACACAGAAATATTTTACCACTACTAAGCTACTCCAAACTTCTTAACCAATCGAGTGAGCAGAAAAAGTAGGTTAGTTATGTATGGCATCTGATGTAAAGGTCCATCTCGGAATCCTACGATGATGCAAGTTAAATCTCTGATGCAAGTTTGTTCACTCTATGTTGTGTTTATTACAATCGTGCACTACTTTTACTTGAGAGGAGATCAGAATTATATCAAATTCTACTTTTCCAGGTGAACTTTTAAATATTCCTTGCCTTATGAGTACTGTAGGTCTGGAATTGCTTATGCAATTCGGTCCAGCAAAAATTATGATTAAGCATACTAGAAAGTCTGACCTCAAATCTCTTTAAAACCATTTTTCATATGTTACTACTTATACAAACAGCACATCATATAAGTAGTGAGAGTAGCTGTTTCACAAAACAACAATATTTCTGCCAACTCCTTTACCTCTCCTTTAAGACGTTGAGCCATTTCGTCTAACTGAGTGGTCAGATCAGTCACTTGTTGATTGGAGAGACCTTTAGGATGCTCCAGACTGATATATGGCAATCTTAAAAACAAAAAAGTTACAAAAGATATAAAACAGTCCATACAAATAACACATATAGTATATGTTTCTTTAATAAAACAAAATTTTGACCACCTTCTACCAAATGAAAAACAGCGTAACTGGTCCAAAATTTTCTATCATAATTTCCACTATAAACCTAACTGACACTAACTTGACAATGACTCACCAGACACTGACTCACTTAACAATGACTTATCAAATACTGACTTACCTGACACTGACTAACTTTACACTGACTTACTAGACATTGAATTACTTGACATCGACTTCCTACACACAGACTTACCATATATCGACTAACTAGACACTGACTTATTTGACAAAGACTTACAAGACACTGACCTACTGCACACAAAATTACTTGACACTGACTTACTATACAATGACTTACTATACACTGACTTACTACACACAGAATTACTTGACACTGACTTACTATACAATGACTTACTATACACTAACTCACATGACACTGACTTACTACACACACAATTACTATACAATGACTTACTATACACTGAATAACTTGACATTGACTTACTACACACAGAATTACTTGACACTGACTTACTATACAATGACCTATTATACACTGACTCACTTGACACTGACTTATTACACACACAACTACTTGAGACTGACTTACTATACAATGACTTACTATACACTGACTCACTTGACACTGACTTACTACACACACAATTACTTGACACTGACTTACTATACAATGACTTACTATACACTGACTGACTTGACACTGACTTACTACACACAGAATTACTTGACACTGACTTACTATACAATGACTTACTATACAATGACTTACTATACACTGACTCACTTGACACTGACTTACTACACACAGAATTACTTGACACTGACTTACTATACAATGACTTACTATACACTGATTCACTTGACACTGACTTACTACACATAGAATTACTTGACACTGACTTACTATACAATGACTTACTATACAATGACTTACTATACACTGACTGACTTGACACTGACTTACTACAAACAGAATTACTTGACACTGACTTACTATACAATGACTTACTATACACTGACTCACTTGACACTGACTTACTACACACACAATTACTTGACACTGACTTACTATACAATGACTTACTATACACTAACTCACTTGACACTGACTTACTACACACACAATTACTATACAATGACTTACTATACACTGACTAACTTGACATTGACTTACTACACACAGAATTACTTGACACTGACTTACTATACAATGACCTATTATACACTGACTCACTTGACACTGACTTATTACACACACAACTACTTGAGACTGACTTACTATACAATGACTTACTATACACTGATTCACTTGACACTGACTTACTACACATAGAATTACTTGACACTGACTTACTATACAATGACTTACTATACAATGACTTACTATACACTGACTGACTTGACACTGACTTACTACAAACAGAATTACTTGACACTGACTTACTATACAATGACTTACTATATACTGACTCACTTGACACTGACTTACTACACACATATTTACTTGACACTGACTTACTATACAATGACTTACTATACACTAACTCACTTGACACTGACTTACTACACACACAATTACTATACAATGACTTACTATACACTGACTAACTTGACATTGACTTACTACACACAGAATTACTTGACACTGACTTACTATACAATGACCTATTATACACTGACTCACTTGACACTGACTTATTACACACACAACTACTTGAGACTGACTTACTATACAATGACTTACTATACACTGACTCACTTGACACTGACTTACTACACACACAATTACTTGACAATGACTTACTATACAATGACTTACTATACACTGACTGACTTGACACTGACTTACTACACACAGAATTGCTTGACACTGACTTACTACACAATGACTTACTATACAATGACTTACTATACATTGACTCCCTTGACACTGACTTACTACACACAAAATTACTTGACACTGACTTACTATACAATGACTTACTATACACTGATTCACTTGACACTGACTTACTACACATAGAATTACTTGACACTGACTTAATATACAATGACTTACTATACACTGATTCACTTGACAATGACTTACTACACACAGAATTACTTGACACTGACTTACTATACAATGATTTACTATACACTGACTCACTTGACACTGACTTACTACACACAGAATTACTTGACACTGACTTACTATACAATGACTTACTATACACTGACTCACTTGACACTGACTTAATACACACAGAATTACTTGACACTGACTTACCATACAATGACTTACTATACTCTGACTCACTTGACACTGACTTACTACACACAGAATTACTTGACACTGACTTACTATACAATGACTTACAATACACTGATTCACTTGACACTGACTTACTATACACAGAATTACTTGACACTGACTTACTACACACAGATTTACTTGACACTGACTTACTATACAATGACTTACTATACACTGACTCACTTGACATTGACTTACTACACACAGAATTACTTGACACTGACTTACTATACAATGACTAACTATACATTGACTCACTTGACACTGACTTACCACACACACAATTACTTGACACTGACTTACTATACATTGACTTACTATACAGCAGTGTTCGAAAAATCCCATTACCCGTTACCCAAGGTAAGTGAAACAAGAGGCCCAAGAGGGCCTATATCACTCACCTGAGTACGTTGAACATATCACAAGCATTCCATTACTTTTGAAGAAGAAGCCCATCAAAGCATACTTTAACATATAAACAGTGCACCCCCTTATTTTGTTAATCTTAACAAATTGAAAAAAATTCTAAAATAAATTTTAGCATTGTTATTCTTCACAATTACCTTTATTTCAGTAAAAAATGTGTAAAAAATTTGACTTCTGAATGGCACCAAATACAACAACACTTCTTAAGACACACTTCTAGATCACTCTGATGCATTTAGTTTGTCTATCTATATAGCCAGTCTGAAGAATAAGTCTGTCAAAGGAGGGTACCCTCTTTGATCTACTTTTGCCTGTGGTGGCAACACCTGTTGACGGATCCTGACAAAGATGACCACATTTGTAGGGGACCTTGAGTACTTAATGCTTACCAAGTTTCATGAAATTCCATCAAGTGGTTCTGAAGAAGAAGTTCAAACTGTGAAATGTTTACAACCATTGTTCCAACCCCCTTTTTCTTGAAAGTTTTAAAAAATTCATAAAAAATCCAAAACATGAAATATTGAAAAAATTTCTTCGCAGTAGTATTTCTTACCATCAAAATGATCAAATTAAACCAAATTATTGCATCAATATTTACTAAAAGAAAAAAATAACTCATTTCTGTATTAAAATTACAAAGTCCAAAAAAACGTCAAAAAAACGTTTGATTTCGGAACGGAACCAAAAATAACAACACTTCTTAACACATCCCTCTATTTCAAATCTATGCATTCGGTTTGTCTCTGTATGCCCCCAGTCTGAAGAAGAAGTTTGTCAAAGGAGGGTACCCTCTTTGACCTACTTTTGCCTGTGGTGGCGCCATCTGTGGACGGATCCTGACAAAGATCACCAGATTTGTAGGGGACCTTGAGTACTTGATGCATACCAAGTTTCATCAAATTCCTTTCTGCCGATTCTGAAGAAAAAGTTCAAAATGTGAAATGTTTACACCAATTGTCCCCCCCCCCCCTTTTTTTCTTGAAAGTCTTAAAAAAATTCATAAAAAATCCAAAACATGAAATATTGAAACATTTCTTCACAGTAGTATTTCTTACCATAAAAATGATCAAATTAAACCAAATTAATGTATCAATGTTTACTAAAAGAAAAAAATACCTCTTTTTTGCATTAAAATTGCAAAGTCTAAAAAAACGTCAAAAAAACGACAAAAATTATTTATCGGATTTCAACGATATGAACAAACTTGAGACATACATCCTCCTAGATCACTCAGATGCCATTAGTTTTATAGTCCATACACTGGTTGTGGAGAAGAAGATTTTCAAAGAGGGGTACCCTCTGAGATCTATTTTCAGCAATGATGGCGCCACCTGTTGAGGGATTTATATGAAATGAAGAAACTTGGTAGAGGACCCCTAGTACTTCATTCATACCAAGTTTCATTAAAATCCTTTAAGTGGTTCTGAAGAAGTTGAAAATGTGAAAAGTTTACGGACGGACAACGGACGAAGAGTGATGACAATAGCTCACTTGAGCCTTTGGCTCATGTGAGCTAAAAACGGGTCGGGTAACTGAAAAGCTTTAAACCTCTTATCCAGTGGTAAGTAAATTCTGAGTGATATCAATCACATCAATTTTAAACTTTGCTAAAAGAAAGATGATAAAATCACAACCAGAAATAGGGGAACCTAAAGGAAATACAAATATAAGTTTTGATATTTAATCGTATGTTTCCCATCTCAATCTAGGCGGCAGCGGGGGACTCAATACTCATGAAAACTCCCTAGCCCGACTCCCAAGGCTACCAAAATTTCCTCGAGCTTGATCTACTAAAATTTGATTTTGAAATAGCCTGACTGGCTAGTTAAAATAACGCTGTTTGCGAGATCAAAAGACGACAAATTGCTAGGGCTGAGACAATTGATCACGAATTCAACCTGACTCAATATTTTCTTTCGATTCCATTCCGCCATGTTCGATATATTTGTCTCAATTTCGATTCGATTCGGCTATACGATCAACGTACAATAATTTTATTGTATAATCTTTACTGTTTAGTCATATTTTCATCTCTTTCAAATACAGTTTGAAATAAGCAAATGTCTTTAATTTCTTTAACACTTCATCAATGACAGCATATTTACCGTATACAGTTTGTAATAAGCAATGTCTTTAATTTCTTTAACACTTCATCAATGACGGCATATTTACCATATATAGTTTGTAATAAGCAATGTCTTTAATTTCTTTAACACTTCATCAATGACGGCATATTTACCGTATACAGTTTATAATAAGCAATGTCTTTAATTTCTTTAACACTTCATCAATGACGGCATATTTACCGTATACAGTTTGTAATAAGCAATGTCTTTAATTTCTTTAACACTTCATCAATGACGACATATTTACCGTATATAGTTTGTAATAAGCAATGTCTTTAATTTCTTTAACACTTCATCAATGACGGCATATTTACCGTATATTACACCTAAAACAATCGCAAGTTTTCAATATGGTGATATAGCTTATTTGAAACAAAAATGTAAATGGAACTTTAAAACTTGAAATCAAAGCATATCATTATAAATTTTCTCTATATGAATCCAACTGATGTCAGATAAATTATCTCTAATGTATCATGTAATGTAAAATGTAGATCTAATGATTTACTAGTAATCGTGCAAATGAAATGTGGTCTACAAGTTTCTGTTTATTTTTTAGAATACAATACATTACTATATGTACCTTGATCCTATAAAAAAGGATGGATGTCCACTGACTTGAAAAAGTTAATGTACTTGACTTAATGACATTTCTATGAAACTATGTAATGGGCATGATAAAAAGTTGAATCAGGCATTTTGGACCAAGTTTTTCTACAACTATAGTATATATTGTTTCGTATCAAAAATCATCGTATCGCTACTGCCGTATCTGAATAAGTATTGTATCGTGAGGGTTATGTATGGTTTCAGTACTACAAATTGCAGATCAATGCGTCGTACTCTCCTGTAATCAATTACGTCCGTCTTAATACACAAAATTTACCAATTTTATGCTTTTCTCAGCATTACACATTGTAAGTCTTAAATGTGCCTTTTTACTTTGGGTAACTACATTTTTTACCCTGGGTAAGTGGATTTCCGTTAGTCACTTATTCATTGGTAAGTGGATTTTTGAAAAATTTATCGAACCCTTATACACCGACTCACTTGATACTGACTTACTTGACACTGATTAATTAAACAGCAACACACTGACTCACTAGAGATGGACTTACCAGACACTGATTTACTGGACACCAACTTACATGACACTGACTTACTACATACTGACTCACTTGATGCTAACTTCCTAGACACTGACTTACTGACAATGACTTACCAGACAACGACTTAATTTACACTGATTTTCTACAAACAGACTTACTTGACACTGATTTACTAGACATTGACTTACATGACAATGATTTATTACATAATGACTCACTGATTCCCTAGAGATGGACTTATGAGACACTGACTTACTTGACAGTAGTTGTCATTATCAGTAGTTGTAACATCTTATGTTCTAATGAAGGTTTTTAAGCTAAACCCATTGAAATATTTTATGCTGATACTTGAACATTATAGTCAAACTCTAGGTAAGTCACACTGGAAACACAGATCATAGACGCAATGACCCTGTGCCCCCAATGTGTAAATATAATACATTATACACATTGGGGGCACAAGGTCATTGTGTCTATGACCTGTGAATGGAAGGTCTTTATAAAGTAGTTGAGCTGACAGACAAAAGTTCAGGTATATAATTGTCAAAATCAATGTACAATTATCTCTCTTGCTAAAACTTTATTCAACCAGAAGATTGGTAGTTTCTAAAATTCTTGTGTACATAACTGAAATATTAAATATATCATAAAAGTTCATGTTTTTATGCCCTCTGTCTCGTAGACCAAGGGGGCATACAGTGTTTGTCCATCTGGCCGTCTGTCCGTCTGTCTGTCTGTCTGTCCATTTGTCATTCTGTCCCCTTCTGTCTCTCAATAAAAGATACATAACATTGTAAATATGGGTGATAGGGCTTTCATACTTCACATATGAATTTCTTGTGGTTAAATCTTTCTTTTTGTATAATAATATTTGACCTTCTGACCTTGACTTTGGAATCTGACCTATATTTAGGGGAAAAACTTTATGCAATAACTTTTGTATACTAAGTGAGAGTTTTAATAATTCACATGTGCATATCTTGCAGGAATAACTTTCTACTAGTAGAAGAAATTTTTGATCTTGTGACCTTGCCCTTGACCTTTGAACTAAATTTAGGAAAACAATAGTGCATGTTATAACTTTTGAAATGTGCATGATAGGAATTTGATATTCACATACATATTATTTGTGACATGATCATCTTTCCACTGGTACCATAATTTTTACCTCTTGAACTTTACCATGACCTTTGCCTACATTTCAAAAACTTTAATATTGGTTATAACTTTTTAATCTTAAAAATAAAGCTTCATATTTCACATGTTCATTCCTTTTGATGAGACTTTTCTGTTGGTACAGTAATTTTTGACCTTGAAAACATGACCGTGATGTTGACCCTACATTTCAAAAACTTTAACATTGTTTATAACTTTTGATTCATAAGAGGTAGGGCTTCCATATTTCACATGCATGTTTCTTGTGACAAGGCCTTTCCATCAGAACAATGATTTTTGACCTTGTGACCTTCACCATGACCCCTGACCTACATTTCAAAAGCTTTAACATTGGTTTTAACTTTTTAATCTTAAGAAGTATTGCTTTCATATTTCACATGTGTAAACCTTGTGACAAGACCATTCTGTTGGAACTATAATTCTTTACCTTGTGACCTTGACCTCTGACCAACGTCACATGTGTATTCCCATGGGGTGGGTTTAATTAAGATATAGGACAATGCAAAATTTGCCTAATTTGAACTTTGTTGCCACCCAGGATTTTCATGTTTCACAAACACATCTTGTTCCATCATATTATCTATCTGATGTTCTAAATGTCATGGAAATGAACAGTTTTCAAAAATAATATAGACCAAGATGTTTGAAAGCTATGACCACCTGTATTTGTTAAAGTGGATGGGTTTAGCCATACTGAAGGAGATGTGCATGTTAGCAGTTTGTTAATTACAATTTACATGTACACAACTTAATTCTATAATGATTTAGAAAGGTATTTCAAAGTAATCAATTCCATTCAAAAGATTATTTAGATATTACAGGTTGTCTCATAATGCTCAGCCTCTATCTGTTATGTAAACTTTCATGCCAATTGTCAGGGTATACATTCACTTCAAAGTGAACTACTTTGTTTGCTTAGCACCTATCTCCAAATATCAATTCAATATGTTTCTTTTTATCTTCCTACATTCCAATGAGATTTTTCTAAAAGATGTCAAAGTAAAACTATAATGGCGATCAGCTGTGGAATTTTAAAAAAAGTTTAATTTGACAAAAATTCAACCTATCTGAATTTCAAATAGTAAAGTAAAAATATATTGAAAGAAAGACAATAAAATGGGATCTTTCAAATCAACCTTGGCTTACAGAAAAATCAAGTTATCAGTATTTGTGTAAACTGTAGTCAACCATACTACAGGTAGATTATTTTTCTGTGCTACACAAGATCATTTCACAAATATGATGGTGACAAATGCCTTATGCAATGCTTAATTTTACCTATGCAACAGATCAACACAAAGCAGTACAGTTTCTCCTACTTCTTGTACGTGCTAAAGACTGTCTCAATTGGGAATTCAGTTATCAGTATCTAATTCTACAGACAGGAAATTGACAACAATCAGGTGGGATTCAAACCCATGAACTTCTGATTATTGTGACTCAAATTTTGAAGAAACATTCCAAGTCTTCACATGTGATGTCAAACTACTAGCATTAGCGGGAATAATGGAGTATAACTCTCAGACTTTTCCATTACTACCATGTAAACTTCATTGAATTGTTTTGAAATTTACTAAATATCTCGGCAGATTTCACGACTTCATTCTCAATTAATCAGTAAACATAATCAATCAGTTGACAATTTTGAATAAAACATTTAGATATGCAATGTGATTACATTACAAAGTTAAGTTAAATCAAGCAGCTTTGTATGGGCAGTGATGGATAAAGTACGAGGGTTGTACTCCAATGAGGGAGATAACTCTAGCTAATCTGAGGAAAACAAGGTTGTATGGGAAGGCTCTATATCTCACTGTTCAGGGTATTTTGAAGAACACTTAATGAGCAAGTCAATCTGTGTGTAGACTTCAGCGCCATAGTTCCCCATACTCTGTAGAGGCTTGATAGACAAACGAAGCTCTGGAGGTCGATCCACCTGTAACAACAAATACATGAATAAAACAGAGAAAATATTCATGTTAACTCAGAATTTGATACATTATTAAATACCCAGCAGCAGTTTCATTTTTCACCACTGAATTTTGTATATAAACTTTACTTTTAAGGCCTCCTGCAATTAAATCCCAGTGACTTATCACACTGATGGAAAAAACTGTACATAGAGCAGTATTGTACATAGAGCAGTATTGTACATAGAGCAGTATCCTACATAGAGCAGTATTGTACATAGAGCAGTATCCTACATAGAGCAGTATCCTACATAGAGCAGTATTGTACATAGAGCAGTATTGTACATAGAGCAGTACTGTACATAGAGCAGTATTGTACATAGAGCAGTATTGTACATAGAGCAGTATTGTACATAGAGCAGTATCCTACATAGAGCAGTATTGTACATAGAGCAGTATTGTACATAGAGCAGTATTGTACATAGAGCAGTATCCTACATAGAGCAGTATTGTACACAGAGCAGTATCCTACATAGAGCAGTATTGTTGAGATAATGAGAATACTGGACCACTTTTCTAAGATCTTTGGATGAAAACTAGGTGTTTCCAATAAATATATTAGTACACATATTCTAGAGGATCAATCTACAAATTTCCAATTATAACGCAATGTATAAACTTTTTCATGTTTTATTTCTAAATGACTACGTCTGCACATCATTCATGTTTTAATGTTGATACTCTGATCACTGTTTCATCAGAAATGTCTCAAGGCTATCAGGACAATAAACTGAAAAGTTTTAATTTTCTCAGATTTTACAAAAGTTTGGCTACTTTACTACTTTACTGGACTCTCTTGCACTTGGTTCAATAACATTTAGAACACCATAAAGCAAAATCACTCACACATCTTCCCAGCAAAAAACAAATTTGAGTATCTGAAATCAGTTTCACATTTCAAATTCACATTTCTGGTGTGACTGAGAGGACCTCGAGCAACAATGACTTAAACCCTAACCCAAACTAATTGAATATGCCTTTTTCATACCACTTCCAAATGCTGCAGCAAAATGGAATTCTAGCCTGATGAATAATAACTGCACTCCACTGAGGTCTAGACAAGATCACATGGACAGTCTGATGAATAATAACTGACTCCACTGAGGTCTAGACAAGATCTCATGGACAGTCTGATGAATAATAACTGCACTCCACTGAGGTCTAGACAAGATCACATGGACAGTCTGATGAATAATAACTACACTCCACTGAGGTCTAGACAAGATCACATGGACAGTCTGATGAATAATAACTGACTCCACTGAGGTCTAGACAAGATCACATGGACAGTCTGATGTGCATTTCCAAGGAAGAATGCAACCTTACAGAGGCAAACTTGGAAAAACTTGTGGACCTCTTAAAAAATGACCCAAAAATGTAAACTTGCCTTGTGAACACCTTCCCTTGGATATAAGATATAGAAGAGAATCTGAAACTTGTAGACCTGTTTGAAAAGGTGAAAATCTTTTAAACTTAAATGCCAATTTGTCTTGTGAACATCCTCCCTTAAATATAATTATAGCTATTCCAAAACTACGTCATTTTGTATTTCTTGTGTTGCTGGTCATTTGTAGCAGACTTAAACTGTCTAAATAATAGTATTTAATAGAAATAAAACCAAAAATTCCCAATGTCATACAAAAATGCCAAAAATTTTCCCAATTTCACCGGACCTTAGACTGAAAGTAAAATACCCTAAAAAAATCCTTCAAACTGATTTACATAACACTGAGTGACTTGATCTGAGCATGTGGGACAATTTCAAGCGAATTACATTTTGATTGTAGGCCTACAGTATAAATTTGATACGATGATCTTCTACATTTCATTAGTCTAAAGGCCCTAGGTCTAAATGTTCAGTAGTCCAAGAGTTGGGAGTTCTGATAGACAGGAGGCCCAAAAGTACAAGGGGTTAACAGTAAAACATTTCAAGACCTAATAAGAACAGGACATATTAGACTAACAGTGACCATGGAGATATAACCTTGGGTCAAGGTCATGACACATCCTTGTGTCAGGGTATCAAATCATGGTGAAATGTGATATCGTCCACAAATTTTGCCATGAATAAACTCTGCTAATATGATCATAAGTTTCAGTATCATATTTTCCAGCTGTTAAGCCTTCAAACTAAGGAACCTTTAGACTATTCGGTCTCTTTGTTATACAGAGTTACTTCCCATTTGGGACAGTATCTGATGTAAAACAATTATGACACCATCAAATTCTATGGAAATTGATCTAAAACTCAGGGAAATGATAGTCTATAAATGACGTATTTGTTTTACATCAGATACCGTTCCAAATGGAAAGTAACTCTGTTTAAAGAAAAAACTCAATTTGACCTTCAAAATAAAACAAGAGTTCTTCTTTAGAATTTTAAGTAATGTTTTACATCATGTGCTATCCTAGATTTGGGACAACCTTTCATCCACAAAGGCAGTAAGAAGTTATGGCCAAGAGAAGAATTTAACACACCCCTACCACACCCCCCCCTCCCTTCCCTCTTTTTTCTTTTTCTTCTATGTCAAAAATGTAAGAATACAGAGGAAATAAAAGCTGGCTTCCTCTCCATAGTCTTAGCATTAGGTAAAAATATCATGAAAATTCTTTTACTTAAAGAAAGGATTGATTGATTTTTGTTTAACGTCACACCATGATTATTTCACATATATGGTGATGGCATCTGCCTGATGTGGGGCATACAAATTTTGACCTTTGCAAAAGACCCACCAAAAGCAGTGAGGGACCTTTAACGTGCCATGCATACCACAACACGGGGCCTCGGTTTTTACTACCTCATCCGTAAGACAGAACACCGGCATGACCATAGCGGGACTCGAACCCCGGCCTCCTGATCAGGAGTCCAGCGCAATACCACTAGGCCACGCTAGATTTACTTAAAGAAAGGAAGTCATGCTATATTACCATGTTAAAAAATAGTCTAAGTCCTCTGTAACTCTGTATGTTCAAAGTGGATAAATCTAAAAATCAAAAGGAGCCTTCATCTCTATAATTTTAGCATCAGGTAAAAATATCATGAAAAAGCCCTTGAAGTAAACTCAAGTTATTGCGTGTCATAGGAAGCCATGCTATATTACCATGTTAAAAATAATCTAAGTTTCATAACTCTGTAAGTTCAAATTGCTTGAATCTGAAAAAAGAAAGGTGACTTCCTCTCTGTAGTCTTAGCATCACGTAAAAATATCACGAAAATCCTGTGACTTAAACTAAAGTTATCCTGTGCAGTATTCAGTATGTTATGAAAGTGAGCTTTTGATGCCTTATCAAAATTAAAAAAAAAATATTTTCAATATCTGAAATTGATTACTGAATCTTATAAAGAGATTTTTATGGGTGTTTATAAAATCCAGAGATAGATGCAGATTCTCCTTTACACAATTCTCCAACATTTCTCTGATATCATGAAAAACTGTAAAAGTAATATTGGCAATCACAGAATTTGGAACAACTATGTATATTTATAATCCCACAAAGACAAGTTGATCAGAGCTTTCCAAACCAGTGTGGTATATACTGCTTTGTGAAGTTAGCCTGCAGATCTTCAAAAATGGTACATGTATCACTTAAACCATGCAAAGTTTTAAATACTATTGCCCTGATGTCCATTTGTATGTACTGTTAATGGGGTTCCCCGCCTGTTATCATCCGTTAGGCGGCGCCTGTGTACTATGAGTTAGAAACATGGATTTGAGTTGGCAACCTTATGACGTCACAGTAATGAACCATTGTTCTTTACGTCATTTTTGCGGGAATATGTTGTATTTCCTCCCTAAATATCAGAACCGCAGTTAATGGCAGCAAACCCCATTAATTAATTTGCTCCAATCAACACATTTAGTTAACACATCATACCAGCAAAGAGGGATCATTGGGTCAAATACACGACTTATATCCAGGAGGGTAATACAAAGATTTCAACTGCATGAAATCTAACTGGAGTGACTTCCCTTCTCTGCCATTTTGGAGGTGAAGGTGGAGTTTTTGCTGCATATTCATACCAATTGTATTGAACATTTTTTAGAATGTTGTTTATATTTTTACTCCTATGAAAACATTTTGACAATGGTTTTATAATTACATAACAATTGCAAAAATTCAAAAAGCATCCTTAGTTTAGAAAAATTCTTTAAACAATATGGTTGATTTATGCACATATGTTAAGTCATTTACCTCCAAGATGGCAGAAAAAGAAAGCAACTCCAATTAAATTTTATGCATTCGAAAACTATCTATTACCAAGGACTTATAAACACGGATGGCAGTTTAAGGAATGTCAACTTTTGCCAGAGGATTTTACCTGGGGACACAGGTGACAAACCTACTTTACACCTATCCCAAAATTTGACCAAATTCACTTATGTCTGTTAGTACTACAAGTTACAACTCTACAGAAACATGAAAGACACAACCATATAAATAATTTAAGTTAACTGCTCTATGCTAAGCAGTCAATAATTCATAAAAAAAAACCACATCCTTAATGAACGATGAGATTCACACATATTACTGCATACCCTCTAATACCGCAGTCTTTCCGAAAACTTTTTCAGGTCACTAGCCAGTAGGGCTAGTGGTCATCACAAATCTACTAGCCAATGAAAATTTTTACTAACCCGAACTGAAAGATTCTAAAATATTCAAAACAAAATCATTCTTTATATTAAAGGTAACATTTATTTTCGGCGGTTCCTCGTTCTGCTTTCTCTTTTTATTGGCCATGGCCAGTGACCCTGCTTTCAAAGCCTCAAAGGCATTCATCTTGAAACTACTGTCCGCGCCACTCACTTTGTAAACCGAAAAATCTGGATTTTCACTTATTTATCTTTAAAATAGTTTTACAAAACTAATATCAATCGACAGATCTTGTTTAGTCGTAACTTTTGGTGTATGTTTTATGTTTCCACGAAGAAGCATTCGTATTTTATAGGGAAAAATCACTTTAGATAGGGCGTATTCTATGTTAATTTTGATGTGACGTCGCCAATGTTTAACATTGAGTCTATGGGAAACTTGGCAACGTCACTTCAAAATTTAACATGGAAATCGCCCTATCTTAAATTGATTTTTTGCTATAGAATATGAACGCTTCTTCATACAAACATATAGCATACACCAAAAGTTACGACTAAACAAGATCTATCGCATGGTTGTGCCTTTTTGAAATTATTCTGAAGATGAATAATTGAAAATCCAGATTTTCCAGTTTACAGAGTGAGTGGCGCGGACAGTAATAACTCTGCCACTGTAACTGTCAATCCGGCAAACCGGGAGAAAAAACGCACACACGAGGCATGATCACAAAAACGCTTGAAATGATGTACCATTGTATTAAAAAGCGCATGCATGACCACAACAAGAAAGAACGACTAGTGTGAAGTACAGCTTGTTCGCGAAACTACGATTGATTTTTACAAGCCAGTCGGCTACCCACTGGCCTGATTTTACTAGCCCGAGCCGAAAATTACTAGCCTCAGGCGTCGGGCTAGTGAGTTTTGGGTATGACTGATACCGCCAATATGTTCTTGGAATATCGAGAAATCCGCTAGGGGGCATGGAACTGGAAAAAGGTCAATTGTCTCTAACATGACTCAAGAGAATTCCCCCAACCTGGTAAGTATTTGTTAGCTTCAATATTTCGCCACACCAAACGTTATTTATTATCGGCTATCTATTTTGTTTGGTGGGGCTTCAATGCCGTGACTATACTGGCTTTGGCGCAGGGCTAAGTGACTATGATTACTATGATTTTCCATAAAAGGAAATTGATCCCAAATAAGGAAACCATGGGACATCGCGACTCATTTATTCCCACAACGTCATTGCAAATGGCCGACTGGTAAAGTTTTCAAATCGCTACGAAAGTTTACACATGAAATAATGTATGTTAAATGGATGCTTTACAAGAGGGCTTGCAGTTTTTAATTAATATAAGGTATGTACTACTTACCTGTGACCTTATTTCCTGCATTTGTACAAAAAAATGCCGATTGTGAATCACAATCGGCCCTGCGCCGAAGCCAGCATAGTCACGGCATTGAAGCCCCACCATAAATAGCCAATAATAAATAATGTTTGGTGTGGCGAAATATTGAAGCTAAGTAATTGGAAGCGACGACAGTGCAAGTTACTCTTTAATTACTAAGATTCAATCTTCATTATAGTATGCATACTTTCCAAGCATCAGATTGACGCAAATCAACAATATCTTCCATAAATATGGCCTGTAAAACCTGGAGCTCATCATCTTGTCTTTCCTTATTCGTCTGCTCCGCCATTTATTTATGTATTTCGTTTTTCGCTGGTTTACCCTCATCGAAACATCCTTAATTCAGTTTAATATCATTCTATAATGTTTTTGTTATTGTCATGCTGCGCCCATCGATCTGAGCAACGTGTAAATTATTCTCATTTAGCTTCAATTTCCTCCGACCAAATGGGAAATGATGCAAGTGGGATTTACACATGCTAATCTTTCGATCCCAATTTTTTTTCAAAACAAGTTACTTCCCGTTGTCCGTGTAATATTAGTGTTACATCACTCGTCGATTTTTTATGGATCCCGAGAAACTTTCGGGGGAGCATATAGTCGCTTTCGTGTCCGTGTGTCTGTCCGACTGTACGTCCGTCCGAGCTCATATCTCCTATACCTTTCATCATAATTTGATCATACAGTACTTTACCAAACTATTATGTAGGTTAATGGCTTTTAGACAAAGGTAACTCAAGGTCATTTCTGAAAGGTCAAGTTCACTTACTAACAATTACTTAAATATCATGAAGTACTTATATCTCCTACACCTTTCATCAGAATTTGATCATACTTCACCAAAATATTATTTAGGTTATTAGCTTTTGGACAAAGGTCACCCAAGGTTATTTCTGAAAGGTCAAAGTCACTTATTCACTATGACTTAAAATACAATGAAGTATTTATATCTCCTACACCTTTCATTAGATTTTGATCGTACTTCACCAAAATATTATTTAGGTTAATGGCTTTTGGACAAAGGTTACTCATGGCCATTCCTAAAGGTCAAGGTCGCTTATTAACTATGACTCAAAATACTATGAAGTACTTATATCTCCTACACCTTCCATCAAAATTTGATTATAGTTCACCAAAATGTTATTTAGGTTAAGGGCTTTTGGACAAAAGTCAATCAAGGTCATTTCTGAAAGGTCAAGGTCATGATAAAAAGTCTTATTTCATAACTAATCAAGGTCAAACTTACTCATTTTAGTTTAAGATAATGTGATCTCTTCTGTTCTACAGTTCGCTCAATTGGATATCTATATGATACATTGAGATTTAAAATTGTCATTCATTAATACAATGATTTCCTATATATTGAGTCATTCATTTCATTCGTTATTGCTGTACTTCTTGGAGCATCCATCAGTTTTACTGATTTTTTGTATATAAATTGAGTCATCAATTTTCTCAGTGCATCATAAATATAACTGTCGTTCGAGGAGCATCCATCAGTTACTCTTGTTTCGTCAGGACTAGGTTCCCGGTCGGAACAAAGGAACTTCTGAAAATTTGGGATTCATCCGGGGTACTTCCGTGACAGGGTTATCTATATGGGCCCTAAAGCAACGTGAAATTTTCAGAAAGCATTGACACATTCCATATTGTTAAAATCATCTCTAAATTCTTAAGACATTTATTTACTTTATTTAAAACTACATTTAAAAGAGATAAAAAAGAGAACTAAACAGTTGACATTATCAAAATCAAATTCCTGTAAGTTGTTCTACAAAGTGGCCGGCATCTGGCATGGGACCAGTTCATTTCACTTAATGAATGCTGCATTTAATAAATCCAAACGTTTTGATGACATTCAAGCATCCTTAGTCAGGGTCTTTCTTACATGTAATCAAACATCACTATGTGTATGTAATTCTAAGTGTTATAATAACTTTCAGTGTAAGACCGACCAGTACAAGCATTCCTTCCTTCCCAAGACTATCAACGATTGGAATTAACTTGGAGTTGGAGACCCGGTTGTGCATACAATTAGTGTCGAGGCCTTGCAATCGGCCATCCGACAGCGAGACTAACATCTTTTCGAGCTCCCTCTCCCATCGCGTATATGCTGAAAAAAGGCCAGGCGACGTACATATCCAGATCCAGGAATGTATCGAACACCGAATGGAAAGAAAACAATCGATAACAATCGAAATCGCGATGAATCGTTTCAGTCTTAGTGACTTTATACAGTAATCCTGGTATGGTTATATCTACTAATCCTGGTGTGGCATTGCGTAATGTTCCTGGTGTGGCATTGTGTAATGTTCCTGGTGAGGCATTGTGTAATGTTCCTGGTGTGGCATTGCACAATGTTCCTGGTGAGGCATTGTGTAATGTTCCTGGTGTGGCATTGCACAATGTTCCTGGTGAGGCATTGTACAATGTTCCTTGTGTAGCATTGTACAATGTTCATGGTGTGGCATTGTGTAATTTTCCTGGTGAGGCATTGTACAATGTTCCTGGTGAGGCATTGTGTAATGTTCCTGGTGTGGCATTGTACAATGTTCCTTGTGTAGCATTGTACAATGTTCCAGGTGTAGCATTGTACAATGTTCCGTATGTAGCATTGTACAATGTTCTTGGTGTGGCATTGTACAATGTTCCAGGTGTGGCATTGTACAATGTTCCTAGTGTGGCATTTTACAATGTGCCTGGTGTGGCATTGTACAATGTTCCTGGTGAGGCATTGTGTAATGCTCCTGGTGTGGCATTGCACAATGTTCCTGGTGTGGCATAGTACAATGTTCCTGGTGTGGCATTGTGCAATGTTCCTGGTGTGGGCATTGTTCAATGTTCCTGGTGTGGCATTGTACAATGTTCCTGGTGTGGGCATTGTACAATGTTTCTGTGGTGGCATTGTACAATCTGCCTGGTGTGGCTATGTACAATGTTCCTGGTGAGGCATTGTACAATGTTCTAGGATTATTGTACAAAGCAAAACCAGTATTATTTTGTAAGTTCACACCAATATTTGTTTTATAAAGCCACTCGTGGCTTTATATATATATAACCACACTGACATACTGATATTATTGTATGAAGTAGCACCAGAAACATTGTATAATGCCACTCCAGGATTTATTATACAAAGTCAAACCCGGTTATTTATGTGAAGCCACACCAGGATCATTGTATAGAGCCACAACAGGAACATTGTGTAAAGCAACACCAGATTATTATATAGGACCACTGCATGTTTATTGTACAGAGTCAAACCCAGATTATTGTATACAAAGCCACACTAGGAACATTGTACAATGTCACACCAGGAACATTGTACAAAACCACAGCAGGAAGATTGTATAATGTCAAACCAGGAACATTGTTCAATGCTACACCCAGAACAGAGTACAAAGCCTCACCAGGAGCATTGTAAAATGTCACACCAGGAATTTTGTACAATGCCACACCAGGAAAATTGTACAGTGCCACACCAGAAACATTGTACAATGCCACACAAAGAACATTGTAAAATGCCACACCAGGAACATTGTAAAATGCTAGCACCAGAAACATTGTACAAAGCCACTCCAGGAACATCATACAATGCTACAGCAGGATTAGTGTGTATAATGATACCAGAATTATTGTACATTAATGCCACACCATGAACATTGTGCAAATCCACACCAGGAACATTGTACAATGCCACACCAGGAACATTGTACAATGCCACACCAGGAACATTGTACAATGCCACACCAGGAACATTACACAATGCCACACCTGGAACATTGTACAATGCCACACCAAGAGCATTACACACAATGCCTCACCAGGAACATTGTACACTGCTACAAAATGAACATTGTACAATGCCACACCTGGAACATTGTACAATGCCACACCTAATCCATTATACAAAAATCTTGGTGGGACTGTATATAATATTCTTGATTAGGCTTTACACAATGTTCCTGGTGTGGCTTTGTACAATAATTCTTGTGTGGCTCCTTACAATAATCCTGGCATTGCTCTATACAATAATCCTGGCATTGCTCTATACAATAATCCTGGCAATGCTCTATGCAATAATCCTGGCATTGCTCTATACAATGATCCTTGTGAGTTTTATATAATAATGCTTTAATGGCTTTATACGAGTATGCTGGAATGGCTTTATACAATAATCCTGATGTGACTACAATACCCATTATGTGATTCTATTGTGGGCTCTATACAATAATACTGGAGTAGTATGACTGAACCTATGACTGAACCTAGTGTTGATTTCCAAATAAAACGTGGTGTGGCTTGATAAAACAGTCTGGCGTGGCTTTATGCAATGATCCTGGTTGACTTTGTACAATAATCCTGGTGTGGGTTGTACAATAATCCTGGTGTGGGTTGTACAATAATCATAATGTGGTTATATACAATAACCTTTAAATGGTTTTCTACAATAATGCAAGAGTGGTTTTGACAAATAATCCTCGGGTGGTTTTGCAAAATACTCCCAAAGTGGCTTTATACAATAAACCTGGTATGGTTTTGTACAATAATCTGTATGTGGCTCTATTCAATAATCCTGATATGGGTTTGTACAATAATCTGTATGTGGCTCTATTCAATAATCCTGATGTGGCTTTGTACAATAATCTGTATGTGGCTCTATTCAATAATCCTGATATGGCTTTGTACAATAATCTGTATGTGGCTCTATTCTATAATCCTGATATGGCTTTGCACAATAATCTGTATGTGGCTGTATTCTATAATCCTGATACGGCTTTGCACAATAATCTGTATGTGGCTCTATTCAATAATTCTGATATAGCTTTGTACAATAATCTGTATGTGGCTCTATTCTATAATTCTGATATGGTTTTGTACAATAATCTGTATGTGGCTCTATTCTATAATCCTGATATGGTTTTGCGCAATAATCTGTATGTGGCCCTATTCAATAATCCTGATATGGCTTTGTACAATAATCTGTATGTGGCTCTATTCTATAATCCTGATGTGGCTTTGTGCAATAATCTGTATGTGGCTCTATTCAATAATCCTGATGTGGCTTTGTACAATAATCTGTATGTGGTTCTATTCAATAATCCTTATATGGCTTTGTACAATAATCTGTATGTGGCTCTATTCAATAATCCTGATACGGCTTTTTACAATAATCTGTATGTGGCTCTATTCAATAATTCTGATATGGCTTTGTACAATAATCTGTATGTGGCTCTATTCAATAATCCTGATACGGCTTTTTACAATAATCTGTATGTGGCTCTATTCAATAATTCTGATATGGCTTTGTACAATAATCTGTATGTGGCTCTATTCTATAATTCTGATATGGTTTTGTACAATAATCTGTATGTGGCTCTATTCTATAATCCTGATATGGTTTTGCGCAATAATCTGTATGTGGCCCTATTCAATAATCCTGATATGGCTTTGTACAATAATCTGTATGTGGCTCTATTCTATAATCCTGATGTGGCTTTGTGCAATAATCTGTATGTGGCTCTATTCAATAATCCTGATGTGGCTTTGTACAATAATCTGTATGTGGTTCTATTCAATAATCCTTATATGGCTTTGTACAATAATCTGTATGTGGCTCTATTGAGTAATCCTGATGTGGCTTTGTACAATAATCTGTATGTGGCTCTATTCAATAATCTTGAAGTGGCTTTGTACAATAATCTGTATGTGGCTCTATTCTATAATCCTGATGTGGCTTTGTGCAATAATCTGTATGTGGCTCTATTCAATAATCCTGATGTGGTTTTGTACAATAATCTGTATGTGGTTCTATTCAATAATCCTTATATGGTTTTGTACAATAATCTGTATGTGGCTCTATTCAATAATCCTGATATGGCTTTGTACAATAATCTGTATGTGGCTCTATTCAATAATCCTGATACGGCTTTGTACAATAATCTGTATGTGGCTCTATTCAATAATCCTGAAATGGCTTTGTACAATAATCTGTATGTGGCTCTATTCAATAATCCTGATACGGCTTTGTACAATAATCTGTACGTGGTTCTATTCAATAATCCTGATATGGGTTTGTACAATAATCTGTATGTGGCTCTATTCAATAATCCTGATACGGCTTTGTACAATAATCTGTATGTGGCTCTATTCAATAATCCTGATGTGGCTTTGTACAATAATCTGTATGTGGCTCTATTCAATAATCCTGATATGGCTTTGTACAATAATCTGTATGTGGCTCTATTCAAGAATCCTGATATGGCTTTGTACAATAATCTGTATGTGGCTCTATTCGATAATCCTGATATGGCTTTGTACAATAATCTGTATGTGGCTCTATTCTATAATCCTGATACGGCTTTGCAAAATAATCTGTATGTGGCTCTATTCTATAATCCTGATACGGCTTTGCACAATAATCTGTATGTGGCTCTATTCAATAATCCTAATGTGGCTTTGTACAATAATCTGTATGTGGCTCTATTCTATAATCCTGATATGGCTTTGTACAATAATCTGTATGTGGCTCTATTCTATAATCCTGATACGGCTTTGCACAATAATCTGTATGTGGCTCTATTCTATAATCCTGATACGGCTTTGCACAATAATCTGTATGTGGCTCTATTCAATAATCCTAATGTGGCTTTGTACAATAATCTGTATGTGGCTCTATTCTATAATCCTGATACGGCTTTGTACAATAATCTGTATGTGGCTCTATTCTATAATCCTGATATGGCTTTGTACAATAATCTGTATGTGGCTCTATTCAATAATCCTGATACGGCTTTGTACAATAATCTGTATGGGGCTCTATTCAATAATCCTGATGTGGCTTTGTACAATAATCTGTATGTGGCTCTATTCAATAATCCTGATGTGGCTTTGTACAATAATCTGTATGTGGCTGTATTCTATAATCCTGATACGGCTTTGTACAATAATCTGTATGTGGCTCTATTCAATAATCCTGTGGCTCTATTCTATAGTCCTGATATGGCTTTGTACAATAATCTGTATGTGGCTCTATTCAGTAATCCTGATGTGGCTTTGTGCAATAATCTGTATGTGGCTCTATTCAATAATTCTGATACGGCTTTGTACAATAATCTGTATGTGGCTCTATTCTATAATCCTGATATGGCTTTGTACAATAAACTGTATGTGGCTCTATTCTATGATCCTGATATGGCTTTGTACAATAATCTGTATGTGGCTCTATTCAATAATCCTGATATGGCTTTGTACAATAATCTGTATGTGGCTCTATTCAATAATCCTGATGTGGGTTTGTACAATAATCTGTATGTGGCTCTGTTCAATAATCCTGATATGGCTTTGTACAATAATCTGTATGTGGCTCTATTCAATAATCCTGATGTGGCTTTGTACAATAATCTGTATGTGGCTCTATTCTATAATCCTGATATGGCTTTGTACAATAATATGTATGTGGCTCTATTCAATAATCCTGATATGGCTTTGTACAATAATCTGTATGTGGCTCTATTCTATAATCCTGATGTGGCTTTGTACAATAATCTGTATGTGGCTCTATTCTATAATCCTGATGTGGCTTTGTACAATAATCTGTATGTGGCTCTATTCAATAATCCTGATGTGGCTTTGTACAATAATCTGTATGTGGCTCTATTCTATAATCCTGATATGGCTTTGTACAATAATCTGTATGTGGCTCTATTCTATAATCCTGATATGGCTTTGTACAATAATCTGTATGTGGCTCTATTCAATAATCCTGATGTGGCTTTGTACAATAATCTGTATGTGGCTCTATTCAATAATCCTGATGTGGCTTTGTACAATAATCTGTATGTGGCTCTATTCAATAATCCTGATATGGCTTTGTACAATAATCTGTATGTGGCTCTATTCTATAATCCTGATACGGCTTTGCACAATAATTTGTATGTGGCTCTATTCAATAATCCTGATACGGCTTTGTACAATAATCTGTATGTGGCTCTATTCTATAATCCTGATACGGCTTTGTACAATAATCTGTATGTGGCTCTATTCAATAATCCTGATATGGCTTTGTACAATAATCTGTATGTGGCTCTATTCTATAATCCTGATATGGCTTTGTACAATAATCTGTATGTGGCTCTATTCAATAATCCTGATACGGCTTTGTACAATAATCTGTATGTGGCTCTATTCAATAATCCTGATGTGGCTTTGTACAATAATCTGTATGTGGCTCTATTCAATAATCCTGATATGACTTTGTACAATAATCTGTATGTGGCTCTATTCAATAATTCTGATATAGCTTTTTACAATAATCCGTATGTGGCTCTATTCTATAATTCTGATATGGCTTTCTACAATAATCTGTATGTGGCTCTATTCTATAATTCTGATATGGCTTTCTACAATAATCTGTATGTGGCTCTATTATATAATCCTGATGTGGCTTTGTGTGCAACAATCTGTATGTGGCTCTATTCAATAATCCTGATGTGGCTTTGTACAATAATCTGTATGTGGCTCTATTCAATAATTCTGATGTGGCTTTCTGTGCAATAATCTGTATGTGGCTCTATTCAATAATCCTGATGTGGCTTTGTACAATAATCTGTATGTGGCTCTATTCAATAATCCTGATGTGGCTTTGTGCAATAATCTGTATGTGGCTCTATTCAATAATCCTGATGTGGCTTTGTGCAATAATCTGTATGTGGCTCTATTCAATAATCCTGATATGGCTTTGTACAATAATCTGTATGTGGCTCTATTCTATAATCCTGATGTGGCTTTGTACAATAATCTGTATGTGGCTCTATTCTATAATCCTGATGTGGCTTTGTACAATAATCTGTATGTGGCTCTATTTAATAATCCTGATGTGGCTTTGTACAATAATCTGTATGTGGCTCTATTCAATAATCCTGATATGGCTTTGTACAATAATCTGTATGTGGCTCTATTCTATAATCCTGATGTGGCTTTGTGCAAAAATCTGTATGTGGCTCTATTCAATAATCCTGATGTGGCTTTGTACAATAATCTGTATGTGGCTCTATTCAATAATCCTGATGTGGCTTTGTACAATAATCTGTATGTGGCTCTATTCAATAATCCTGATATGGCTTTGTACAATAATCTGTATGTGGCTCTATTCTATAATCCTGATACGGCTTTGCACAATAATTTGTATGTGGCTCTATTCAATAATCCTGATACGGCTTTGTACAATAATCTGTATGTGGCTCTATTCTATAATCCTGATACGGCTTTGTACAATAATCTGTATGTGGCTCTATTCAATAATCCTGATATGGCTTTGTACAATAATCTGTATGTGGCTCTATTCTATAATCCTGATATGGCTTTGTACAATAATCTGTATGTGGCTCTATTCAATAATCCTGATACGGCTTTGTACAATAATCTGTATGTGGCTCTATTCTATAATCCTGATGTGGCTTTGTACAATAATCTGTATGTGGCTCTATTCAATAATCCTGATATGGCTTTGTACAATAATCTGTATGTGGCTCTATTCAATAATTCTGATATGGCTTTTTACAATAATCTGTATGTGGCTCTATTCTATAATTCTGATATGGCTTTCTACAATAATCTGTATGTGGCTCTATTCTATAATTCTGATATGGCTTTCTACAATAATCTGTATGTGGCTCTATTATATAATCCTGATGTGGCTTTGTGTGCAACAATCTGTATGTGGCTCTATTCAATAATCCTGATGTGGCTTTGTACAATAATCTGTATGTGGCTCTATTCAATAATTCTGATGTGGCTTTCTGTGCAATAATCTGTATGTGGCTCTATTCAATAATCCTGATGTGGCTTTGTACAATAATCTGTATGTGGCTCTATTCAATAATCCTGATGTGGCTTTGTGCAATAATCTGTATGTGGCTCTATTCAATAATCCTGATATGGCTTTGTACAATAATCTGTATGTGGCTCTATTCTATAATCCTGATGTGGCTTTGTGCAAAAATCTGTATGTGGCTCTATTCAATAATCCTGATGTGGCTTTCTACAATAATCTGTATGTGGCTCTATCCTATAATTCTGATACGGCTTTGTACAATAATCTGTATGTAGCTCTATTCTATAATCCTGATGTGGCTTTGTACAATAATCTGTGTGTGGCTCTATTCAATAATCCTGATGTGGCTTTGTACAATAATCTGTATGTGGCTCTATTCAATAATCCTGATATGGCTTTGTACAATAATCTGTATGTGGCTCTATTCAATAATTCTGATATGGCTTTTTACAATAATCTGTATGTGGCTCTATTCTATAATTCTGATATGGCTTTGTACAATAATCTGTATGTGGCTCTATTCTATAATTCTGATATGGCTTTCTACAATAATCTGTATGTGGCTCTATTATATAATCCTGATGTGGCTTTGTGTGCAACAATCTGTATGTGGCTCTATTCAATAATTCTGATGTGGCTTTGTACAATAATCTGTATGTGGCTCTATTCAATAATTCTGATGTGGCTTTCTGTGCAATAATCTGTATGTGGCTCTATTCAATAATCCTGATGTGGCTTTGTACAATAATCTGTATGTGGCTCTATTCAATAATCCTGATGTGGCTTTGTGCAATAATCTGTATGTGGCTCTATTCAATAATCCTTATGTGGCTTTGTACAATAATCTGTATGTGGCTCTATTCTATAATCCTGATACGGCTTTTTACAATAATCTGTATGTGGCTCTATTCAATAATCCTGATGTGGCTTTGTACAATAATCTGTATGTGGCTCTATTCAATAATCCTTATATGGCTTTGTACAATAATCTGTATGTGGCTCTATTCTATAATCCTGATGTGGCTTTGTACAATAATCTGTATGTGGCTCTATTCAATAATCCTGATGTGGCTTTGTACAATAATCTCTATGTGGCTCTATTCTATAATCCTGATATGGCTTTGTACAATAATCTGTATGTGGCTCTATTCTATAATCCTGATATGGCTTTGTACAATAATCTGTATGTGGCTCTATTCAATAATCCTGATGTGGCTTTGTACAATAATCTGTATGTGGCTCTATTCCATAATCCTGATGTGGCTTTGTACAATAATCTGTATGTGGCTCTATTCTATAATCCTGATGTGGCTTTGTACAATAATCTGTATGTGGCTCTATTCTATAATCCTGATATGGCTTTGTACAATAATCTGTATGTGGTTCTATTCAATAATCCTGATATGGCTTTGTGCAATAATCTGTATGTGGCTTTATTCAATAATCCTGATATGGCTTTGTACAATAATCTGTATGTGGCTCTATTCAATAATTCTGATATGGCTTTGTACAATAATCTGTATGTGGCTCTATTCAATAATCCTGATATGGCTTTGTACAATAACTGTATGTGGCTCTATTCAATAATCCTGATATGGCTTTGTACAATAATCTGTATGTGGCTCTATTCAATAATTCTGATACGGCTTTGTACAATAATCTGTATGTGGCTCTATTCAATAATCCTGATATGGCTTTGTACAATAATCTGTATGTGGCTCTATTCAATAATCTTGATGTGGCTTTGTACAATAATCTGTATGTGGCTCTATTCTATAATTGTGATGTGGCTTTGTACAATAATCTGTATGTGGCTCTATTTAATAATCCTGATATGGCTTTGTACAATAATCTGTATGTGGCTCTATGCATTAATCCTGATATGGCTTTGTACAATAATCTGTACGTGGTTCTATTCAATAATTCTGATGTGGCTTTGTGTGCAATAATGATGGAGTGGAATGGCTTTATATAATAATTCTGGAGTGGCTTTATACAATAATCCTCTACAATTTTCCTAGGATGGCTTTATATTATAATCCTAGTTTTGGCTTTATGCTTATGCATTGTTCCTGATGTAGCTTTATACAATTAACACTGTTGTCACGCGTGGTTTAGGATGCTGTGGAAATGGTTATTTCATTATTTACAGTAGCGGCAATTGTAAATATCGAATATTCTTATAAGTAATTATGTTTTTACAAGAATGCATCGTGATTCTTATTGAAAGTGAAAATACTGCGATGAGCCGGTTTACAGGAAATTCCAGACAGTCATACTTTCCACAAGTTCAAGGTAAAAATGGTAAATGTTGTATGGTGATCTAACCATTTGGCTATATACACATGTGTGTGCATCTGACTACAAGAAGTGAACGGTTCCCATACTCCAGCAACATTTCATATCACTGATTTTGTGCAATGTTTTGAAGTCTATGGGCATTTGACATGTGTTGTAAATTTCTTTCATCAAACTGTCCAAGTGTTATCTGTATCCATTTGTTAGAGGCGATCTGTTGACGCTTTCATTGTCCCCTAATGAGCGTTTAGATACAGCCGTCATGGTCACTTGAAACACCAGCAACATAACGCGCCGTTTTCCAGCACTTATCTTATCTTGTCTATGCTGCCTTTGTTTTATGTGCATTCAAGTGAAACCAGGCTGAACAATATGTCTTTGTTTTAATACTGCATGGAAATAAAAACACTGTGACAAAAGAATAATAATAATAAAAGTTTTGATAATAACTTCTTTAACATATATTTCGGTTGAGTAACAAGGAAAATCATACAACCATTTAATGATGGTTCTTAGAGCATATGTATTATATATTTCTATAGACCCATTTTACGCATATTCTGTAATAAGTGTGTCATTATAATTTGGTATGCTTAGAGAATTCACTGTTTACATCTAGAATTTACTGCTCCTTACTACAATCACCGCCTAAAGCTGTAGAGCTGCAGCGGTGTCGACCAGGAATTGTTGGGAGGGAGGGATGGAGTGGTAAATACTAAAAGTGAAACATGACAACTTCTACATTTATTTACAATTCAAAGTAAAGTCAAAAAGTAAAACATGACAAATATACCATTTAGTTATTATATTAAAGTGGACAATGAGCAGTAATTCCATTTCCCATAGGGTCCCATGTTAAATTACCAAATTTCCAGCAAGATTTACACAGCATCTTACATTTTAGCTGTATATAATCCATATATCAAAATGTTTGTGAGACCCTGCTCTTTCAGAATTTTAACATTTAACCATAGGTTATCCACCTTAATTTCGAGAAAATTATGCTGGAAGGGGTCACCCCCAAAACTTTGTCAAAATTCAAATGTAAACAACAACCTCTTTTAGGTCATAAAATTTTTATATTTGCGAAATGAGATAAAAAGTCATGATAGCAGAATCAATCTTTATTTATAGGTTGATCAAATAATTTAATCCAATCACAGCCCTAATACATTGAAATAGTAGTCCCTTTCTCCCTACATCACATCAGCCAATCAAGACTCTCATTAATTACTGTTCTTTGACCTATAAAGTGTATTAGATTACCGGATACTATATTGTAAATCTTTCACAGAGTCAGCCGTCTGCCTTTGCTGTACAAGCCCAGAACTCCGTCTCTGGGGTTGCCTCATTAAGTCATTCTCTGTCTTTACGATTCTACCACAAATTAAACACTCTTCGAGTAAAATATCTCGGTTACATGAAGGTAACAAAATGCCAGATACAACATGTCATATATATGTATGGGGTACTTAGATGTAGCAACAATTCACAGATACAAGATACCTGGCGAAGTGATATCATGTCATAACAAGCCTAAGTCAGTGTTGGTTGCAACACTTGTTCCATACCGTCATCAGTGTTTTGAGCCGAATGTCTTATAATTGGTTGCAAGAACACATAGCAAATTAACATCAGTGAGCCAGTAACCACTACCATCATATGTTTTGGTCGGTATATTAGTTTAGATACGGTAATATAGGAGGATTTAACTGGAATTATCATCTGGAAACCCCAAGTCCATTTTTGTCAAGTGACCTTAATAATTGACCCAAACACAATCCCACACTGAGGGAAGTGTTTATAAACTAATTTTATTTGAAGTATCAACTAATTTGGTCAATCTTAACTCGGTGTATCATCTGGAAGCCAAAAACTTATTTTTAGCATCAGTGACCCTGCCAAACAGATAGACAATTCCACAAAAGAAGTGTTCATAAACAAATAGTTTAGGAAGTACTAATTAAATTATTAATTCTTAACTCAAGTTATCATCGGGAAACCCCAAAACATACGTTAAGCAACAATAACCTATATATGTGACATTTTGTATCCAAATACAATCCCATGCAAGTACTTTTCATAAACTATCATAGTGTAAAGTTTCAAAAATATTGGTCAATCGTAACTCGAGTAATCGTCTGGAAACCAAAAATCTATTTTTAGCATCAGTGACACTGACAGACAAACAGACAATCCCACAATAATAGAAGTGTTCATAAAGAAATATTATAGGAAGTATGAACTAAATTGGTCATTCCTAACTCAACTTTTTATCGGGAAACCACTCCCTAAAAACTTTTAGCAACAGTGACCTACATATTTTACCTTTTGATCCCAAACACAATTTCATGCAAGCACATTTAATAAACTATCATTGTGTAAGGTTTCAACAATATTGGTCCATCCTAACTCAACGAACCGGACAGACAAACAGAAAGACAACGACAAACACTATAGTCCCCTTGGGTTTTAACGGCAGGGGACTAATAATATGTCACAGATACAAGGTACTTGAAATATCATGTCATATATATGTATCGGAACAGAGATGTTACAACATGTCTCAGATACGTGCCTGGAGATATCATGTCAAATACATATATAATACATCGAAAAAAAAATGCATGTCACAGATACATGATATCTGGAGATATCATGTCATATATGTATGGGAACACAGATGTGGCAATATGTTATGATAGATACATGGTACCTGACGATATCATGCCATATATGTATGGGGTAAATATAGGTAACAGTATGCCACAGATACACGGTACCTGGAGATATATGGGGTAAATGAAGGTAAACATGTCACATATACATGGTACCTGAAGATATCGTGTCGTATATATATGGGGTAAATGGAGGGAACAACATGCCACAGATACATGGTACATGAAGATATGAAGTCACTTATGTTTAAGGTAAATGGATGTTATACATGTCATTGATACAAGGTACCTAGAGATATCATGCCATATATGTACGAGGTACATGGAGGTAACAACATGTCACAGATACACGGTACCTGAAGATGTCATGTCATATATGTACGGGGCACATGGAGGTAACAACATGCCACAGATACAAGGTATGTCCTATATGTACGGGGCACATGGAGGTAACAACATGTCACAGATAAGGTACCTGGAGATTTTATGTCATTTACGTATGGGGTACATGGCTATAACAAAATGTCACAGATACAAGGTACCTGGAGATGCCATGTCATACATGTACGGGGTACATGGAGGTAACAACAAGCCACAGATACTAGGTACCTGGAGATAACGTGTCACATATGTATTGTGTACATTGAGGTTACAATATGTTAGACATATCAGGGCATATGTGGTATCTATGAAATATTGTTTCCTCTATGCACCTCGCATCTGTGAAGTTACACGTCATAGATACGAGGTACAGAGCTAAAATGTCACAGATACCAGGAACTGAAGTTAATGTGAAAACAATATCGTGTCCCGGATTCGAGATATTTTTAATTAACATGTCATAATTAGGTAAAGTCACATGTAGCAGATTCCTTGAGGTAATATGTCAAGGATAACGGGTACATAAAGATTATAACATATATAAATGTATATTTGAATTACCCAGAAAAAAAAATCATGAAACTTTTTATTCGTAAAATACTTTAATTTACATCTAAGAAAATCTCCTCTCGAAAATACGTCTGGGTGAAATATCCTCCAAAGATTCTGTATCCGAGTGTGCTAAGTTGTGTTTGTCAAACAAACACTGTATCGGCGAAATGTGTTCATTTCAATATTTGCCATATGTAGTTTTGCCATAAGTAGTTTTGCTAAACACCTCATCACAGAATGAGATTGTGATAGGTAAGAGCTATGTGAAATCTTCATAGCCGAACACACCGAAAGTGTTTATATCACTTCTATGTACAAGTAAATCACACATTTGGCTTGCTTAGAAATTTCTTCTCTCTTGAGGGCCCGACGGCAAGTAGCTTCATTAGCAAAGATTTATGCATTTGCATTTCAAAAGTAGATTCTTTAATTTCTTGTTGACCCTGGACGATTCGGGGCCAAGGGATGTCACTGTAATAACGTCACACTAATGTCCGTCATTGAAGCAGAAAATGCACACTTACGCTCCAGCGTGTGCGCTGTCGAAAATGTGACACATCTTGCTTTGAAAGATATAATTTAATTCAATCAGGGACATTTGTTGCGAAGAATTACAGAGTTGGTAACTAGGATATGATTAAAACTCTTCATCCTTAAAATTGAATCTTTTAATTTTTTCTATATGTCAAACTTTAAGTGGCTTCTAGAGCCCGTTTGGAGTTATCAAGTTGACAGGCAAATAGGTTCCAAAAGCAATTTTTAAGTCTTCTTAGCTAAATTACTGTGATATTTTGTCTCTTCTGAATTAAGATGCCAAATTTGAAATCTAATAATGTCAAGGAGGGAGATCTTGTTTCCTAATCTAACTCCACCAATAATTATATTTCTGTACTACTTCAGGGAGCAGTAACAGCACGCTGTATAACACTTCATAGATCGCCGCTACGTGGTATAGTTTATTGTATAGTCAAGATTTTTCTTTTCCATGATCATTTCACGTCACGTGCCTGAACAGAGATTTAGACTAATCAGAGGTAGTAAGGTGTTTTCACTTGTATAAAACACTTCCGTGACATGGTACTTAAGTTTGTAATATTTACAATACTAGTCTAATTCCTTCAATGAACCATGCTAAACAGACGTACAGACTCCGGTTCATCAGCCCATGAACTTGGGTCATGGAAGTAGTACCCGGCGTATGGCAAATCACATGCGTAGTAATATAAAATTTATCTTTTCTCGCATAATTGAATTAATTAAATATAAGAATTGTAAAAACGAAATTAATGCATCTCTTCATTTTCAGCAATTAAAGAAATCACCTGGACAGATAGAGCATTTTTAGCATTCTAGACACGCACTATATTGCGTGGCGGAGGTACTTTTCCACTTCAGGAAAACTTCGGTCCTTGACAGTTTGATAACGGGGAATTTGATATTTTGTTTTCAAAAAAGAACCTTTTAAAATGCATTGTAAATATAAGGAATGACTGTCTTTTTTTTCTGGGTTCATAGGGAATGAACTTGGGTGAGAAACAAACAAATCATTCGAGAACCGCTTCGCGGTTCACGTGATTGTTTGTTTCTCACCCAAGTTCATTCCCCATGAACCTAGAAAAAAACACAGTCATTCCTTGAATATTTACAATGCTAGTCTAATTCCTTCGATGAACCATGCTAAACAGACTCGGTTCATCAGCCCATGAACTTGGGTCATGGAAGTAGTACCCGGCGTATGGCAAATTACATGCGTAGTAATATAAAAAGAGGCGGGGCTTACTTAATTAAATATAATAATTGTAATAACGAAACTAATGCATCTGTTAATTTTGAGCAATTAAAGAAATTACATGGAAAGATAGAGTATTTTTAGCATTCTAGACATGCACTATATTGCGTGGCGGAAGTACTTTTCCACTTCAGGAAAAATTCGGTCCTTGCCAGTTTGATAACGGGAAATTTGATATTTTGTTTTCAAAAAAAGAACCTTTTTAAAATGCATTGTAAATATAAGGAATGACTGTCTTTTTTTCTAGGTTCATGGGGAATGAACTTGGGTGAGAAACAAACAAATCATTCGAGAACCATTTCGAAGATGGATAAACTTTTCCAGATCATGAAGGTCCTCTCCCTACCCTCCACTCTTTTATATGGGGTAATAAAATGACAATAGTTATGTTTTCTACATCGAGATTCAGAAGAAAAGTCCGCGCTCAGATTATACGTCTCCTATCTTTCTCTTTGTTCAGTTAATATAGCACTATATGAAATAACAAACTTGTTATTTTTCAATTCTATTTTTCAAAAGATAAATTATGACTTAACAGTAAGACAATTGCTACTCAGTCTTAGACATTAAGACATCGCAAAGGTGTCTGATTACTCAGCATCTGCTTTTAATATTAATATAGGGCTGTCAATTGAGGTAACAAGAGTCACGGCCACAACTACCCCATATCCAGCGAAAGCAGATTTATAAGGTACACACATTTAAAAACTATCTATATAGATCTTTGATTCAAAGTAAATGTAACTGTCTAATGTTGAATTTTGCATTCATGGTCATGATCAAGAGACACTTAAGTTCGGTATTCCGTTGTCCAGCTAGTAATATTACAGTTTCATCAAAATCCCTGCAACGGCTTTGAAGAAGTTGAATGTGTTAAAAAAAATAACGGTCGGATGACAGACGTCGGACGACGTACTTATGACAATAGTGTCAGCTCAGGTGCAAAAAGGACTGAAAAGTTCTATCATGGGTTAAATGCCAAAAAACCGAAGTGCATTTTTCCTGTGACGTACATGGCATATATGTAGTTTCTGTGGCAAATCTGACTGTACGAATTAAGACTACATACTGAGACGCATGCGTGTTGTCGCGACCTAACATTTTGTGTGGAATTGGTGTGGAATTTCGTCTATACATGAGACGTGCTACGTAACTATAGGTTGGCCTTTGTCACTACCTTCGGGGCATTCTTGTCACTGAGGTCACCGGGGAACTATTTTGTTACTCCCTACCGTAGCTCGTTGTTTTAATTTCTCTCCTTCTGTTAAGAGGACCTACATCAGCTACGAGGACATCAGGCTCTTCCAAGCACATGATTGTAGAGCAAGCACAGAATATTGGTGATTTATATATTATGATCTTACATTACATCATAAGTGCTGTCACGGAACGCCGCGATACACCCAAACGTCATTTATTCGCTGTTGATACTTTCACGTCTCCACAGATACGTGGATAATACAACATTTGCGCAGCAACAATGCCTTATTACAACTTTGGAGAATTTTTTGCATTTCACGTTGACATTTGTTTTGTATTTCATATCGACATTCCGTACGGAAGCCTATACGCGCCACATAAAAGAAAAAAGAATTACGTCGTTAAAACGACTTTCATTTGGTGATATGTCGTTATAACGAGATAATATGTCGTTATAACGAGATAATAAGTCGTTATAATGACATCCGTAGTATTTCGTAATAACGAGATAAAAATCGTTATAACGAGACAATATCTTGCTGTAACGAGATAATAAGTCGTAATAATGACATCAATCATATGTCGTAATAACGAAATATTAAGTCGTAATATCAACATATAAGTCGTTATAACAACATAACATGCGAAAGGGGAATCATGACCAGATATCCTGATAAGCCGTCCATACGCAAGCCTGATACGTCAATGTATGATAGAAGTTGTCACGTATCCCGATACGCTTTCCATACTCAGTGCTGATATACCAACATGTGATTGGGTATTATTTTCAGGTATCTTGACACGCCGTACATACGCGAGTTCGATACGCTAATGAATGATACACGAATTATTGTCAGATATCCTGATACACAGTATATACACAAATCTGATACGCCGATGCGTGATAAGCATATTATTGTCTGACATCCTGATACTCCGTCCGTATGCAAGCCTGATACGTCAATGTGTGATGTGTGAATTATTTTCAAATATCACGGCATACTATTCACAAAGAAACTTAAGACTAACTCTAGAAACTTAGATCTATTCACGAAACACGTCATAAGTCTAGTCTTTGATCTGAATAAGAGAGAGAGAGAGAGAGAGAGAGAGAGAGAGAGCAATAACAGAAGCTAATAACTTTTACATATATAAGTACAAAATCTCTCATATTTAGATTTAAAATGAATACCAGTGACAGTCAAAATCATTTATCAAAATATATGTATGAGCTACAATTAACGTTATATTCAGTTTATGAGCAACACTAATTAATGATTATTCACGATAGACGAGGGTGCGCTGCAATGTATACGGATCTATATCTCTAGAAAAAATATAAGCAAATGTGGTCTGGCGACCACAAAAGTCTCTCAAACTAAGCGCTATGACAATAGCTCATTTGAGCTTTCCGCTCATTCTTTAAAATTCATACCATCTTATTTTAAACAAACAAATTTAAAAGTTTCATTTTTGTGTACTTTTGTTTTATTTTATAAATATGAAATTTTAAATTCGATATTTTTTTCTTCTTCTATTCGGTATGGAGTGGAATCAAACTGAGTGTTAAATATTCTAGCGTAACTTTATTAAGATTTTAAAAAGTAAGAAACAGAGGTAAAAAAAGGTGTAAAATTCGTTCTATATATTAAAGGTAGAGGGGACACCCCCCCCCCTCCCCTTCTCCCATTAATATCATAAAAATACTGCTGAAATCTATAAACTACTAAAATGTCATTTAAACTGTTAAAACAGTGTGAAACCAGTATTTACAATCTACCTCATGTGGACCTGCATCTATTTTAGAAAATTTGGGCAGAGGTACACCCTGACCACCCCCCCCCCCAAATGGGCAGAGGTCCCACCTACAGGCCCCGCGGAGGGGGGGGGGGGCATAAGCCCAATTACACTGTTGAAATTCAGAAAGTAACAAGTCATTGAGATGAAATGCCAAAATTAAATATATCAAATTCTTCCATTTCGGTTTCCATGGACTACACATATGAAATATCACTTGTCATTCAAAACTTATGGCCAAAGTTATATTTCTTAAAAAATAGATCAAACTCATGGTCAAGAGGTCAAAAAGTTTGATGCCAACTGAACTTTCCTGTCATGAGGAATGTACACGTAAAATATCAAAGCCCTATCACCTGTTATTCTAGAGTTATGTTCAAGGTTAAATTTCTTTAAAATTAGGTCTAACTCCAAGGTCAATAGGTCAAAACTTTTCATGCCAACTAAGTGATCTTGTTTAGAAGAATGCACACGTAAAATATTAAAGCCATATCACCTGCCATTCTAAAGTTATGGCCAAGGCTAAGTTTTTATAAAAGTAGGTCAAACTCCAAGGTCAAGGTCACGACGTCGATTTTGAAAGGGATTTTGTGCACTTCTACTCAAGATGGGCAACTACATGTATCTTGCGAAGTGAAAGTGGTCTTCGAGAAAACGTGCAGAAAATATTAGTGGAGAAGAAAAAAAGAAGAAGAAGAAGAAGAAGAAGAAGAAGAAGAAACACAGCAATCACAATAAGTCTCCACAAACTTTGTTTTGGGAGACTTAAAATACAGTTTAAATTCTCTAAGCTTTGAAGTTTATTATCTTGATACGATGTCCATACGTAAATCTAATACGCCAGTGTGTGATAGGGAATTATTGCTAATGCTTGATAGGAAAGGGAAAATACTGTCAGATATCCTGATACGATGTCCGTACGCAAATCTAATACGCCAGTGTGTGATAGGGAATTATTGTCAGATATCCTGTGCATATACCGTGCATACGCCAGTCTATATACCAATGTGTGATTATGGTATTATTGCCAGATATCTTGATACACCAATGTGTGATTCGGGTATTATCAGATTTCCTGATACGCCGTCATGCGCAAAGCTGAGACACAAATGTATGACAGAGGAATAATAGTCCTTTTTTTGGATACACCGTATCAGAGACATATGTGTATATATGTCTCTGACCGTATATAAGCAAATCTGATACGCCAATGTGTGATCGGGGTATTATGGTCAGATATCCCAACGCGCCGTGCATACGCAAGTCTTATTCGCCCATTGAGAAATACAGATTAACTACCTACACATTTAATATTTTAAGGTATTCGTAACGATGCATGATAATATAGATTGATTAATGCCACCTCAGGGTTCTTTAACTGCTACAGTGGCGGCACCTTATCAGTGCTTCATAAGTGTTTACCTGAGCAATAAACCGACCAGAGGTCAAGGTCAAATTCGCATCACAACATCTAAATGATATGGGACTTCGGATTTGTTTAGTCTAAAATGACAGAGAGACTGACGATCCGATTGGATCGGCATTTGGGATTGGATTGGAACTTGGGACTTTCCAATCCTAAGCCGAACATCATGCAGCTAAGACGCAGAGACCGATTCAATATTCTGTATTTTTGTGAGAGTTACATTTCCTGACACATCATGGAGAATGTAAATTATATTCTTCTGCCTTTTCTCCTAACAAGTATTTACAGAACCAACGCTTCTTCAACAGTTCCCCAATCATACACAGATGCAGAAACACAATGGTTTAAGTTTTATACAACATTTTATTTTCTCTGGAATTTTACTCAAAATAAGTGACAATCTCGTATTAAAATTCCCTAAACATTTGAACTAAGCTCCAAGCTTTTTGCAAAACCACATTCATACATAACAAGTCAACACTCTCACACATGCGCAATCACCAAGTACAGTCACTTCCTTTGTACAAACATTTAAACTGACCAATCACACATGCATACACACGATTTTAAAGAGATTTTTGGTAAATACTGCTTGATTGTCTCGTCCAATCAAATATATTGATTTTCTGTTTTCATATAATAAGGAAAACTGTAGAAAGTAAACTAATACAGATTTGGAGTGATTGTAACACAAAAGAGGTAAAAAAGATAATAAAGATACTGTGCTTATTGCTTTTGTTATTTCTGAGAGAATCAGCAGTGTTTTATTAAAACAATGGAACAAAGAATGATTTCATAAATAACTAACAAAACAAATAATAAACATACTATCCAAAACATCAAACTTTATCACAGGGCAACCTAGTAACACCCCTTTTATTTTGAAATGAAGTAGAACTAATTCCACACTTGTTCTAGCACTTGTTACTGAAACTGCTTAGATCAAATTATGATCAAAATTCAATGCAAACTGGTTCCAAGCACTTGAGGAAAATATTATGCAAAAGCCACACAGAAATTCGTAGCATCACAAACTTTTGAGTTATTCACGACAAAGAACTTCAAAGAAAAAATGCAAACAAGTTTTCAATTTTCAAATTTCACGATAAAAATATTTACCCTATGTATTCACGAAAACTACTACTTTCTGAAAATGTATATCTTTTATTACTGAAAATTACGAAACAAAACATGTACAGATTTTCACTCTTTACCGTAAAATCTCAACAAAAGGTTAGAGAAGAAATAAAAACAAATTTAACAACAAAGAAAAAAACCACCCGATTTCAAACAAAAGAAAATTGATAATAATAAAATAATTATAATAATAGGTATAATAAATCATTGTTTATTCAGCTTATAAAAAAATCTCAGAAAAGATTCCGTAGCTGTTCGCACTTGCACGCATTTATACACATGTAAAACTGAATATTTAAATGAGTTTAAGTAACTCACGATTTGACATAAAACAGACAATTTCTACTATACAAGTAAAATGCACCAAGATAGTCAATGTTATCCATGCATGCACCATCAAAATACGTGGCCACCCAAGTCAAGATGACAATTTGAAAGGAATAAGAAGAATGAGGTAATTCTTAAAGCTCTCATCTGATTGGCCGATTTATGATAATCACACGATTCGAAATATAACTGGCTAGTTTGATCACGTTATAATTCAGAAAAATATATAAACATTTTACAGGAAAAACCTTCATTTTTGGTGCAAAAATAGTTTCGTTATGATTTTATGATTATTAAATGCCAAAACGTTGCGAGAGTTTTCGGGGTTTTGGTTTTATAGCATTTCAGATTTGAGAAGAACATGGAATGCATTTCATTTATATAATATATAGGTCCAAACCTTAAATATATCTATATATGTCTGATCAATTTGAGGTATTTCGATTATTGTGACCACATATACATGATTTTCTACCCTGTCGAGACTTGCATGTGTCTTATAAGGACACCCCTTCTTTCCACATCCAGTAGATGCTATTTTTCTTCCGACAGAATCCAAACTTTTTTTCGTTCCATATTTGTTGTCCCACACAGACAGGGTGAAAAAGGAATCAATGAGTATAACCATACTGTTTTATAAATAATACTCTTTAAAGACAAAACAAAAACATAAAGGTCAAGGTCACATATATTAAGGACAAGGTCATAAGTGTTCCATAAAATAAAATTTCATCTTGGACTGAAACATAAATATATTTTGAATCAAACAATAGTATTAAATGAGAAGCAAACTAAAATGAGATTTGTTTTACATCATAGAAATTCAAACTTCAATTTAAGAGGGGAATCTTAAGACTAGTTTGAACTGGGGTTTTCTGAGCGCGTGAGATGCATTGTGACATTATACAAATGTTGAAATGATTTTAAATACGGAAAACAACAAGAAGGGCATGGTGAATTACAATTGAGTGACTAGTAACCAAAGTTATAAATGTGTCCCGCCCATGTCATGTTCTAGCATATGAACACTTTAGTATGGGCTTCATGGCAATACTGTTCATTTTCACCTCCATCTTTGGCTCAGCATTATGGGAATTTTATTCCGCACTTTTCAATCTAGAATTTATGATTATGTGCAAGTGTTTGTAATGACCCGAGATCACTGAAATGATTCATTTTCCTATATGCTGTTGTTGTAGTTTAAAACTACTTCCGGTGAGCAGTCACGTGATGATATCGCCATACGACGTCAGATCACTTCCTCTTCAACAACGATCAACAATAATACTTTAGAGTTATCCACCCATGTCATGAGAAGATGCAGTGTCTTTGCAGAAATCCACGCGCTTTATCCTGCGTGAATATCCTGAATGTGTCCTCCCATGCCGTCCATGCTGCCGTGTAGAGGCGGGCTTTGGGTCGAGCCCATGCCCATGCCATGTGGACTCATGCCTGGTGGGCCATGAGCCATCATCATATGATGAGGATGTCCAGGTATCAACATTGCCTGTGAATGAACTGGGGGACGTAACTGCGACATTTGCGAGTAGGAACTGCTGCCTGTTACCGGGGCACCCCCGTACATATCTGTGCCCTGCATGCCGTGTACACCCAGCATGTCATATCGTTGAGAACCATCCATATGGGAATAACCGGTCTTCATGGGATCATACATGTCTGTCCCTGGTCGACCTTGAAGCACTGAAGAAAGCAAACATAAAATGGGTTATATAAATTAAAAGAGGTAAATACCAGCATTTATTACATATATCTATATATGTATTACAATTTTGGGGAATAACGTAGAAAAATTAAAGACGATCTAATTCCGTGGTTATCAAAACAGCATTTCTAATATTTTGAAAGTTTACTTACTATGCGGACTCATGTGTGCCATACTGCTTCCATCCCAACCCATACTGTCTGGACTGTAACCATGACCCCCAGGAGCTATAAATAAAAGGTCAAAGGTTAAATACACCATGTAACTTTCTTCAAGTGCACTGTAACGTTAGACTCCAATTCTAAGAAATTCTGAACAAGATATATTGAAAGATAAATGACATTTACATATGAAATAATTTTCTGACATAAGCATGTAAAATGCATGGTGTACAGTTTGTTTCCTATTTCTATTTTCAAAGAAAATAAATCAAATATTTCCTTGATATTAATGTAAAAGCTTAATCGAACCAAACATAATGCAAAATATACTAAACGTGCATTCTATGTAGGAAGTTAGATGAGGTGAAGTGTACAATGATCATGCAAAAGTGAGTAGCAAAACATGCAGTGTTAGCATAAGGATGCACAGGGAAAGGGCAAAGATCGGAAAGAATAGATAGTACACGAAATGACTATTAAATGTCTTCTTCGCTGTTAGAATACACAAATATCACTACAAAGATAAGTACGTCATCATCAATTTATCACCAGGTGGCTTTGACGTCATTTTGGATAGCATTTGTTATAAATGTTGTCATTTACATTTTGACTGACATTCATTTTGGATTTATATTTTAGAAAGTCTTTGCATCCTTTTTTTTGCTGAAATTGTCCCCATATGCCTGCATTACAAGTTTGTGTGATCATTTTCTCTGGACAGTGATTTTTTCTGCCACCAGACTTGGCGCCAAATTTGAAGTTGTAACCATGGTTACCTGGTGACATGTCAGGTGACTGACTTGATGAAGACTTACACCTGCGTGATTTGAACACTGTAACTACAGGTGACTTGCCTGCACGATTTGATTGGTCAATCATCGGCTGTACAATTCTTCTACGAGCATTAATAAACCTGAAAACAACAAAAAGAAATGCCCGTTAATAAACACATGAGCTTTAATCCGACAAACATGAAACTGAACCCGTCTGCAAAATTCTAAATTTACAATTTTTTATCAGAAACCATCCAGAATCTGTGTCGAATGTACTACGTAGAGTACATTGCTTTCATCTCTGCCAGCTATGATGAACCGAAATTCTGCCATAAGGATATTTGACTTCCAGAACGTGAGGAAATTCGCAAGCCTATTGCGATCTCGACACAAAAACAATGTTGTATTTTTTGTATATAAGCGACGCATCTGGCTGTTGAGCTATAATCATCAGTGTCATAACGGGGGAATCTGGGAGAACAATCTTTACTATACGGTTTATACCTCATTGATATTTTTGCGTCTCGACTACAGAGGGTTTTAATGTTGTGCCAAACTCTGAAACTGAGAGGGCAATAAAATGATTCCGTCTGTGTGTACTATTGGCAGGTGTAGTCATGCCAGTTGGTAGGGGGCTAGGGCGATAGGATAAACGTCTGATGACCTCGAAAATTTGGTTGTAGATAAAATAAATGATTATTTTTGGCAAAATAGAGCATACATGTGTGGGTCGAAACAAACTTTCACACATACGGCTAATAATGACATCAGACATGTGAAGGGAATTTGGAAAACCCAAAATGATTAAGTGTCACTCTAAAGCAGGACATTCATGTTAATATCAAGAAACAGTACCATTCTGCAGAGTCTTCATAAACAGAGATGACAATGGAAGATTGGGGACAGCTTGTCAGGATATGAATCTGGATGATGGATTAGATGAAGGATGACTTGGCGCCATGTAAACACCCGCAGCCAATACAATTTGCCAGAGCTGCAGACTTCGGCTGATTATCACGGCAACCCTTGCCCTGCCTGTATCAACACACCACATCATATTTCCCATTTAAAATGCAATAGGAGCCGAAATCAGAAAAAGAGACAAACAAAAAACTTATTTTGGCTGCAGAGATTCCAACGAAATTCCAACAAAAAACGAAACCAGTAAATTAAAGCAGCATTGCAGATTTTGATAAATGGGATAGAGACGGATAAAGAAAATTAATCCAAGACACTTTATGAGCACGAGCATGATTTTTTGATTCTAGAAAATTGCAATTTCCATTTATCAATAAAAAGTACAGTACGGATAAGTGAGTCACTTCACACTGAAACACGTGGAATGGGTGTCTATACTGAATGGTGTGTTCTTTTTTTTACAAAAACGCTTTATAATTGGATAAACCATGTCACGTGACAAATCAATGAACGTCATCGATGTAGGTTTCCTGCATGGAGCGGAACTACCTTTTATTTTGTGGGGAATTAACGTCTTGTTAGCTTGGATAAGTCACCATTAAAGTTCCTTTTGTGCCACACATGTCATGGAGTTTGTTACCGTAAAATCACTCCAGAATGTGCCTCGCTAGATACTGATGAAATCGTAAACTTTGTTTTACGACTGTCTAAATGAAAACATATCGGCACAGATGAAGTTTTTCCTTTGAAAATCTTTTAGAGTGATTAATCTCCTTTCCTACGAGCGTCGGGGTTAAGCAGGATCTATGATCAAACGCGGGAACGTAAAGGAACCCTCAAATTACTTATATTGCCGACTTCATAGAGAAAATTTCAACTCTCATCAAGGATGCTAAAATGTTATTTAATTCAAATCGACCCTATATAACTTCATCACATTTAATATGTAAGCCCCAGTAGGGGTAACAATTCTGCTTTATCCTCGAAGTTAAATAGCATTAAATATCAGATCTGATGCTGACTTTGCGTTCAACATTCAGAAAAAAAAGTCTGTTGTCTAACTTGTATTTAAATCTTACTCATCTTAATGTGGTATACATGCACTGCATTTCTTATATACGGTTAATATAATTGTAAAACAATTTTCTGAAGAGAGCTGGAAATTTATGTCAAGGGATAAAATCCGGAAATTTCATTTATTTTATCGCTCACTTATAAAAGACAACATCAAGGCTACAGCGTACACATTGTAATATTCCCTTTACATCTAATAAATAAATAAAGTCAAGATTGCAGTGAAATCAAATCACCTTAAGAGAGCTTAAATTAAATAAGAATTCATCATTCAGCTGTGTTTAATTAACTCATTAAGAAGATGATTATCGACTGGCAATTAGATTATAGTGCAAATCCAGCTCTTCTATGGGGACCAAATATTCCCAAATGGCTATTTGAATATAGTCTCGATGGTAGTTAATGGGAACTGTCACCAGACGCATTGACGATGACATATACCATTATAGGCAAACGGTGCAGCGCAGTTCTCTTCCCTGTCTTGTTTTCTCTTTTGCATGTATCAAGCATTTTCTTTGATTTATTGCTGCATTTTAAATAGTATCTTCAGCTCAAAAGTTCGTTATAATTATATTGTATATCTCGAAATTTTGTGGGTTTTTTTTCATAGATTTGGAAAATTATAGTAATTATTATTGTATAAAGAAGAAGAAGAAGAAGAAGAAGAAGAAGAAGAAGAAGAAAAAGAAGAAGATGATCTAGTAGTAGTAGTAGTAGTAGTCCCTTGTAATGTGTTAACATTTGTATGGGTTTAATGATGGTTTAATAGAGAAAGCCTCAACATTTTAATCAAATTACAATAACATAATCAAATTGTTTGAAGGTGAAAATTAATGGATGAAAAGGTACATAATCATGCAATAGCAATGTCAGCAGACATATTGTGTGAGCACGCGTTACGTAACGCCACGGCATAAAAAAACAATGTCTGTGATGTGGTTGTGAGTGGTGAAGCGAGAACAAAAGCTTATCAAGGCAGGTGAATTTTATTACTTTATTGCTTAAGACTCGAGCTATCTCTAGCCATTGAACCGCACTGGTGAAAACATGGCCACCTTATCATCACTGCAGTCAGAGGAAATGCAGACCTCATTTCATCAGGTATTATAAGGTAGATGTGCCACAGGGTCATGTATCTCTAACATGGAAAACAATTCAGAAACAATTGAAAGAGAAAAACTGGATGAAAATTTTCGAAGCATTTAATGTAAATAGACACCATAGACTCAATAAATCCAGGTAATACGAAATACACGGAATTCACCACGAAATGGTCTCGCTTCATTATTTATGCAAATGAGATCACAATTTCTCTTTTATGGACGTATTTTTGTCGTGTTGTCATGAATATGTAGATATTATGTTAATTTTTGTCATATAATTGTTATGACATAATGATGTATGACAAATTGGAAAGAGGGGAAAACCGGGAAAATTATTCCTAAAAGTAATAAGTCCTGCTTACACTTCCCGCAACAGATGGCAAACATGTCATCTGCCGAACTCGCCATATATATAAACAAGCAGACAATATTTTTCTCTCATATTTTGAAAAGAAACGCATTGTAAATGCAGACAATCTTTTTACATCGACAGTTTTTCAATCTGACGGTAAGAGGTGCTTTAATTCTTTTTTCGACACCTTAGAAGGCAAAAAGGGCAATACAAAAGTGAATCGTTTGTCCAAGTGATTACATTCATACAAGGCTATTTGATACCCCAAGACGGCAAATCAATGTACACCCAGCATATCACTCCGCCTGACAAACGTTGTCAAATCATGACAGTCAACATACTGCACGCATAATGGGACGATTACTAAAACTGTTTGCCATACTGCAATTTCTTCCAATACATTTATTTCTATATAAACACTCGTCAATGCATAAAGTAGAGTGTGAAATTGGACCCCTTCACACATCAAGCGATCTCCCTTTTCAAAAATATCAGATCATTTTAAATGAACGCTTTGAGTGGATGCCGATACAACACCCTAATCAGCCGTGTATGTACAGTAACCTGGTCGTGTCAAGGGCAATTACTCATCAGACACCACAGATCATGCATTTTCTCTATTTTTCACAATAAGAGGAATTTTTGGGTGCAAAATTATTTTTGACACTTAAATGAAAGGTCAGAACGGGTGCCCAGAGGTGAAACGCAATACAATTTAATGATTATGTGTTGCGCGCATTATTTTGACTATAATTATGTGTATTGCAATAATTTCCAAGGTAAATAATAATCTACATATCTACATCTGTAATTACATCGTGTCGTGTCTCGGAGATAACGTATCTGTTGGGAGAGTAAAAGAGCGTTGGCACCGGAGACCATACAAAGCTTTACAACAGTTTGGATATTCAGGAAATGAAACATTAAGGAAAAACTATCCTTTTTGCAAGAAAATACGTAAATAAAATCCATTTATTTAGAATTACTTTCGCTCCAGGGACGCGAGTACAAGGGAGAAACAATGAAAATCCAATAAGGTTGAGGAGAAGGTGGGGACATGGTCTTCGGAATACAGTTAATGCCATCAAATTCGTCACTTAAAGGTACAGAAAGCGTCCCATAGTGGCAAAGGACAGAATTAATGGCCAGTTGACATCTTTAGTATCAACATTTTTCTTTCTGCTTTAATTACGACTATGACTTTCCTACTGAGGAGAACTAAAACTGATAGCATGTTCGCACCTAAGATTAGATTATTACCCAGTTGCATTTTCTTTGCTGGCATTATTTTTCTTACTGGCGATATAAACGACCGTAAAGATTTATGAACAATAATTTACAATAAGCACATCTAACTGACCTAAGCTGAATTCTTTATGATAATATACAAACTTATTTCGTCATCCTTGTAGTCACAGACACATCGTCTAGGCAACATTGATCTGGTTCAGTGTACAAAAAGTCGGAGTGATCGGATTTCAAACGGATTGTTCCTACTTCATTAAGATCCTAGTACGGTTAAAATAAGTGCTGATCGAACCCGCCTACCGACCGATTATTTAGAAATAGAACGGCGACTATCAAAATCAATTAGAAATGATTACATTTCATCAATACCTTGAAAATCTGGGAAATTATGGAGCCATAGACTTCCTTAGGTAAACACTGCGTACAATACTAATCAATTAAGGTATGGCTTTCTATTCAAACATCCGTAAAGAGACGGAGATAATGCCATAGCAGGCGGTTGAGTAGAGGGAGGGGAAATTGCAGGGGTGTTATTGTGGTCAATTATAAAATGAAATTATAATGATATAGATGCTTCCCTTTACCTCCCATGTCGTCATTGATCGCGTAAAAGGGAGTAGGACAAAATTTGTCCTTTAACATATGCTTTATTCAATTGAACGGAGAAAAGAGCATGGACCATGAGAAGAAAAAGAAAATAAAGGCGTTTTTGTGTAAACGGTGCCACACTAGGATGCAGCGGCAATCTCCGATATATTACATATGATATGCATCAGATGAAGAAAAAATGACGCTCATCGAACTGTTACAAAACGCAAGAGACTTTTTATTGTAATGTGACGTCTTAGTGGTGCGGTGGTGGCTGTCGGTCGTTTCTCACATGTGTGTTAATTTGTATTTATGTGCAAAACCGAAATAACACCGATACTACACAATCTATAAGGTGAACCCAATTTTACCAGGAGTCACACAATGATACGGTTTTAATCGGAGTACACGAATCTCCAGCAAAAACGGACTGTATGAACTGCAGGATGCATACATCTAAGAACTCTTTTTCTTTAAATTTCTGTGACGGTGCCGAAATGAATACGCAAAGTGTTTGCACTGGGGAACAGTCGATGTAAAGTACATGTATTAACAATGGAAAGTTGGCCTTGTCATATCGGCCGTATAATCTGAAGGATTATCTGGGCAGTGAAAGGTGTACACGCTTAAGCTGAGTTCCTTATGCCATGCATAGTGAACGCCAATAACAGCTAAATCCATGCATTACAAACTCATTCCGTTTTCCGTAACGTCAGCGCGAACAGATTTTCTAGATTTCATTTTGTATAACTCCTCTGTCGAAGAAGATCTTGTTCAATTGTGTTACGAAGCGGAAAGATCTGATTTTCGACCCTTTTATGTAGAATGCCCTACGGCCAACATCTCTAAAAGGGGGAAACAAACGCATCGCCTAATGCCTTAACCCGTGTCATTATCAATTTACGTTGGGCTTTTGTCTTCCAGATGAAGCTTAATGCATAGCTAATTCACACAATAATTCCGATGAATGAAGGTTAGGATGCGATACCTCCCATATACTTTGCCCCGTCAAGCAATAACGATGGCATTCTATAGAGAAATCGCTGATAATAAGCCAGCCAGCAAGTTGGCTGAAAAGTGAGTTGTTAAAAAAACTCGTGCAAATATGAATATCATCGGGTTCAGAGTGAATATATGATCTTTAAGTCTGCATCATATACAGCTAAGAGGCAGTATCAATTGAGTTAATTTAGATTTTATGTTAATAGTTCGAACCAAAAGTACTTATATCGGTTGGAAATTTCCCTAATTTGATTTTGGATCAACTTCGGACTGAATAATGTATAATCGAACAAAAAATCGAGAATTTTATGCATATTTATTGTATTATTCAGTATTGTAGCCTATTTTCTAAAGCGACGCCCATGGGAGCAATTCACTGTGTTATCATGGTAAAGGGGCATCCAACAAACAGAGAAATGCAGCCAATGAATTGTACAATTGTCGTGTGACTGGAAATTAAAATCAAAATTTTCCCACTAATATTTTAAGAAATTTTACAATGGGTATGCCTCACTGTGACATTTTACTTCACACCAATAGAGTTAACCCCCTTAGTTTGTAAAGTTATTTCTGAATAAATTCAATTAACCCCGTTCAAATTGCAAAGCTATGAATGTATGTGTGTTACCGCTGAGCTGCATTTCGGTTTAAGTGGCAGATCATTAATTTTTGTCTCGTAAAAGATTGGGAGGGGGCCATAACTTGCTTATCGGCCATCATCGCAAGGTATCGGATTCTAGCACAGCAATTAAAACACTGGCATTTGTGCTTGATACGCTAGTTACTTGAACAACAAAAATATCAATCGCACGAAAAAATCTTACGAACATTAACGGAGCGACTGGCAGTTATGTGAAATTTTCATATGCTCAACGAGGAGCACAAAAACTTTGTTTCTGTTTCACAGCGTGTTTAGGGACTCGTCGCTCAGTGTTATCGTGCTCGTGATAAGCGAACACTCGGCTCTGGGGGCACTCGACTCCCTACAAATGGCATCTCTTCTCTCAAGTATCAAGAATGGGAAGTTGGCAGAAATGATTTATGAGGGTCGCTATCACTATGCAACCGTTGCAGGCTTATGATTTGGGAGCTTGCTTATCTACAATTCGTCGAAAAGAATATCAAAAGTTCAAATTTGCCAATCATCAATATAAATACAATTAGAAAATTAATAAACACTGATATTGATAGAAATATAACCAGTACAACTGACCCCTTTTTATTTTGTCATTCTACTACTAGGTCTACATAAACTGATATTTATCTTCGTGGAAGAAAATTGTCCATGCACCTTATGTGACGTTGAAACTTTGTTCGCTAGGTGAAATTTCCAAGTTCCATCAGACAGATTTGATATAGTGGAATGACAATGGCGAGCGACAAGCGTGTGCGAGAAAGTTACATTCTGAAGCTACTTTACTCTCGGTGCGTTTTGACAAGCCCCTGTGAAGAGGGGAAACACATTTAATTAGCTATCTACTTATCCCCTACATTGAAAGTTGAACTGACAGAAAAACAGGCGAGAGGATTCCTTCTTGGCTTCCGCAACACAGGTACACTTTCGGTCACAACTAATGAAAACACAATGTCGCAATCTGCCAACTCAAATAAATGTACCTTCAGGAGTTTACCAGAACACCAGAAATATTTCTGGGAAGATTTTTCCTCAGAAAGTGCATTTCATATTTTATGAATAGATGTAATGAGTTTATAATGACTCTTGGTGTGTTATTTTTATTCTAAGAGTTAGATTATGACATATCAGCCGTAATGAGTACACTGGCAAAATGTTAGGGAACAGAAATGGCTTGTTTTTTGGATATAAATTATCTATTGTTATAGTACACAGTTTATCAAAAATGGACCATTTTAAAACCGAGAATTCGTATACTGCTGCATGATCTCAAGATTAATAATGTCGTAAAAATGCGAAAGAAGCTTCGTGAGTAATCCAGCAACAATGCGTGTCGATATAATAATGGTACATCGTGAGGATACATTGGATGTTTATAGGAGATTTCCCCCATAAAGCATTGCAAATGAGGGAAGAGAGTTACCAAGTTTGAAAAAACCCCAGAAAAACAGAACTGCACCATGCAGTGTGTGGATGATCGTACTTTACAATGAAATACTTCATTGAAAGAGAGTCATTCTAATATTTTCTTCCAAGACTCAACACGTAATGAAAAAGAACGCTACATTGATAATAATAACTGCTCTGACAGGAACTAAATCATGTGATTCCTAAATCGTGAGAGAAGTTGTAAACAAAGGTTAAAGTGATAGCTCTGTTGGTCTGGAAAACTCTTCAATACGATCGGAATCATTCGGTATTTTCCGGACCATTAGAAATGCCGATAACAACAGTACGTGAAAACATAATGTCACCCATACTTAGTATTGTATGTCAACGAAATGCTTTCCTATGGATGATGTGTATCGACAACTGTTATAAAGTGATATAATCAGACCAAAGGAGACGGAACCAGAATGCGAATGAAAGGGGAGGGGGAGACTTGTTCTGATGAATCCTAAAACTTGAAAACGGGGTAACATTTGTTGAGTAAGAAACTGTGGTGGATGTGAATGCGAAGAACACATCTCTCAGTGTCATGGGATAATAATGGCATCCTCGCTATAACCTTCATCTCAACTTAGTAACACAAAAATTGGCGTTTAGACTTTTTTCAGTCAATTACGCTTTCAGGCAGATGCGGATTAAAACAAAGAGATTTAAAGCTGCAAAAACTTCTTTAATGTAATTACCAAGTAGAAAATGGCAGAGTTACGCTGCATATGTAAATCATACTTCTACCAGATATTGCATTAAAGCTGTAAATTTCAAAGCAAAAATTTTAATTAAGATCTGCTCGTAAACAAAGAAGGCATCTGCATTTTCGACAAATTATTACTGGTTTCTAGATAATGTATTGAAAACATGGCTCACATGCTAACAGTTCTTGCCGAAGACAGGAGAATGTGATGCGATTTGGTATAGAGAATGGGAGGCGAAATCTTTCTGCTATCATCGTTTCTGTAACGTATCATTAAAATTACATTACCCCATTCAAGCGAAAGATGTCTGCTTTTATTGTAACAGAAAACTTCTTATCCAGATCTCGTTAAAGTTTTGTAATGTTATTCAATATTCGAAATCGCTCTTATCACACCAAAGATGTTTTTCCAAGACACGAAAGCCAAAATTTTGTCCCTCTTGTTCCCTGAATCACCATTGGCACTGTGATGAATGCACAATATAAAATAAAAAGAGCAACACACTGTAACACTGTCCCTGACTATTAACACAAAAGGGTATTGGCAAGATACAAAACACCACAGGGTCAAATAAGCAGTTGTAGAGAAGGGGTGTGAACCTTCAGGACACATATCAGTGACAAATGACAATCTATAGGAGAGGGAGGACAACATAGAAATGCTGCTTTGGCAATTATAATACCATTACTTTGGTATTGAAGACATACCAGCCTCGCACTCTGTTCTGACGAACAAAGACACAAACAGCCATTGTGTTAAAAAGCTGTTCGTGGACATTCTATAAAACTCTGGAGTTGGAGTGAAATCGCCGTTGTTTTTGTCGTACCAGTTTTTGTTGCAGTAATTGGAAATGATGTATCGATGAAATTTGATCGGCCTAAAGTTGTGTTCTTGACATCAGAACCGTGAATCTAGCCGAGGTCGGAAGAGGGTGATTATTTTCCCAGTGGGAACTTGGAATAAATACATGCATTGTTCTTTCTGACAAAATACGGATACTGAAATTATGCTGAAACATCAATGTAAAATCGATGTAACTGTATAAAAATATTGCTTTATCATATCTTAAAGAAAATTGAATAATGCAGATAATGACAAGGGTTTCACCTTAGTGTTGTTTACTCTGGCAATCCGTATTAGCATTTGCGTTGAATTGGTCACAATGGTGCAATTCCACAATAGAAGCTCAATTTTGTAATCATGTTAAAAACGAATATCCAACAGAAAATTGTATAAACTCCCATAAAGTAATCCACTGTTGAAATGACATTCCGCGTTAATTGCTTCAAAATTCACAGTCTGAACTTTAAAACAATGATTGGATAATCCTCAAGGGAGGCGACTCTATTTTAAAATCTAGATATTATTTGTTTTAAGATGTCATTAGATTTAAGAATTTGGCGTAGAGGTATTGGTATAAAAATCATAATTCATTAAGGAATTACGTGATTAATATGTAATATTATAGGATATAACACCACAATATGCCAGATCAGTGACTATCGGATTCTTCACAATACTACATAATAACAGAAAATTGTCGTCATCGTCTCCCCTCCCCCACCCCCGAAAAAAATAGAAGAACAAATAAAAGAGACACAACGAAAGAAGAAAACTAATGACAAATGGTATACAAAACTTCTTATTAACAATCATCATTCGTCAAAAAGGAAATAGTAGAAAAAATGCAATTCAACAAATATAAGCGGTCAAAATAAGGAAACAAATAAGTCAACATATATACGTAGTGAATATAAAGGAATCAAATATCAATGGTCACAGTCATTTAAACAATCACAATAAAACAATCATTAACAGACCAAACCACAAAAGTCGCCAGTGCCAAATGACAAATAAGTAAAAAGAGAAAACGTGAAGTATGCAGCAGTGTACCATTACATCCGTATATGTATAAAAGTATGCATGTATGTATCCAATCATATTCCTGCACCCATATGACTTGTCACATACCCAATCCTGCACCCATATGACTTGTCACATATCCAATCCTGCATCCATATGACTTGTCTTATACCCAATCCTGCAGCTATATGATTTGTCACATACCAAATACTGCACCTATATAACTTGTCACATACCCAATCCTGGATCCTTATGACTTGTCACATACCCAATCATGCACCCATATGACTTGTCACATACCAAATCCTGCACCCATATGACTTGTCACATACCCAATTCTGCATCGATATATGACTTGTCACATACCCAATCCTGCACCCATATGAATTGTCACATACCCATTCCTGCACCCATATGACTTGTCATATACCCAATCCTGCATCCATATGACTTGTAACATACCCAATCCTGCACCCATATGACTTGTCACACACCTAATATTGCATCCATATGACTTGTCACATACCCAATCCCAAAGAATAAAACTATTCCGTTAAACGTTCTACATACAATTCAAAATTTGTAAACGAGTATAAAAAGCTGTATTTGTTAAATAAAGCATTTTATTCTATTGTATTAATGACTTGTGAAGTGCCGATTACCGTTTTAAGTATTCACCAAGAACGTGACACTTTTATAGCATTTTTAAAGCAAGAAACAAAATCCGCTGTGTAAACCCAGAACCACCACCCTGTTGTAAAAATATCATAAAAAACCTCCAACTGGCTATCTATGTTACAGTGTTGATGCACAGTTACACCTTCTGTTAGAATAGAGAGTATAAATATAAATCTATTATAAAATGAAGGGCCATGTAGAAACGGGAAGGATCGATTCCTAGAGTGAACACGAATCGATTACACAATCTTGTTGAAGAAAAAAAAATCAATCAAACGATGTCCTACGCGTCATGTGTGAAAGCGGGAGGTGACGCCAGATACACGCTGTGTAACAAGTGAGGATAAATGACAGCGTCATTGAACATTTAATATGCGTTAATGCCGTTTATTTCTTTTCAGTCCTAATACAATGTACTTTGAATTAAAATTTTAAAATAAACAAAAATGTGTGAAAACAAATACACTATTCAGCCATCATCTACATGATTAAATAATACGTTTTATTATATTTGTGATCCGTAATCACAGAAATTACGAATAAGAATCGAATTTCATTTCCGGTGTTTAAATTCAGAATTTGCTTTGGAGATAAGCTTCATCATGGTTGCGGACATTCCGCTGTAAGTAGAGGTGACACGCTATCCTTGCACCATTATCGACTTCTATGAAATATTGTTAATTAATAACCCCGTTATTAGTGGAATCACTCTCGCAAAACTTATATTATGGTGTCTTCCTTATCGCAACGCCACAAGAACCCATCGATGTAATTTCCGATTGGACTTTACCAAGGAAACAAAGTAAATTTTACAAAAGTGGCCTTCGTGAAAAGCGTTCCACTAGGGTCCGATCTGGCAACTCTCTACAGATCCAAGAAAATGAGAAGAACGAGTTGGAGTGTGTGCGAGTTAATGACATTTTGACGTGACACGACACAATCTAGTTGTAAGCAGTGGATAATAGCTTGAGACTTTACCGACAGCATGTAGACCAAATTTATAAGCCAAGCACAACAATATGCCTAGCCTTTTATTTAAATACTTTGCATGTTGAATGAGAGAAAATATATTATCTCGGAAACATTAGTTCACAGTATGATCGCAAAGTATGAAAAATACAATATCAGAGGATGCTTTCCAGAAGTTGTAACAGGCACTCATATTTTAGTATAACACATGCACACAAACACCTACACACACACAGATCAAATGTGCCAAATTCAAATGACAGAGCATTCGCCATGTAAACAGAAAACTCCCGATCTAATTGCTGAAAATGGCGGCAAAGTACTTCATTTAGCGCGACATTCCTCGTGGAAGTAGCGTCGTGGTCATTAGCCAAAACCAAGGGTTAGAGAGTTAATATCTAGGAAGATCTAGTGTTTAATGAAACGGCTTTTTAAAAGATAAAACATGTCTAGGACATTATGTCAATTTGAATAAAGAAAGCCAACACGTAAGTTGGGAGTCGATCCCGCGAAAATCTATATTGTACCCTACGTAATGGCGCTTGGTTCGGGATCGACGTTCATATCTGGGCTAATATTTATATTCATTATACGGATAGTCAATAATACACCGTGACTGTCGAGATTGAATTATGCAGAAAACATTTTTGTGTTGTTGTGACCAGAGGTCTATCAGGCTATGTCGATATGCAGGAAGACAGTCGATCCTATCAGTAGTCTATCGTGACACATAAACATAGAACTTTTGAACGGTGTTGAACTTTAAATCTCTTACCTTTATTTCTTACATCCAACATTTTTGTATATGTGAGAGGTAATATTTTCTCATCTTCTGCAAATGACCTTTTTTCTTTTTCTTTTCTTTTGTTTTTCTTTTCTTTACTTTTTTTGGGTTTGTTTTTGTTGTGTTTTTTTATTTGTTTGTTAGTTTTGATTTTGCTTTCATTTATATTTTACATCCAGTAAGTCATCAAAAGTAAAAGGGAAAGTGCGGATGTACACACTTAGTTATCAAAAATTATCTTTTAAAGTAAAAAGATGATTTTAAATTGGATAGCGACTTTAAAAATTCAATATATAGAAACGGTCCTCAGTTTCTTATAAATATTAGTAAAATAAATAGGATATTGCAATACTTTTTAAACTAATAAAAATGAGAATATGTATACGTGTATTGTTTAACAACACCATATGCGCAACATGTCTCATCAGTGATGCTCAAGACCGGAACTGTGGAAATCTAATGTATAGATTTTTGAAGTGCAAGGTAATTACCGAACTGACCCAAATGTTAGGACCAAACAACCAACTAATCTAAGGACAGAGATATGCATAATGCAATGATATGTGAGAATATATATATTCTAAGTTTTAAGTTAGATTATATATGATGCCATTAGAGCTTCAGTAGCTTCAGGTTATATGATGCTAGATCCCAAAATAAAAATATCAAGAAAGACAACTGCTGTTATACTACAATGAAAGTGCACCAGATTCATTACTGATGCAACGGTTCCTGTAATTATAACGGGGGTTGGATCGCATTCGAACTTACGAGCTGCAAGCCTTGATTTACACTACGACTGAGCCAAGCCAGATCTATTCAAAGTTAAAACTAGTGGTATATATACACAGTTATGTCAGCTAATCAAGTGCATCTTTACAGCGGGAATGAACAGTGCTTGTTCATTTACTGAATCCACATGCGAGAAATGAATGTAAACACTATTTCTTAAGATATGTGATTAATTTGAAACAAAATCACCTTAACATAAACAGTTTCAGTAAATATAGAGAGCGACGATCGTGGGGCTAGCATTTGATTCACAAAACTCTGTTATTTTTGTAGACCTACCTACTTTATAGTGTTTTAAACAGAGAAAATGTCATAATAGTTGCCTTACATCTGTCGAATGAAGACGAAATATAGCTAGTTCTTGTGACGATTTATTCAATGTATTAGTGAATAATTGCTCTCTTTACTCGACGCCATTTTATTTTCTACTTAACGCAATATATTCGCACTCTAATCTTTTCGTGTTGCATTTAATCAAAATAGATGTTAAAATAACACACTGTGATAAGTAAATAATTTAGATTTAATAATCTGCAATGAATATATTTAAATGACAGAAGGGAAACTTCTCAATGATAACAGGCCTAAACTTTAGAAATTATTCAGTTATCTAATGATCCCTCCACACCCACATTGTTCTATAGTAGACCCTGTACATTACAACTTCTCCAATTACCTCCGTGCTCGCATACAATCCAAAACCCTTCTTACATTATTAAGTCCTCGTAAAATTTTGGAGAATGTATCGTGTAAATATTCAATAAATAAGTTTTCTCAGAGAAATGCATTTTATTTGGAAAGGTTAAAATGAACGAAGTTATTATTTTGTAACATATTTTTGTTTGTGTTATTTTCAAAAAGAACCACAAATAAATATGAAAACAAAATGAATTGAAAAAAATCAATGAAAGAAGAATTGAATCTTAAATGAAATGACTAATATAATTTTCAGAAATACAACAAAACAAAACTATACAGGAAAAACCTCCTGGAGACGCCGTATGAATTAAACTAGATCATATTGCAGTGATATTAACTTAAATTTTCTATCCCACTTAATTAGAGTCCTTCGAGTAAAAAAAAGGCCACATATCCTGGCACTGAAATAATATTAAATGGAGGGTATGATATGAATAGCAGGTAGAATTCTGTGATACATTTATCACGTTTGATTACAAATACTGATATCGTCTTCAATTTTAGAGGTCGGTCAATTAAATGAAACCATGGTTTATATTAAGATTGTATCTCGAAATTGTATACGCAAATTCCGCGCTCAATATTTTCATTTTAATTCGATGCCGAAGATAGGTTTCAAAGACACAAAAGACAGCAAAACAATGCATGGGGCGAAGGATATCGTTTTCACACGATTCGACGCGCTGATTTAAATGATAAGTCTTGCTTATTTTTATTTCTTAAAAAAGCAATGAATTTAGCAATTTTGATTAATGTTTGTTGAATTTGCACAGAATATTGCCTCTTGGAAACTAGAATATTCAATTTAGCTTTATCAAATTTAATCCAAGCATTCAATTTATTCACAATTAGTGAATTTGAGAGATAAATTATATTTAACAATCACATTTTTCGGATATGTGTATATCTGCAATTGCTTTTCATGGCTAATCATAATGCTCTTTTGAAATGTCTCTTCAAGATTACACTTATAAACAATGTGGTTATCAAATTAAGGATCAGTCTATCGTGTAATGTTAAAAATACGAATTCTTTAAATACAGTTTTATCGAAAGTCTAATGTAAACATCCGGCATTTTCTGGGTAAAAATCACAAATCACCGAAAGATCATTCTAGCACGATCTCGTTTCTTTCACTTAGAACAGGAAATTGTATATCCCTATCTTTAAGATCGATTTCACAAATAAACACACCGGTCCTCTGTTATCAAAGTCAATCTCCAAAAGCATAGCATGACTTTCTCCCTCAGAATTCGCCAATTATTTGTTTTCTAATAAGAAGAGAATGTGTGCAGACACACGGCATGGATTTTAAGACAGTTGAACAAGATCCTTTGTCGTAAACATTTGGCAAACATGAAACAGCATAGAACTATTGACGCTTGAAATACGATTATAATTGTAAACAAAATCAAATTAATATATACAAAAATGAAGTATCCGAGGTCAATAGAATACCAATATTCTTATCGAAAATATCTTTGGCCTACATTAGACCAATTTATTAAGTGATATATGAATGGATGGTATATGCATGACAACCTCAGATGCAAATTGTCAACTTAACGCCTAATCTGTCATAATTTCTCCACAAGGGGTCTCTACGGATCAAACGAGCACATAAAATGATGATGTCATAGAAGAAAATGCTCAATTTCATGGTACAAGTATTCCAGTTCTGCCAACTGTCAAAAGTTCATGCTGACAATATAGCCAGTAAATCATAGTGCCGTTGAAAAGCTCATTTTTCATCGGAATAGGGTGTAGGAAAATGCATTCAACGCATCGTCTATCAACATGGGGTTCGCTCGACTGTGCACGTCACGCATGTCCATGGAGGACGATACTGATGACGTTTTACACTTATAAACAATACAATGTTGCCCTGTAGCAACAGGAGGAAAGGTTAAGGCTTAAAAACTTGCATTAATATTTGGAAATTAATGGTCTCATGTTTTACAAGGAAACATATCGGACTAATTTCTTTTTCTCCGAACTACATATTTGATTTAGATACAAAAGAAAACAATCTGATATACAAACTAACTCACCAATTATTGACTTGCAATATCGTAAGACCAGTATCTTGTGCTAATTGTTTCTTCTGTTCTTCTGAAGGGTACGGATGCTGCAAAGAGAATGAAATTATGTGAAATTTGATTCTATTACATACAGGCGATTGCCGTCCGCATCGCTAACATGATGTGATAAAGAAGAAGAAATGCCGACTTTTATTCAGATAAATTATATATTTGTCTTTATATTCTGCACACAGATGCATTCTGGTCATTGTATAACGGAGAACGTAAATTAAATCTTAAAATGTTTGCGTCTTCAGAAGAATAGTGTCAATCTGCGTTCATACTGAATGTTATATTGGAAATCAGTTGATATCACGTTTGATGCACGTTTAACACGAAGGAAACAACCATTCGATGTATATTAACTTTTTCTCTATCTTTCTTTTTTTTTCTTTCTTTTAGTTTGAAAGCTTTAATGCATTGGAATGCATGTTTACTCAAACAAGACACTTGACTTGGGCTTTTTTTATAACAATAAGACCAAGAGTAAAGAGAAATATGCAATTTATTACAGAAACGAATTTCGGCTTGAAAGATTCGAAAGGTTTATTTCTTTTTTAATTTTCGAACACTGAGCATTTTAAAAGTCAAATGTAAACTTGAGTGCACAGTAATGATGAAATGAGAGTAATGTTGTCCCCAATGAAGTAGATCATATTGACCTTTCACCTTTTGGTTTATCCAATGTAATAACGTCTGACTAAACATGACAATTCAATACGAGAACTCTAAAAATAAATTGCGTGTCGGACTAAACTTTACAGAACTTTTTCCAAAAGTATCACTGCCCCTGTACACACACTGCTTTACTCTTTTGTGACACAGTAATTTTAAACGGAGATCATACGCTTCAAATAAGTTAGAATTACCATTACTGCTACTACTACTACTACTACTACTACTATCATCATCATCATCATCATCATCATCATCATCATCATTATTATTATTATTATTATTATTAGTATTATTATTATAATTATTATTATTATTATTATAATTATTATGACTGTAAAGTACACTTGCTAATCATGTTTACAACCTAACCCTATAAAACAAATTCTATTTCAAAATATTGATGGAATTAAACAAAATCGAAAATTCGTAGTGCATTATAGGATTCTAATTCATTTCCCACGACTTAAGTGACACAGGATGTTCAAGTTTTATGCTCATTTTAGAACCCACACACTGGGCTTCAAATCGTTTCTATCTCTATCTTTCAATCGAACACGCTCGTCCGATCGAAAGTCAACGTAGGAAAGATTGTATCAAGCGGTTTTAAATACTGTAGTGTTTTACTGTCTTCGATAATTTTCCAACTAAGACCGGACCATAAAACAATCAATAAATTTGTACCAAGTTCATGTCTTCGTATAGCGGAAATGACGAGCTTCAGATGATTTATTCCAAATATGAACTAAATATGACAGCCGTAGAAATGTAAATTAAAGATGTAGTGTATATTTATTAATTTATGAGAATACACAACAATGTTTCTTTGTTTCTTACATTCGAATTAAGTTATAATTGAATATTCAGTTTTATATGGCTTTTTTTTTAATTTTCAGACTTTACAAAGAAATGTTAATTACAATCTTTACAATGATTTTGTGATGAAAACCGCGTGTTTAAAACGTCAGTTTGATAAATTGATCATCTACATTTATAGAGTCTATAGATAATGATACCCAATTTAGAAAATTTGGCCGACAAAAGGGAAACAATTTGGTGAGAGAGGGTGGTAATTTTACGCGTGATTTTCATGGCAATTTGGTCAGCGATCACGAAGAATGGGTGAAGGTTAGCCGCGATTTGTCTCCGACGGTGTTGGTAATGACAGACCTGTCACAAAGCCCGCGATTTACGTCTCTTGCCAATTTCTGATTTACTCTGTACCCTAAAAATGCTTGTAGCTTGTATCAAAATGCAAAAAAAAAATGCAATTTAAAAAATAGGATAAATTTTGGTTTTATATTTGAAATGGAATAAATATTGTACAAATAATATTAAAGTTATTGATGATAAAACAGGCGGTAAATGACGATTTCCATCATTCATTAATAAGACAAATGATATACAATGTTATAGAATAATATTTAACTTGTAGATACATGCATGCTCTTTTATGGGAATCAGTTTGATCAACTTCATAATTCCTGATGCGACCTTTGACACATTTCAGTACAATGATTCGCTCTTGATTGATGTAAATTTTATGAATGAATTTAGTTTTATTTATAATCTAGAGACAACGTGCACTGTGGTATATGCGCGTTACGTCTATTTTCAATTGGTCAAGCTTGACTATAACAATGTCCGATTCTACAAAAGAATAGCTGATTTTACAGAAATATCTCAAAATAAACAAAGGAAAACGTGGATACGTTCATTTCTCATATCAATACCCAATCTGTCACTTTCAAGTGGTCATCAATTACTGCAGACAATGTGATGGTAATTTCTGGATAAAAGTAAAACAAGCATTCAGAAATAGCATGATGCACCCTCAATAAGCACTGCTCGTTGACCGCTGGGATTTTAAGAGAGGTCAACGACAATGTGACCAATAGTGTTTTCAATTTTCAAAAGTCAGTTACACCTGATGTGTCACAGACACAGTAAGCATTTTGCCATTTCGGACAAGATACTACAACCGCTGACCATTGGCGTCATAGAATGTTATTCAGGTGTCAAATTTAAAAGATGGTGACCATTTAACGCTCTGTAGATTTGGTTTAATCCCTTCCCAGCAGGTCCTTTTTCGAAGGACCACTGACTCCATTAAAGGAAAGCGAGAACCCTCTACGAGAACAGTCAATTTGCGATGAAGCTAATACTTCGCATAATTCTCTAATGATGGTGGGAACTCAGTAACACATGGTGTTACCTATATATACGCAGGTGATATGAACATTATTCTTGTATATAACTAGGTGCACAATCGTACAAATTAAGACCCATTATCGACAAGCACTTGTCTACAAATATTGTCAAGCTATCAAATAGGTGTAAAATATGACAGACGTGTATTTACAAATGGCCCTTCTGCTTGTAATGGCTGTAAATGAATACAAGATCACAAGACCATTATGCTCACTTGCTGGTAAAGTTTCCCCCTACAATCGACACCCATAAGAAAATAGCATTTTAATCTACTTAAGAATGAATCAGAGGTGATTATCTAAATATGTCAGTAATTTATTGTCTATCGGTGATACTCAGTATTCGATACCGAATCGACTCTGACACTCTCTTTGGTGATATGAACCCCGCTACGACAAGCTTTCATAACAAATATTCTCCCGCAGGCCTGTCACAATCAGGACCCGAGTCCGTATATAGAGATTAGCCCAATATTCTAATTCAATCAAAACTTGGTCTTCGAAGTTAAACTAATTGTGTAGAAATGACCAGCGCTTTATCGGAAACGTGGGGAATGCTCAATTTGATAAAAATTGACAAATCTTCTATAAGAAGTGAAGGGAGAAAATCTGCATCGGATGAATTAGGTAGCAGTCCCCCGAACAAAATTTTCCTAATTTATTGGCATTGTAAATGAAACAAATCATTTTAAAAGGAAAAAAAGTATAGATAATTTCATGTGTATTTCCCATGGCAAGACTTTTTTACGAGTAACATCAGAAATAAATATAAAAACTTTTTTAAACTAGGTAGTTTTAATGTATTTAAAACAAAAGAATTTACAAACTTTTAAGTTTAACAAATGTACTACACTAAAACATATATGCATGTTTAAAAATTACATGAATTTTTTTCATCAATCTTATAAACTGTATACAAGATTGTTCGTATTATTGATTTATAAAAAATCATAAAATGTTCGCAATAGGTACCGAAAATATACGTTGTGTGAATATTTTTAGGACACTTTGGATTTCATTTCGGGCTCGATATCAGGATTTTAAATCACAGCTAGGCGTATTAAAGTGTAACTTCTAATTAACCTGCGCTCCGCGTGTCAACCTACCCTTTAACCTCGACCCATTATAAAAGCAAAAAGAATTGTTATGAAATGACTGCTTTTATCGAATTGCGGATAACAAAAATAGGAATGTCCCATCTCAGGGTGGTACCATAAGCTTTAGACGAATAGCGATAGGATGCCGGATTCGGATACAAGAAAGTCAATTTAGAAAGAAACGATTTAACTCAATGGTGTTAGGAAGTGAGAGCGATGTGTAATGTGATCAAAATTTTTATTGTAGATCCTAGCAATTATAGGAAAGCTGACGCCAATGTACACAGTCATTCAAACAGAGTAGCGATCTATGTGCTATTACAACAATCATGGTTATAAATGATGTTTGCCTCTTCTCTTGTCACTGAATATGTCTGTAAACAATATTCAGTCTCATCTTTGTTTTCGTGTAGAAAAAGTAATGGTGCTTTGAATAGGACTTGTATGTGATTTTAAATTTAAGTAAATATTTAAAAAAAAAACCCCAAAAATAAATGAATAAATAAAGAAATAAAATAAATAAAACAAACAACTCTCAAACCCCAGATTTATCAGAACCTTCAATAACAAATTGTGAAGAAATAAATAAGTCATAAATATTTCATATTGCTATTTTGTTTTGCGGAGTGATGGGATCTTGTTAACACAGGGTTAATCCAGGGGCTTTCCATTAAAAAAATACATATTCTTTCGTCAAATGAATAGAAAGAATTGAGCTGCACGTCTCTCTCATTAGAGATAAGGATTAGAATAGGACTGATATCACATCAAAAAGTCATATTCTGCGATCCATCTCTCAGCCATCTTAAATTGGAATCCGTCAACACACGACAGTTTTCATTATAACTTGTATCTTTTTGATAATACTTCATAATTACGGCTAAATACGTATTCTTTCATCATATGCGTTCTCCTACATTAATCGGCGAGGAGCCAGGCAAGGGGAAGCAACTGTACTAGAGAGTGAAGTGAACTCTAGATTGCCCTTTACCCCCATTATCCCATTTGTCAAACTCAAATAAGAAAGAAAGCAATTAACGTTTTTCCTCGTCTTTAGGAGCCTCGTTTTTCCTCCTTTCATTTATGACACTGATGAAAAAAGAATTTGTTCTTGCTTAAATTTTTTCGAAGTTTGTACTTACTGTTAAATGTTGAAATAGCCATGCTCTCATTATATTTGTTGCCACTTTGGGAAATATTCCTCTTTTTTTCTGACGTTTAGAATTCGATCTGTCGTCGGCATCTTCGTCTGCTGTTCCCTCCCCTGATCCTACGCTATTATCTAAACCTTCTCCTGCAATAACAAAAAAAGTAAGAGATAACAATTACTCTGGGCATCTGTGTGTGCTTTTTGGGGTTTTTTTTTTGGGGGGGGGGGTTGTTTGGTTAATTTTTGTATCGCTTTATTTTATATTTTATTCGTCTCCCTTTTTGGTTTGGTTTTGGAGGTCATTTGTTTTGGTTTGGTTTTGGGGGTCATTTGTCTTGTTTGGTTGGTTTTGTTGGGATTTATTCATTACTTTTTTAATTGTATTTATTTATTTTTGTAAACCAATATTCAACATCTATTGCTACACTTGTAAATCATTCCTTCCATATTTTAATCACACGTACGGTTTTTGGTCTTTTACGCAATTTTGGACTTGATTTGCATTTGATGTACATTTGAAAAGACAGACAAATATTTAATACAATGTGTTGAACATTCTGACACAATCAGTTTTGTATCATTGTGGAAAGAAAGTGGTCAGCGTATTCAATGCGTTAATTGTGTGAACAGACATGTACAGTGCGATACATTACATGTTTAGTATGTCATAAAGTGACATACAGCGCTGGTCACTGCAAAGACAAGATACATTGTATATATCTTTATTCCCAGACAATCATGACCTGTATGTCTATATATTAATGGTCAGATGTTTCTTTCTTATTTCTCATATATATATATATATATATATATATATATATATATATATATATATATATATATATATATATATATATATATATATATACACACACATATAATTGTTTTATCAAAGGGAACAATCTGATTTTTTGATGTTTTATGAGACATCATATCATTTTACTAAACACTTCTTACGATTACACACGAAGCCTACCCGATTATGACCGATTACACACGGAGCCAACCGATAAAGACCGATTTAGAATGAAAAATAATCGTAATCCCGATCCTGTTTATATCTGAATAATAACAGAGCTTTATCTCTATAAACTGAAGTCTTGTAAACAGCGTGAATAGAATTTTGTATAATGATAATATCTCTAAACAAAACATTTCTACGTATTCCTTACATCCCTTATCAATGAATAAATATTGAGTAATCTTCCCCTAATGAATATACCCTCTCATACTGGGCATTCTCGATATATACATTACCATGCCAAATAACAGAATACCAAATTCTTGTTTTTGCGAAATAAATTTCACTCAAATTGATTCTTAAAATTCTTAAGTTTCACAATAATTTGATTTATTTCCAATGGAAGAAATACCTATCTCATCTAGACTAAATAATTTTCTTGCTTCTGCATTTACTTCATAAAAAAGATAGTAAGCCATTAAACTTACAAAAACATGGACTTCTTATCAAAGTAAGTGAAACTTGGCCCGATGTTCGCAGATAAAAACTCGCTTTTAATTAGGTCCTGACGGCCTCGATATGGATATTGCGCAGCTTAGGTGCTGAGACAGAATGGCCATGCTTCGATGCACTCCATCTAGAAAGTTGCAGCCAAAAAACTGCGAAGGGGGTTAAAGTGTATCAGAATTGATTCCCCGTATAGGAGTTGTGAACTAAAATGTGAAGAGAAATGTGTATTACAAGGAATTACTCCCCTTTCATTTAGTTCATTTCATTTTACGGATCTTTACTCTGGTCGTGACTCACTGTGGTAAAACGCTTACTTTGTCACTTAGATTGTTAAAAAAAAAAGAAGAAATATTCTGGCATTGAATTTCAAACGTATTTAATTCACATGTCCAATTTTTTTTTCTTACTAACTGGTAAATTTTGGTTTAATAGAAAATGTTAGATCCTTTCACGGCATCGACAGGTCATTCTCTATTCCAGTTTTCGAATTTTCTCTGATATAATTAGAAATAGTAATACAATTTGCTCCCATCAAGATAAGCTTCCAATATCACGAAGTTTTGGTCGCCAATGGTAGATTTTCCTGATCTAATAACACCCTCTCCCATTCACTGAAGCAATTCAATTAGTATACTGCAATGAAAATGGTGATTGTAAATTAATAGAACTTTATTTCCAATCAAATACGGATACGCAAAACTTCTTCATTGGCTTGTTTATAATTTTTGCATATAATTCAATAAGGCTGAGAGACGGTGCTATCCGTCGCACCATATCTATTCATACAACAGCGGAACGGAGATAAACACTCATCATTTCTGCATCGTTTGCTCATCTACAGAAATTTTCCAAAGGCGAGAAAATGGAAAAAAAATATTCATTTCGTCAACTAACGACCAGCAGGTCAATTATTGTTACATTTCTCTTTTGGTTAAACAACAAGATTGGTTACCAGAGCACAAAATGTCTTTGAACACGGGAAAACAAATTTATTTTCTATAATGAAGTTAATGAAATTATATTACAAACAAGAGTTGAGACAAAATTCAACTGAAGCTTTGTAGTAAATTTCCACAAGAATTTTAACTTAATATATATAAATAATAAACTTACACACATATTACAAACATCGGGCTTAAATATACAATCATATTTTCCATAAAAACACTATTTAATTACAGACTGATAAAAGTGTTATCTGAAGTAGAATTTCATAGAGTAGAGAATCTTGAAGCTTGTCAGACAGAATTTCCTCTGTCATCCATCAAAGCCTGTCATGTTAGACACAGCCTCTTAAAGAAAGCCGAGCAGCTATTTCAGAACCCTTCCCGGCCATTAAGGACATTTGTTTCCAGTAATAATGATTCTTGTTAGGCCGACTTGAGTGTATATAATTTTCCTCGTAAAATAATGAATGTCAGTCGGTATAAGGGGAAATGTATTAATTGGTAAGCATGAATTCACAATGCAGTGTAATGAATTCTTCTTATTTGAGTTGTCTACAAGATAAACAGTTCTATTATTTTCCATACAAAACGGTATGGTTTTAGTTCATGAACTTATGAGTAATACATGGAAATAGTTCAGTTGACTGACTTACCGTCCATGTTATGATATACCAGCTCACTCTGAGGTTCCATCCTTCGTTAAATATTCCCCAAATGTATATTTTCACAATTAAATCTTCGTAATAGTTTTTAAAAATTGTGTAGTGGAGACGGGAGCGTTTGTTGTATGATGCGAGATGACACAATCTAGTAATGGCGTTTGAATAATAATGCTGTGTGTTTTGAAATGGATTCCCAACGGGAGCGTCAATTTCCCATCAAGCGCTTGTCAATTTCAGCCGTTTATCCCATTTCTCACATACTGCGAAAGCTATATGACAGTACATGTCAAAGCAGTCAGCGTAATTCAAGTCAAAACAACTTCATTGCCACATTAACATGCAGATCGTACGACAAAAACCACCGCTATATTCTATGTGTACTTTACATAGCCACTAAAACACTTAGGTCAGACATATTTTACATGTGGCATGTTTCGAAAAGATAAAGCGTTATTTATTGTGCAAAGAAAAAAAAAGGAAACATCAAATGTTGTATACTATATACCACTTAAATCATTATTTTCATACAAGTAATTCCGAACAAAAAATTGCCATAATTAATGGAAATGTCATTAGTGTGTAGCTAATAAAAATTGAACAATGACGGAAAACAAAATACATAGTATTGAATGATAGAATAACAGAACATGTACATAGAAAATAACGACCCAAATTTCTAAGGTCAATTTTACAAAACTTCCCTCTTTTAACATATTGATAGCTAGACTTTCCGATATGGATCCCCTTTCCCTCACGACGGAGGATTGTAAACAAGGCTTATAAGGCACAATAAATCCACGACTAAATTCATTTATCTCTGAACATTCTTTGCGCGGTGCAAAAGAAATGTTGGCAAATTCGGTGTTGAAATTGACGAATTTAATTTAGCAAGATAAGACCACTCCATTTCTTCGACATAAGAAAGCCGACGACCATCGTAAGTACCACGACAATATGTGGAATAAATAAAACAATTAATTGTGCATATAGATATTTTATCAAATAATTGAAAAAAAAAAAACAAACAAACAAAAACCATGGGTGTTGTGAAGCTGTATACAAGGAAATCCCCAGTATTAAAAGGACAAAAAAAAAGAGAGAGAAGAAGTAACAACCGGCAACTATAAACTTGTTCTCTTGCAAACAACTGTCATTGTTTTGAAATATATTCTTTTTAAATTTAAGTATGCTGTATGACAAATGAATATTAAGAAATTAACCTACATTAAATCCAATAAACAACGAAATAAAAAGGTCTGGAAAAAATATTTATAATAATGTTGGGTTAGATATTTCGCAAAATTTGTAGCTTAGACAAAGCGATACGAATTGATTCATGTCAATCACAAAACGTCAGTAGACACGGCCTTTGTATCGTCTCAATGATAATGCAATACTTTTCTCCAATCAATAAAATCTCCAATCATTTTCTGTCTCGGAATGATGAGCCTAAAATACGGTAAACGACTAAACGCACCACGCGAGAACTTTATACCTGGAAAGGTCTTTAATTCTCGAATAAATAATCACACTTAACACAAACTAATTGAATAAATTGTTGATTAAATAAATTTCAACATATAAAACACTATACCCCAATAATCTGTATTTTTGTGAAGAATATCTCATTTCAAAGTAATATGCAAAAAACTTGAAACAAATTTTTTTTTATATAAAAATATATATTCATGCACAGGCTCTTATAGTTCAGAGGGCCTGTGCATGAATTACTTCTGAAAAAAAAAGAAAAAAAAAGAAAGAAAAAGAAACATGAAAATCAATTTTTTATCGCCAACAAATCAGAGAAGAATTCTATTCACAAACAAGGAGGATGTGAGTTGAGAACTTTCTATCAAGGGTGTTGAAGTAAGATTTTATCTGGGTTGACGGATTTAAAGATTTTAGTCTTTCTTTATTTCACAAATTTTGTATCTAGGATTTTTGTCTGTAGTAAAAGCTATTTAAATTCTATCAGATTACTGGAGTTTTATCTATATATTTTATCAGGGTGTTGGGCTGGAGCTTTTTGAATGAGAAAACGGAGGAGATTATGAGGAGTTTTTTTACATTTCCATTTCTAAACTTCATATCTTAGCTCGTCTGAATCTTACAAAAATCAAGTCGGTAATCTTTAAAGATTCCCTGTGTAAATAAAGTCCAATGCAAAACTGTTCAACTTTCATTATGTAAACATCGCGAGATAACTGTTGTTAAATAGCAGTACCCCGTCTTCAAATACAGTCGATAAAGTGTGTCCCGAAGTTGGTACATTATGGGGTAAGTAAGGCAAAACCAGGCCATCTTTACAACGTGCAGAACTTCAGGTATTCTCGTGGTCATAAATAAATTACACAAGTTGATTTCCCTAAGTACATCACTCCTGATTTTTGATTTTAACATACATGGGAGTGTGCGTATGCGATGTGTGTGTATGTGTGTGTGTATGTGTGTGTTTGTGTGTGTGCTAGAGAACGTCAATTAACCCCTGACACTTTCTCGGAGTCGTGTTGTTAAATTTTTACATACAATAAGGTGTTGATAACAATAGATAATGAAGTAGGAGGGGTTGTCGGATCATTATGCAAATTTGTCATGATGATCTTTTAACCTACGGAAATTTAAACTTAAATTAAACTTTCACAAAAATGTAAATGCGCCATGCTTCAGTGAGTATCGTGCAACGAACGAGTTATTCGGTTCGTATGTTAATGTTAAACCTTGCAAACCATTTTACGACTTTTTGTTCCTGTTTTGAATTCTTCTTAATGATATACTGTCTATTTGATATATTACTTAATGTACTTAGCTAAAGGTAATTTACATATACATCAAAAACTACTTTTATAGGTCTGACCGAATACACATTTCTTTTGTTGTGAAATTGCAATGCGGAAACAAAATGCACGAAGTTACTGGAGAAAGAAAACTACAGAATGCATCAATCGGTCTAACGACATGGATGCAGAAAACAGGGCGGTCAAGCGTATCTAGCCGTGATCTAGCATAGATATCATTACCACATGTGGAGACGAGATGGACGACGGACACCTCTGGATATACCCCTGTTTCAGAAGAGCTATTAAGACTATCAATAGCAGCTGTGGTCAGTCTGGCGAATCTATCCAACTCGTCAAATCAAGCAAGAAATGAATACATGGCCATATCATGTCGTTAACCTGAAACTTATACCCATGTCAAGAACAGGCCCTGAACCTTGGCACTGGGAGGAGAAGGCAATAAGTAACGTATGATACAAAGAGTGTAAAATATTATATGATTATGACTTATGAAAATATATCACAATAGAACTAGTAATATCTAAAATTTATAGTATATTTTTGATGTGAAAATAGAATGCATGGGTTTGGTCACTATCCGAAAGGTTAATGGTTACGCTGTATAAAATTGCTAATTCCACATTTTCTGGTATTTCATGCATGTTCTATAGTGAAATTCTACGTTTATGAATACATTCCTGAATCTGAAACTTGATAAAGGAAAACGATTCAGGTCTTTCCTTTTTGCTTGTATTTGCAAAGTATGCAAAAAAATTAAAAAGTGTGCTGTTAGCATTGATATATGTAAAACGTATATATGTATTTCGTAATCGGCCAATACATAAACAAAGATCTTTTACTGCAATTATTTTAATGAAAAATTACTATTTCTAGATTTGTTCCAATTACAAGACGCAACACAGTGGACCGGAAAACTAAGAACATCGTTTTCTAATTAAGGATGAACTGACCTATGGTCAAAGGATCACTGCAATGGTCAGTTGACTTTCTTACTTTAATAGCTAGTAATGATATTTTCTACACGTGAATAATGACCAACACACGTCACGGGTGCCAGTTATTAAAGGAACCAAGGGTCAGGACCAGTTTGTCATTAATATTGAGGAAAATGTTTTCAGACGGCGAAGGAAATATATACCAGTCATATAATTTTAGCAGAGACAGATATCTTAGGTATAAAAGTCACAAAATAAGTGCTTCCTTTACACCAAACACTTCATACACTATGCAAATCATAGTTTTCACAGCGATTTCTTACGGGAGCCAAAAAGGTCAAAAGTTAAGTAAGTGACGTCTCTTCTGATAGCTGTGTAAACAGAGAACACAGGCCCGCAGTTACATCATAGTCCACAAGCGATACACGCCACACAGTCCGTGATCAAATATCTCGCGTCAACCCACAGCACTATGTGTATTAGTGGGTAAATATCTCGCGTCAACCCATAGCACTATGTGTATTAGTGGGTAAATATCTCGCGTCAACCCATAGCACTATGTATTCGTGGGTAAATATCTCGCGTCAACCCATAGCACTATGTGTGCTAGTGGGTAAATATCCCATAGTAATTTGAAAATGAGAATGATAATGGGAAAATATAAATACAAATGTTTGTAGTAACACCAGTCATTTCTCAAAATACCCATTAAAACAAAATCAACAACAATCGCTGAACAAAATCACATACTTTATTCGGCATTCGCTTTGTTGGTGCGCATTAGTTTTATAATAACCTTGGTTAAATGATTCTCTCTTTCGATGGATGTTTATTTGTATATAATGGTAAATGAGTGTGTACATGTATCTTTGAAACAAAACTCAGAACTTGACTAAAATGCTACATAAATAGTCATACTAATCTTGACTAAATATGCCACATAAAGTCTTATATAACTTGACTAAATATGCCAAATAAATAGTCATATATAACTTGACTAAATATGCCCACATAAATTCATACATAACTTGATTACATATGCCACATAAATAGTCATACATAACTTGATTACATATGCCACATAAATAGTCATACATAACTTGACTACATATGCCACATAAATAGTCTTACATAACTTGACTACACATACTACATAAAGAGTCATACATAACTTGACTACACATGCTACATAAATAGTCGTACATAACTTGACTACAAATGCTACATAAATAGTCGTACATAACTTGACTACATCTGCCACATAAATAGTCATACATAACATGACTACATATGCCACATTACTTGACTACATATGCCACATAAATAGTCATACATAACTTGACTACATATGCTACATAAATAGTCGTACATAACTTCAGTCTTCTACATACGTAGGACTTGGCTTTCATGAATGAAACGTTCAAATGAGCAAATGCCTTATTTACGAGTGAAAATAGCCATTATTCAATAATAGTCAAATGTGCCAGGCAATGAAGCAGAGTAAATACGGCTTTACATTATGATGTTTTTATACGTATTGAACAATTTATTCTCCATTCGGCTATGAGTTACATGTAATGCTGAAACATTCACTGTGTGTTTAATACCGCCTTTATGTTCCTAACAACGGGTCGGCAAAATAGGGGCTATAATGTACAAAATCCCTTTTTATTACACAGCGAGTGTGCATTTGGAAATAACAACTCCACAAAAATCCCCTTACTAACATAAAATGTTTGTTCTGTGTTGAATGTTAATGGCATCCTTAGCTCCCATGGAAAGGGAAGGAAGGGGAGAACTATTCCGCAGTTATCAATGGTACCTTTAATTCATGCAGGTCACAAGGTTAAAAAGTTTTCTTATTATTTTCTAATTTGGTCACAAATGTTTCTTGTGCGACATAGAAATGGGAAAAGCTTTTAGCAGAAAAAAGTCAACAAAAAGATTTTGTGTAAGGCCGCGTTATAGGACCGTTGTATGCATAGAGACGTGATGCGGGGACGTTGGTTCAGGCGCTTCACAGAGAAGGTGTGTTATTTTCCTCTTCCTAATCCTTGAATTTTGTTGAGCAACATTATTTCTTAACTCGTCTAATCTTTTAGTATATTCCTTTTCAACCCTTATTTTTAAGATAAAAGTAGGCACACTGATTAAGAATGAGTATGTTATGTTACAAACATACAAAAAAAAATTCTTTTCTGATTGACTTGCATCGGCATATTTATTCAACATATTATCATAGAATTTAGACTAGTTTCAAAAAGAAGTCTATGTCTCTGATATTATGAATTTCTATCTAAAATTATATATATATATATATATATATATATATATATATATATATATATATATATATATATATATATATATATATATATATATATTGCTTCGGCTTCAGTGTGGAGCAGTTTGACCTGCTTTGGGTATGACCAGTAAACTGCTAAATATTTATGATAATTCCTTTATCTGGTAGAGAGCAAATCCAATTTGAGAATTGAATAGCGTATAAGCCTTCGATTTATAATACCATTTACAAGATCTCTTGCTTAATAGCACAAGTTAGCATTAAGGAAATATTCAAAAACATGCCCCTTAGTAATATAAATTCTGAAGTCCTTTCAAAACATTTTGCTACTTAAACGAAGCTATCTGTCGGATTAGATGCTCAATTGCTCACTCATGACGCTACAATAAACAGATTTGGAAACGGACAAAAACGTCGCCAATGACGCGAAACCCTCAATACTCGCTGAAATGCTGACTTTTCCATGTATATTTACACTACTACAGCAAATATTTAAAAAGCCTTTCGAAATCTGACAGTGTCTTTCGTTTGGCTAACACCTGTCGTTTTAGTGTATACTTTGAGTAAGGAATCAGGAGGAAGGGTGTTACATATATATATATATATATATAATAATAATAATAATAATAATAATAATAATAATAATAATAATAATGTGACATGGACAGGAGATACTCCCCATCCTGAGTGGCGGATGAATCCACACTCCTTGTTGTAAAGATACAAGACTTTATGGATTTTTCCTGATTCTCGATTGACCCATGGTGTTTCGTCCACAGATAAATGCACCTGCAGACGACAACGTACCGATTCGTGGTTGCCTGGTTGGCGGGCCATGTTCAGTGAGCAACGTTTTCAAATCTTATCACGACACACACCTGGTCACTGTGGCTATGTTCGCAATCTTTTCAAATAAAATGTTTACCCATACACTACCGTAACAAGTCGACAGTCAACAGCTCCTATCTCCCCCGAAGCTGGGTCACGCGAATGGAGAAATCACATTTTCTATACCGATATATCTCAAAATTCAAATGTACTGATAAAGCGATACGTCTCATTGTCACCCATTGAGAACAAGTCTTCTAGCTTGTACATAACAAGTATGATCAAGATAAGTCATTTATTTCACTAATCATTCTACCATTAGGGGGTACCTTTCGTTTCATGTTATGTTTTTATTCATGTTATTTGGCATGCCGTTTTATGTAATCTTTTCATCGAACGAACGATCTTGTTTAATATTTGTCAAAACATCGAAAAATTGTAAAAGCATGTTCTGTAATCTCTACGTATACTTTGTAGCTCAATATATCGACAATTTATGATTAAATATCAAAAGAGAACATTTTTCGTGCTTTCCCTGCTAGGATCAGAAAATCGGCAAATGCCTTCTTTCAATGAATATGAGTATCTCCAATATCATCATGGAGTTGGGGTTTTTTTTATTCATGACAGAAGATTTTGCGTCCATCATTTCAAAATCAAAGGGGCTTACTACTGGACACACTAATCCTAGTTAAAGCTTTAGTTTTAAGTTTACAAAGATACCCGCTCTGTGCTTAATTCTCTGTGTGACAGAACAAAATAGCAACTTTCTTTAACTGGTATTATCATATTTAGCCTGGAATTCTCAGGATCAACATTTGCAGTCTATGTTGATGTTTAAAACGCATCATGAAAAAGCAGTGTTTACAATAAGATCATTCTTTGCAAATTTTGAAAACGGACAAATGATTTGATATTTTCAAATATAGATTTTAGCGCTTAAGATTTAATGAAGGACATACTTGCTTTACGACTTGGGAGGTAAGAAAATGTGTTGGCACATCAAGTGTTGTACGTGTACAATGCCTGTCCAAAACTATCAGTATTGAATCTAGCAACAAAACCTCTCGTTCTTCTATCAAATTTAGGTTTTCAATACCCCTTAAATAAATGTTTTAACAAATATAGTCACTTTAATTTGTAATGATCCCCAATAAAGGCTCTTCAATTACGGCACCTTTGTCACCTGTAAATTCGACAAGGCTAAAACTCCACTCAAAGTAAAAAGATGACAAATGTGATTTATTTGAAGTAAATGATTTCTTTCACCATCCCCGTAATAATACCCCTCTAATTAAAGAAATATCTAATCCCATATACATCGGTAGAGTCCAACACAAAATTGCAAGGTACGAACGAGTTCTTTAAACCGTGAAATTCCAATCGGTATAGGTTCTCCCTCACGGTGGAGACATGTCGTTCGAAAAATACTCGCACGAGATCAGATAAAATGCACTACTCAGTCGATTAAATGCGAACAATGGGCAGTCATATTATAGGTCTCGTGTAGGTAGGGCCGTGTCAAAGTTCGTGCAGTCTTCTATATAGGACACTATTCAATACATCGGTATCATAACTACGTTGGGTAGAAGGGACCTTAATTTGCACGATGAAAACATGTCGCTGTCCTGGCCTTACAAACTTACTGCACCTTGACGGAACACTATTCTTGCCGAAATGTAATTATCTCTTAAATAATTGCACAAGTAATGCATTATGATCACTTATGAATGTATAAAATTATGAAAAGCGCCAAGCGAAATTTGACAGACAAGGTCGAGAGTTTACCATCGTCAATGTACAGAACTCCTGAGGGAAATGCTTAGCTTGTTTTTATAGTCTTGTGACGTGAACACGATGTCTTATTGGAAAAAGAACTCCATGTTCCGATGATTGTTTGTATGCTTTCTCAATCAGCACGCTAACTGCTCGTTACGCTAACATTCCATATTGCACGAGTATTAAAATGCACACTTTATATTTGTTGGTCCAGTCTGCTAGTTCATTATCATTCTAGCATGGCTTACTTCCCTTTGCTTAATGCGGAGCAGCGGCTTGCCATTTCCGTATGCCGCGTCCAATTCTTTATAGATTTTACATTTACACACAACAATGCTGAGAGACTCGTGCGAAGAATGGGACGTAGCATTGGCGTAAGGTCCGCACAAAAACAGCTCAGGATTGACCAGTGGTGCGGAAAACTCTTGGTATAATACAATCTAACTCGGTAAGCAGACCGCCAAAACCATTATACGAGTGTGTATTGGATTTGGGGCCTAAATAATGGTAGAAAATTTGTATCACAATGGGTTTCATTCAGCCGACTGCAAAAATTACCTTCTTCATCGCTATTTTTAACGTAATTGTTAGAAACAAGCTTGTTGAAAACGGAAAGTACAATATGGAAAACAATGGAAAAGAACCTGGAAAGTGATTGCTGTTCTTTGTTAATAAGCTGCCAAGATTTCATTTGCTTTGTCATCCAAATAAACAGCGTTCTTAATCAGCAGAATGAATCACTTCAAAAGGTCTACAGAAATTAAAACGTGAAAATTAAATCATTCCAACTTCTTAATGAAAGTATGAACTACCCTCGTTTCATTCTAGCGATGATATCGTGCAGAAAATTCCTGTTAGGTCAGCCTCTTCGATTTCTGGATTACAGTTTCATTAAATAAATGTTAAAGGATATATTTTACCATCCATATAGGAAGCGCTGTATTATTTGGAGTGCTGTATTACTGGTGGATACCACTCATAAGCGCTGTATTATTTGGAGTGCTGTATTACTGGTGGATACCACTCATAAGCGCTGTATTATTTGGAGTGCTGTATTACTGGTGGATACCACTCATAAGCATTGCAAAATCTCTGTTAAGGCTAACGAAGTGCCCAACATTATCCATTTTTGAACAGGGTTTATTTGTTATTATAATTATTTTTTTCAAAGTAGTTGTTTTGACCCTGCCTGTGGAGACATCCGAAATGGGTGGGCATTGCACTAAATATGGTGTCATGTAGCGGGCCATATATCAGCTTTATCTCATCTAAGGATATAGAATTCTGACACTTTCGATGAAGAGAAGAAGATATGCGAACATTTAGGGATGCATCACTGTTTAATTTAAACACCTGCCTCCACTGCATGTGCACAGTTTCCTTAATAAGCGCTTGCCATTGCCAGGTACTAATTCTGTATAAAAAACTCTTATCATGTAAAATCATCATGAAAATGCAAGCTTCATTAATCTTTTTGAGAAAATAAATTCGGATAAAATATTTCTGGATACTGTTGCTGTTGCCATTTACAGTAGACTAATATATAACTTAGAGTGTGCTTTTTTGTGAAAAAAATTAGAACATCGGCATGGAGTTGAAAGAGAAATTGTTTAGAGAAGTTCATTCTGTAGTGATTGTGACTGTAAACTATTGCCGGAGAAGAGTTTGAGGTTATTTCCTCTGTGTATCCCTCATATTACAACACCTGCTTGGAAACGATTACCGTTATCCCTTTACTGCAAATCGCAAGGAAATTAGGAAGAGGCACTTACTCTCTGCTACAAAAATGGCGCTTGTACGCTCTGGCCATATGGTCAAAATGGAGCCACAATTTTGGTTACAGTTGGTATTGTCTCTAGTATAAATGATAAACTTGAGGATCATAAACAAGATACCGATAAAGCTTCCATTGTAAACATCTAAAATAGACTTCTTCCGTTATTGTTTAACATTTAATTTAGGAATAGGTACATTTTACGGGTATCCTCATAGGTGAAGTGAGAAGAACAAAAGTCGCTAGCTTCAGACCATCTCGGAGTACATTTGTGCTTGTTATCATCTGACACGCTACTGTTGTTTCATTTAATTTAAATTTAGGCAACTAAAAGTATTACTATATGTTATTTACTTAACAAATCTACTGTCAAAACTATATATTCAGATTTTTATAATTTGACACTTCAGCCGATACCGATTGAACTGTAGATCGATACCCACTGCTATAAAACATACGTATCAAGTTTCATCACATTCTCATTAACCTTCAACCTTGTTAAGCAAAATTAATCATTGTGAAATAAAATCTATATTAATATAATCAAAGATGCGATGTAGCCCTATGCTGCAGAAAGGTTTGATACTTCAATGTAAACAGAACTTCTCATTTGGAGTTTTTCCCCTTATCTTCACACAGTCAGGAGCAATATAAAAGAAGCATAAAACTTGATGCACTTTATTCACACCTCATGTGTGCAAGCATATCAAATCATAGCAACCTTCGACAAATGACTTATTACTTATAAATAGTTACAGCTTTTGAATTATGAAATCAAAAAGCGATTATATTTCTAGGCTGTTAGCGATAATTATTTCGTGCGATATTCCTGATATATATTTTTGTATCCTTTCTGATGTGGATCTCGTTATACGTATTTCTTTACCACCCAAGTTCTCAAACATTTTGCATTTATTAGCGTCAATTTTCTCAGTAGTAAATGATGATTTTAAGTTATCTTCTGCCCTCTGAATGGTCGACATAAGTAAAATAGCCTCTTGAGAACGTAGCGGGATTCTCCTCTCAACTGCTGCATTTCACCGTCGTCAGTACTCGCAAATGCTAAAAGCCGTGGAATGTGTTTCATTCCTCAATATAACAAATCCATACAGTTTATATCTCAAGTAATTTGAACGCAAAGTATCTATGATTACGCGCCTCTCACCGAATACCCATAGCATTAGCACAAAATGCAAGCAGATTGCAAACAAGCCATCTCTCTGTGAATATGTCTTCAACTCTCCAAGCAGAGGTTTTGTTTTTGAGTTTTACGATTTTGTGAATAAGTGGCATTTGTGATTTTGATGGGAACTGGTTAGAGAGGAAATCTTTATTTTATAGAAAAGCAGCTGTAGATGGTCTAGTGTTTAATGGTCGCCTGATGTATTTATAGTGTCACTGGAACGGCAGTACTGCCAAAATGTTATGATTTTCCTAGGAATTAGATAGCAAAGGAGTTGTTATCAATGCGAAGGCAAGATCGTATTAAGTCTGTTTCAGTTTATGAACCTGTCCCACAAAGTCAGAGTTATTAGCAATTTATGACTAAGTTTTTGAGAGTAGGAAAATATGGCTCTTTTTACGACCAGGTTGCACAGAGCTTCAAGCCCAGGATTACTGAACATGTGTACATGTACCCCACTTTATATTTATTTTCCTTTTTATTTCATTGTATTAAGAATCGTTAATAGAGTGACGCTGACCACACATTTTTACCATTAACAGGAAACCTATTCAGTGTTTATCAATCACGTGACTGTCATATCACTCCAATACGAATATATCCATATAAACTATGTGTAACGTGCCTTAAGATTTGATTTATATATAGAAGTGGACTCACTTTAAACTTTACATGATAGAGAGAGAGAGAGAGAGAGAGAGAGAGAGAGAGAGAGAATTATAACATAATGACATATACAGTGCTAAATGGGAGGTACATACCTGTTTCACTGATATTATCTGCGTTGTGTGATGAATTTGTTGTGTTTGATTGACTAGTGGTGATAGGCGTGTCGCCGGACCGTGAGGATTGCGTGTCATCTTGTGGACCAAAGTTCAAACTTTGCGATGGAGGTCGCTAAAATAATATCAAAAGATTCAATCATTTTCAACACAAAACAAAAATGATGACATAAAAGGATTGATAAGTCGATTTGCTGGGGCAACTTATTGAAACTGAATTAACATTTGTGTTCTTTTATTGTTACAGTAGTTCCTGAAGTAGTATTACGTTCAATTACTTCCATCACCAAGGCTAATACTTGTACATAACGATCACAAATGCGTTTTGATACAGTCCCTCTACACTCAAGTTATAAGACAACCTATAGAAGGTAATTTTGATTGCATTCAAAGACATAAATCTTGCTGCCATCACCACCATGCATGTCATTAATAATGCACCTCTCCAACCTTTACCGTTCTACCTAATTATGCAGCAAGATAGGTTGGATAATATTTTCCACGGGCAGTGATTATTTCCTTTTAAATGAATTTTGTCGGGATCGATGTACAAATGACGCTTTGTTTTTCGTCTTTCTTTAAACATGACATGCATCATTTCTCGCATCATGCAGGTTAACATCCGGGGACTTGTTAACATCCGACACAATGAAATATGATCCGTGAACGAAGAAATTATTCAATGTATCTCGCTTCACAATCTTGTTTCTACCTATAATAACATCACAAGTCCCCGGATGATAGTGCCCAGTGACCACGTGACCTGTTACGAACAAACGAGTCAATTTCTGTTTACAATCTGAATGAATAATTGATATCAGCGACGAATTAAATTTAATAATTCTCCAGTTCATGATTGTTACGAGTTTGGGTAATGATACGTGGAGATCAGGTTCGACAACTGATATTGTAAATAGTAACGACATAGTTGTCGCCCCCTGTAATGCTTGGATTCCTTTAAAAATGACAGACAAAAATATTGCAATGCCAGTATTCAACATTTCACGTCAAGGGAGTTCAGCTACAAAATGTTATAGAATGTGTCGAAAGCTGAATGGCCGTTCCAATAAAATGTTTATGGCACATGGAAAACTATTGTCTACTGTCAGAAAAATATAAAATGCAAATAAACCATTATCATCGACCTGCATAATGACTGATATAGAAATAGTTTTGTTTCCCAATAGGCTTTTGTTGACATGTAAGAGACCTTCTCATATTATCTCATATTATTTCTCGTATTATTTTATTTTTATAATCTACACCTGCCCTGGTACATCCTTACAAAACGAATTCTCTGTTGTTGATCATTGTTTAGAAATTAGTAAATTATCAAATCAAATCAAAATTTAGCGTTATGTGGGTCCTATATGTGCGGTTTGACTTTACATACTTGAATAGAGTATAGACCGGGAACCAATATAAATTTGGGCTTTACGCAAACGTAATTTGAAGAGCAAGAAGATGGCATATAGGGTTATAGATTTGGATGAAGAAATTCGAGTTTAGCGATTCCATAGCATTGCAGGTATGAGTTTACATGCAGTTGATTTTAGAGGAGGCGACACAACACCGTAAAGGCTCAACTGTTCATAGTCAAATTCATAGAAAGCGATCGCATAATGTCATTAGTCTGTGATAAGACAGTTCAATCCTATTGTTCAACTTTTTCATTTCAATTTTTCATCTAATTGTAAGACATGAAAAATCAATGTAAACTCTAAATATGAATATCATAAAGGGATGCCATTCAAATGAACCTTTTTTATCAATGCATATGGCAATAGGAAAACATTTCTTTCATTCGACAAATACATGTACAATTTTTAAACTAAAATATCTGCATTCGTAATTATTATATAATACCTCTGAATCGACAACTTTAACATGATATTTTATCCATTAAAGGACTCATAAACAAATCGGACCATACGGTATCTCGGCGCACGTTAATTGCATAATCATTTAGCATGCAATGGTAAATGATCTCTACATGGGATATGACGGCTATTGTTTTTTAGAGTTCAAACCCATAAAGACGTACCCTAAAAACCACAAGTCACGTGACTTCTGTCAACAAGTTTATGGTATTGCTAGAGATTTTTCTCATTGACTGAAGCGACTGATGAATGTTGGGTGGGGCTGTTGAAAGAAGACGGGATCGGGTAACGAACGAGGTCATCTCGAACCCGATTTTGCTCTACCGTACGCAGGTGTAATGATATGGAAATGCGATTTTTCAGCCTGACTTGAAAAATAGAATGTATCCACTGTGTGCAAATGCCCTCACAAACACAAATTACGTATCCAGTTAAATTGTAATGATGAAGGTTGTGTTTGGAGGTAAAGTGTAGGAATAATCAGTTCCTCGTATCATAGCCAGGGTGCCAAGTCGCCTCGTATCACAGGCTATGAGGAGCAGGGTGCCAAGTCGCCTCGTATCACAGGCTAGGAGGAGCCTAATCGTCTCCTATTATAGCCGTCTGTATCAAAGCCGGGTTATGGGTATGAGAGGGAGAGGTAGGTAAGCAATGTAGGGTCACTTTGCATTACTTATCTGACGACCAGAATCCCATCACGGAAGTTTGAAAATCTCTTGGTTCGGTATACCTCGGCACATTAATTTCTAACACGAGGTGTGGGTCTGTTGCCATACGTGCGAGGCAAAGCAGGTTCCGTCATCGTGTAAATAAAATAATCCTTGTATAACATATAAACAACAGATGAAAGTGTAACGAATATGTGGCCTGGTCTCTCTTACAAACGATGCACAACAGTCTTAGTCAAATGGGAAATATTTCATACATGTATATTAGTAAAAATACTTAGCGAAGCAACTACATTCTATAGCATGCAAAAGTTAACGTACAGGCCACAATTTGTTTTGATTAAAGAACAAGAGAAATCCAATGATTAAAGCTATTCCAATCACTGAAGAAGAAATTTGATCCCATCTGAATGCCGACAAATTTCATCAATAATTGAATGTTGATCTCAATAAAAGGCAGCAGAGGAAATGTGAGCTTTCATACACATGTGGTAAAATGGTACACTTTCTGCCTTATGCGCGAAGAGCAGCCAACAGTCAGCGACTGTAATGAAAACAATACGTTTGCAGCGCTATCCTACATTTATCATTAACCACTTGTTCTAAAGTGCAATACTTTGGCAAAATCCAAAACAAATCGCTTCATAAGAAAGCGAGCACAATTTCTTTAATTTAAATGTCTTTAATCATGCCAATTGCTGGGATGTCATGCAACCAAGGAAATGAAAACGCAACACGCTACAGTCAACTTGTTAGAACTGTTAATGCTGATGCACGCAGCCCCATCAATTTTGCACAAGTAAAACGCACTTCATCCTGCTGAATTGCTCGACAACATAGAAACAGTGAAAATAAACTTGATCGCCCATAGTGCGGGGAAAAATACTGATATACGTAAACAAGTGAACATTATCTCACAATATCACCTTACATTAATAAAAACGAAAATTTTAAACTGTCATTGAACAATGCCAATTGATTTCACATCAAGCTTACATCCAAAATAATTCGTTTTGATGAACTAGCATAAAACAAATCAAAAGGAAATGAACTTATCAATGCCTTTATAAATGAATGCCTTCATTCAACATCTAAATTTCAAAAAAAAATATGTCCATGAAATTTTAAGCGTCAGCCAACTAAGAAATTAATTGATGAATCATGTTTTTAAAAGATATCCTGAAATCTGCAAGCCTTAAACTTAACATGGATCAATAAGACTTTGGCGAGAGAAGGGGCCCGTATCGAGATCGCTAGTCCGCCGGCGTAAGGCACAGCGGTTTTTTGACGGATTTACTATGGATTTTCTCCGAACAGGATTCAAGATTTCATACTTCACTACAAGAATTCTTTCATCAATAATTTAGACCGATTCTATTTCTCGAGCTATGACAATTGATCTGAATCGTTAACATTAGATATTGGCTATTATTACTGTGTTAGTCTATATTTTGACAGCACAATATATATATATATATATAATTTCTGTACACCTCAACAGCGATGAGACAATGAAAAGGATAAAAAATTCGGCAAGCCATGATCAGGTTTACAAAGGAAATTGTAAAATGTCGTATAGCTGCGCATACCGCAATACAGTGCTATACTGCAAGTGCTGATATCAATTTAATGTTACATATTTTTATCAAAATACTAATGGAAATTGTTCAATAACATTTACTGCGAATAATCATCAATAAGGCGACATGTTTAATTAATAACATTTAAATTATAGTACACTCTGTGTTTACTTTGACATTGTGTAGTGCAAGTATATCCAGTCACTAAGTAAAAAGGTTAAAATATTGTCACAGAAAGTGGACAAGGGTAAAAAGTATCATTTACATAAATGTTCATACATCATCAAGGACAGGCTAACGCAAGTGCTGAAATACGACACTTGAGGCTGTAGAGAGAGTTAAAGACCCGATGGTTTTCATATTCTATGCAGGAAGCACCTCCGCACGATATGCTATTCCTACTATCTTAATGTCTCGTAAATTATCGCGTAAAGCGAATTTTTGAACATCTACCTACAGCTACCCTGAACTCCCATAAGCCTTGAAACTTATAAATCACAAAAAGTACTTGTTTGAATAACATTTCAGCCCAATTTCATCCACGCGTGAAATGAAACAAATAAAAATGTGTTAAGGCATACTGTTAAATAGATATTATTTCACAAAAGATTTCTATTTACGACATAGCAGTAGACCATGTAGACAGGTACTGGCAAGGGAAGCTATTCAATCAACAACGAAACCTCTTGGAGTCAATAAGGGAGAAAGTCCAATGAACAGAATAGCAAGGCCTATGTACGAGCCGACATATTCTGGGAAAGTCCGGCACTTGACAGAATCACCGTGAGATGCAGGAATTTTTATAATTCAGAATGCGGCGTCAGAGTTTTTTTTTTCAAACGAAGCATTTTCACACCACTTTCAGTAATGTTCAGTTATTTTATTGAAACCAAATACAAAATAACAAGTTTCCGTTAGCTTAATAAATACCAATATCACTTATCCTTTTGATGGCATATCTAAACAAAGAAACCCTGTCCGGACAAAAAGAGCAAGGATGAGTGGAGTTCCGCCATCCATCTAAATTCAATTTTGATTTTCCAATAAACGCTAGAAATTACCCCATGTTTGTTTTCAAATTGCTTCATTTTGAAACAACTATTGCACAGGCACATGCAAACTAGTAATTGCTTTATTCAAAGGTATTCTAACATTGAGAATGCAATTTTAAACCTCGTATAAAGGAGATCAATTAAGAGTCAATGTTTTAGGAAATACGATCTTGTATACGTATCAAGAGCAATGATGTCGATAAAAAAACGACAATAGCAATTCTATCTTCACAATAGGTATGAGAAGACGTCAATTTGACCTTTTATTGTATGGGAAAACACAAAAACAATGATGGCTCCATTTCAGCGTACTTTTAATAAATTCTCACATATTTTCCGAACAACCATTGAATTTCCACACGGAGAAATGCTATACTAAGACTGACAGGTAATGCTATTATACAACCATCACACAAGTTCATTAAACACTATAAATGCTTTAAATCCTACTGCAACACTGCACGGATCATACTACCCGTCCCAGTTTAGATTTTATTTTTGTTGATTGTAATCTTTGACGCATAGTTGTCTGTTTATGTCATATGAACTGGAGGTGGCTATTGTGTGAATGAATGACTAAATAACTCCATGTCTAAAACAGTGTGACTCGAGATGGAGCGATACCGTTCAACTGTCAGCGTATCTTGATGGGCAACGGTACAGATAAATCTGCAACACAACGTAGTTTAAATTCAACCCCTAGATTACTCGCCACATGCTGGCTCGAAACAATCTTAATGAACATGTACTGCTGATATTAGATTGCTATCATCGCCCATGCGATATATTTCTCTATTAACCATATAAAGTATATAAGGGTTTATCGCTTCTGATAGATGTGTATCGGTGCTATCAGATTCGATTATCGCTTCCACTGTCTCAGAACAAATCTACGACTTATTCATCGCTCGATCTACCAACAGAACACAATCCAATCTGGCTACACATTAATTATTTGAAAGATAAGGCAATACTGAAATATATTAAAAAGATTAAGCATATATAGCGTACATAATTCCTCACAATCGCTTGGTAAAGTTTTTAGTATATGCTATATCAGCATGTTTGGCACAGAGGTACCGTTTCAGCCGGAATAATTTTCAATAGTTTTTTGATAAGAATAATTTATATTTAATTTATCAGATCAAGATGGACGTATGATATTGTTACTATTGCCAGCGACCTTCACATTATAGTATGTAAATTTTTTTTTTGTGACACTATATATTCTAAAATTTTGTTTAAAAGTGCATATTTTACTATTTTCCTGTTTAAGTCCTGGTGAGTCTGTCTCGAATACTGTGTATATGTATAAAGTAACACTTGGTAGTGACGCCAAACACCTCCAGGAAATGAATGCTTCTAGTAGAATGATGGATCAGGCATCGGTCATACAAAGTCAAAACTGCAAGTGATCATTTAAAGTGAAGAAAATTTACGATTATCACAGCACAATGTGATATTAAAACCCTGTTTCACTCATCAGAAAGTGGGCAAAGGACCTTTGGGATCTAGGAGTGGAAGCATTATTGACAGATGCTATACCCAGGGTGATACGTTTTCCAATATATCTTGCAAATCTGGCCTATATCCAGTGTGGAACTGTAGCGCACGCTATCACTGTTCCTGCTATCCTAACTGATGTTTGGCTAGTCCAATCTACTCGACGAAAAGTCGATCTCAGTTTATTGACTCTTGTTCAAAAAGATTCTGTAACGAAATCACGATTCTTTATGACATATCTTACCTATAGTTACTGGAATTATCATTTTCTGATAGTTTAAGAACACGCCGATAAAATCCGACACCCAAATAAAATAAAATAAACAAACCAACAAGAACCTCCCCCCTACCAAAACACACACACACACATACATACACATAACCAAAACAAAACAAAAAAACCTCCAAAAACAAAACAAAAAAAAAAAATAAAAAAAAAGAAAAAGAAAAACCAATACAAAGAATACCTTCTTTTGAAAATAGAGCAATTGCTGGAATTCTATCTATTTTCTTGCCCTATCATATTCGACAATGCCGAGTTAATTTGACTTGTCCATCAACAAAATCAAAACAATTGGATTTCTGAGACCGTATCACATTGTCGTATCGTTTCAATGTGCGGTGGGTTAGAACAGACCCGTGTGCAATAATAAATACATCGGAGATATGAAATTCGGCGGGCTACTATCTCAAATTCCGTTAATGCACACTAAATATATTGGGAAATTGAATTTATCTTCCATTCAATCCAAATACTGTAATATTCAATCTACGACCGAAGTTTCATCTCGTCTAAGTCGGCAATAGAACCCAGACCGAAAACATCGGGATCGCGATGCAATATTGGATAGTAACTAATTTCGGGTTCAGCATCAAGAAAATTCAATATGACATACGAAGGAGAGACGCATTTGGCTATTATATTTAAAATCAACATTATACAACCATAGGAAAATCAATATGAAGTACCGAATTATCATGCGCTAGATTAAGACTCTGCAATAACTGACTGGGCGATGGCAAATTGTCAAATGCTAAATTAACTTGACCCTATGTCAGAATTCTCTGATTCATGCCAAATAAAGTGTTTCCACCAACTGTGTGCAATATCATGTGTACATTATGTAAACACTAGCTTAACGTAATCAACTTTTTCATATTTAACACATCATATCATTGTCAGGAGAGATAAATTGCCCATATTATTCAAGACTTCGGTACATGCAATAAAACTGTGTAGTGATATTTTATTTCGGCAGTTTTAACTTACTTAAACTGTGTATCATCAACTCCTTTTTGATACTTCATCTTTATACCCAACGCTTGTTATTAATGGTAAGTATAATATAAGACCATCAAAACTAAGAACACCAAAATCAGTAAGATGGTTAAAACATCAACAGACCACTTGAAGTAACAAATGTATGAACAACAGATGTCGCCACAGAAACAAAGGGACAAGACAGAATCCCCAGTAAGTAGATTAGGTCTATGATCGAGACACGACTGGGAAGGTCGTAAAATAATTTTATAGTGCACAAACACACATATAAGACATCACTGATCAGTTTTACAATAGAGCTTTTTCCAGCTGTTTCGCTTGTAACATGGTATAAGTAGCAAATCGCTAGATCCTAACCTTATTGCTGAAAATGTCTTTCTTGGTTTGGTTTCTATATTATTCTCGGTAGAAACGTCAAGTATTGCAAAGTATTTAAAGACAACTTATCCAAAAGTATGACGAAACGACAAACGCTACAGCAACAAGAGCATGGGGAGGTAACCCAAACAGATTATCCGTTTCCATTTACTAAAAAAATAGGATCACAGTAGCAGGTCTGAGCATGGAAAGCACAAACTCTGTCCCAATATCAACTTACATCCAATGTACTAATTTATTTTTGATTTTGCAAATTAAGTACTCTGTATGATAAATTTCTAACACAGTATATACCGTAATGAAATATCAGTGTACTTGGTTTGTCTTCTATGAAAACTTTGTGGATTTCTTAGCCTTTGTATGATGGCATAGTATGGTTTACAGCCCGTGTTTATTGCTGTGGTATTTAATGTTCCATTTCAACTTTTCACAAGTTTCCATCTTAAATACTTGCTTCTACATTAACAGTTATCTCCAAGTCATAAAAGTGCCAAAATCTTCTTAATTGAAAATTCTGAAATAGCTTTTATGCAGCTTTCTTTGCCCTCATCATGTTTATGAAGATTTATTCTCCACATTCTTGCAAGAATGACAGAAACTGGAATATTGAATTTTATTACCTATTACAACGTGACAATTGCTCATAATCATGATTGCTTTATATCATAATCATGATTTGTATATTCATATAAAACATTTGTACATATAGATCCTGGACCCTTTCATTCAATTCACATTGTAATTCACCATTAATAACATATTAATAACAAAATAGATATATATTTATATATATATATATAATATATATGAAGTATGGCACAACTCACAATAGCATGTAATGAATGAGTCTACATCATACGGAAAAGAAAATCGAAATTAATAAAAGTAAACATTATGCAAGTATAGGGCCAAACTCAACTCATCGAATGTAGACTAGATATGAAAACGGAATCAATGGCGAAATATATGTATATAATTATGTATACTGTTTTAAACTATAGATTAGTAAACGACACTGATTAAACAGATTAAGAAATATAGCTTAAATCTAAAATTTATTTCTACTTTCTTATCTTTGCAAGCATTATAATGCCGATTTCTTATTGGAAGCAAACTTGTCAGAGATTGACGTCATCACGAAATGACGCTACTGAGCAGAATTCAAGCTACATAATGACTTGTAACCTATATTGTAGTATAGTACAGAAAAAAAACATGGGAGTGAGAAAAACTCAGATACATATGTCTGACAAAACTGAATTATTACTGAATCATATGCGTGCTTTTAATGGAATCTTATTACTGAGTCTAGCGATGACGTCGAGTCTGACCTTTAGGAATAAGCTAGGGGTCAAGGGACAAAGGGTGTATATAAAATATCTAAATAAAATAGATACATACGGTATATGGACTTATACAGATGAAAATGGTATCAGCTTTCTAAAACTTACTTAAAATTCGAACTAGCACTATGAAATATATATAACTGAATCAGTATCACAAAGTAAGACAATTTGTGGATAACGGAAAGAGATTTTATAGTCCTTGAAAGTGGATTTATAAACGAAGCACTGTGAGAAAGAATTCAGAATAAAATCTACAAAACAAAAGCCTTCATACTGTAGCGTGGGTGTCGATAGCTTTAATAATTATTACGTGTCTCTTGAATATAGAAATCTCCTTTCTAATTTAGCATTATTCTAGCACTGGAGGGAATGTTAGTGACAATGGGAAATGACTTGGTCCGGAGCGATAAAGAACCACCACGATATTGGCTTGACCGCATGGGCTCTTGTCAAAAGGGACTCTTCTTTGTCAACGATACAAGAAGAAGTGTTATGATTTACGAGAAAATAATTATTCTACACAAGATTACTGTTTGCCAGATTGAACAGCTAGGCAAAACGAAATCAATACTTCCCATTGTCTTATTGGGATCGCTGTAGAGAGCGCTCACAATGCTGAGGTCCACTCTTTTAGTTCCGCATAGCACTAGCAAGGTTCGGGTTCTCCTTAACACTCTTTCCAGGAATGGAGTGATCCAGGAAGGATGTCATAAATACATTATTTATATTATATGAAGGGTTTTCTTTTAACATTTTGTATGAATTAAGTAGAAATTAATAAAATCTTCTTCGATACTGTTCAAAAGTTAAGAAGACAATTTTTACTGTAAATTTTAAGAAACACATATTTGTAGAGTAAAAAGTGAAAAAAAACGTCCCAGGAGTGAAACCTACGTAGGTTTTTAACCACAAACAAAGACTACTTTGTCTCTTTTTTAACATATTGTGAACAAAATAAATAAATATCAATATATTTGTATTATAACCAGTTTATGTACACAGTGCACATAGCTCTCCCGAATTCTTGTTGTCAGGGTATAGTTTAAGATGTTATAGGGCATAAACACATAACGCATCATTATAGTTACCAGGATAACCGATTGACTTTTTGTTTTAATTAATGCTATGAAGATATAAATAATGTCCATATTTGTCGGTCACAACCTTCGAATGCTTTAATATAATGCTCTCTAAACCTGCACAAATAATGATTAAAAGAACAAGTAATATTTAAAACTGTTGCTTGGCAACAAAAACAAATCACAGGTACGTATCAAACGAACATATGACACTGTTATGAATAATAGGGTGTGCACGTCCATTAAATGACTAGTCAACTGATGACCATGTTCCTTCAGGTCCACGCTTCCAAACTTCGCCATATCCACAACACCTTGCCACGTAAACCACCATATGAACCAGAACGAGGCAGCTAGAAAACGGTGACGTCACGTCCTGAGGCCCCACGACGGCATGGAGGAATACATGTGGCCCTGTTAACAGAGAAAACCATAGCAGGGTGAGATATCTTGAATAGCTCAGCAAAATTTTCTTATTTTCAAAAATTGAGAAGCCAAATTCTAAGCAATTTTTTATTGGATAAAATAAATAATTTGTCATTGTTTATTATTAACTTTCGGTAATAAAAACCGAAAGTGAAACAAGATTTGGTTTTGTATTTATCTCCCCTGCTTGAGGTTTTCTCTGAGTAAGGCACATAGACTGAATAATAAGAAAATGACAGATCCAACAGAAGAAATTAATAAGAAATCACTGCAAACAAGTTTTAGTGCAAACAGAACAATGAAAGACATTATCACAAGAAACAGTCACGGTCAAAATGTTAATGTGCCGAATCCAACAAATATTTAAAGTGAATTTTGTAACTTTTGTGATATGGCATGTGCTTTCAAAATAATATTTGATTTATAACGTACTTCACAATTTTGCGATTAGCCAAATTACTGTTAAATATCAAAGTTCATAGAGGCAATCATATCAGTGTATCAACATACATGAGATGCATGAAGATTGCTTAACATCTTCCTTCTGTTACCACGAGAGAATACCAAGCAGGGAAGACTTGTCTCACTCAAAACTTAGTCTAGCATTTTTTATTACTACACATTATAATTATATATCAAACTATCGCTAATCAGACTTCTGATTTTAGCATTTTCAATATTAATTATAAGCAAGTTTTAGGTTAATCTATTGCTTTTGGATCTAATAAACACATATCTAAAGTTTATCGCTTAATGTAATATTTGTTACACAATAAAGTGTATAAAGTAATGTCCTCGTTAAAAACAAACTTCAACCCGAAAGGAAAAAGTGAAATGCATATAAATCATATGTATTGAATGTTCAGTAGGGAATAAAAAAGGTTACCTAAGAATTACACTTGTTCGGTCTATTATGGTTACATTGCAAAGGTATATTTAATTTCTTATTAACTCTTTAGAATTGTATTGTTTTATTGATCAAATTACATCTGTGGATTTGAAATTTGAGGAACTCGTCAATGAAGTTGATAATTATCATTTTATTTTCGATTGTAAGCACTGATTTGTTCTCTACTGTCGTGTGCGAGTCTATCAGAAAGACATGGGAGTGCGATCTGTTTGCCCTCGAGGATGAGATTTATCTTGATGTAAAGATTTAGCAGACGTCACGTGACGACTCGTCATCTGGTACTGACATATAAGTACCTCTAGAAGCTGAGTGACATACTGTCACTATAGAGGGCGCTGTCATGCACTACACGTGACTAGTTTGCCGCATATTGTTTTCAAGATATGACAGTCCTAAACCCTATGCAAATCAGCTTCAAGCACATTCTGTCAGCATCAAAATACATTACACCAGCTTCTATTACCTATTGTGTCGATTACTTATGTATATTTGTAGTAAATGCGCACGAGCATATTCATGCATTCCCATGAACCGCAAAAGAAACCGTGATTGCAATTCAGAGAAATAAAGATAAAACTCAATGATAAAAAAAACTGTCAACAGGATAGGGGAAGTATTCACAATCAAAATTAAAAAAAGAACTCTTTCAGATAGGCACTGTGGAATACCGAACTACTTGAAATGACCACCGACTGAGTAGCTGTCAACAGACAGTTGACGTGAAATCGAAAGTTAGCATTTTACCTGATATATATGATTGAATAATGTTGATATCAACAACAAAAAAAAAAACTTGCAAATCCATATATATATATATATATATATATATATATATATATATATTGCCATAATACATGTATTAGTAAATCTGAAATACTGCACTCAAAATATACCTATTACATCATGGACTTTGTTAATATGTGCAAAGGTAGCGTAGAAATATATACAGATGTCTTCACTGAAGTGTCAACAAGAGGAGTATGTACTTTTGAGCAGATTTTTGCCGGAAGTTTGTGAAAGAAATTGTCCACTAATCGTGCTTACGAAAACAAAAACGGACAACAATTGCTAAATTAATGGTAGCTACTAAGACGAGAAAGTAAATCCTCAATTTTATACAATACTTGCTAATCAGTGGTAGCTACCAAGAAAAATACAGAAATCGTATTCAACATTCACAGTAGTTACCCACCAAAGATAGCTACCAAGACAAGCAAATCTTCAGCATCATTTATAGGCAGAAACCTTCCAAGTTAAAACCCTCAATGACATTCACGGAAGCTGCTACCCAACAATCGCCACTACTGAGATCAAAATTCACAATATGGTATTTCTTGATTCGATTGGAGAATATTGCCTTACCTTGCTACTCAGTGATTAACAATTTAAAGGATTTTAGGTGGTACCCTACATCTGTTGATTTTTATCTTGGGTACTGAACTATTTAGACTAATGTAAGGCATCGTAAGCTACTGAAATCCTCGGATCATTTTAGAAAGAATTACAAAATAGCTCATAAGACAAAAATACCCCAGAAGTTGATAAAACTCCCCACAAGCCCTCTCTCGTTTAAACAAGACGACCCGAGCTGTATTGATTGTCCGTGTACCTTTTGTTTGAAGTTTGAGGCCTGCTTTAATCCCCCATCTCTTTAGGCTTTAGGCAACATTTACATTGTAAATCCCCCTCAATACACCATCGATACACGTTGACCTATATTTCCAATTTTCTCGCGAATTATCGCCAAAAACAACCACAAGACATAAATCTCATGCAGTTTCCAGTGATAGAGTCCGATTTTGTTACCCCATTCCACCCTTAAAGAACTTGACATGAGTGTATCTTAATTTTATATCCTTTTCCACTTGTAGTTTACAACTTTAAAGCCTCCAGCACAACTCGACATTTATTCCGATATCTTATCAAAATAAGTACTTTTCAGTTCGTTCAATCAAAATACGAATTCACAAAAGAGTAAAATTAACGTATTTCCTTTAATTTCATATTCTTTCATTCTATAATTGCCTCGTATGGAAGCCTTTTCCACAGTGTAGCGATTCATTGTGCCACTAGAAGCCCTGTTAGTCTTTTGCTTGTAATATGGCATATGCTGATGATACGGCTAAGCCCAAACCTCACAGCTTCGTCCCTATTGTTTGCCTCCGAGAAAAGAAGAAAATTGCAGTTTACCCTGGCTATTTAGCTCGTTTGTTCAGTAACAATTTAACTGAATAAATACTTGACTGCCGCTTGAAGACATCGGGGAAATAGCCTGTATTGACAATAGACAGGAAATAAGGGCAGTTAGCATGGCATTAGACTTCTTTATGAAAATATTTTGGTTTCTGGGACAAACAAATGTAACAATAAGATGATGAAGCTTGATTAAGTTTATTTCCTATTTCGATAGGGTTTTGTGACGTGTTTGCTTCTATTTCATAGAGAAGAGATAGTACAATTTATTAATAAACGTCTTCTGCAATATTTTTATTCCTGGTAAAATGGACGCAACTTTAGGAAAGTCGAATACATGATCTCGAAATAGAGCATGCAGTACCAGATTGTCTGGCTCAAAATGAACACACAAACCTTCTCAGCGGCTCTAGATCCGGGTTCAACGAGACGGGAGGCGGCATTAAAAAGGATATGACTAAATTCTAGTGGTAATCTATTCCGTATGGACGCATGTTGTTTGGATATCTTCCTATCTATACATAATATAGGTATATGAAATATGAGTTCCAAAAACATGAAAATGCTGTTTTGGCCGTGTCAGTACTATGTGCTATCCAACCAATCACATGAACTTGTCCCACTACCTAAATTCAAAGTAGCTAACAGATTTATATTGATAATGTAAACGATTACAGAAAAATATACGACAAAAGCGTATTTCTAAATTTGCTTTTAATCATGCACTTCTAAGCATAAATGGAATGGCATACTATCGTCGCAAGAATCTTAAAAATCGACCCAATTCTAGCGATCATTTCCCCAATAATGGACGCCACATTGTTCCATAATAGCACTCTATTACCACGCTCCAGACGCGAGGATCTCGCTGTAGTGTTAGCATTTTCCAGGCTTCTTTATTGGATTTTCACATTTTGCCAATTGAGGAATTAAACCCTTAAGTATGGAATATCACAACAAATTTTTCTCTGGCTGATTTGATTATGCCGAAGGAGGAAGCAACGTATTGTTCGAATTGACTTCGGCAACAAAGAGATTCTGGAAATAATCAGCCATTTCTACACAACTATGGCAATTCCTCGGGACCATCAGTACGTTAAATGTTATCAGAGTTCAGACCAGGGCCCCTTGTGGTCCAAACAATAAGTTTTTACATCGAGGCGAAATCTGCTACCTAACGACCAGCCTCCGATCATCTCTCTATAACGTCATAAGCACAAATTAGATTGGTCTTTAGATACATCTTAAAGAAGAAGATTTCCCACAATTCGTCGGGCCCATTATAACATTTAGATCTTGTGTGTAATTACACCACACAGCTACAGTGCATAAGGGACCCTGGAAATGAAATTTGCGATATTAAAGATTCAATTGCCTTAGCAACAAAGCATTTGGATCTGGCATCCTAAATAGTGTTGGTTCAAGTGACATCAGAGAAATCTAAATTCTCTCGTTTACACAATACACGATGGATCCTCAGCAATCGGTATCGTCTGGTTTGTTGAAGACGCCCATCTAATGACAGTTAGATGGGCAATACATGAGCCTTCGTAAATCTTTGAACAAATGGTATTACCCTCCACTGACTTGAGATGCTAATAACTTTTAAGACAATGGAGAATATGAATTTTCCAGAGGTCGCTATACTAATTTGATTTTCTTTCACCAAACATTTTATTGTTCGCCTTATGTCCTGGGAAGAGGTTGAATGGAGAAGTATACACTGCTGAATATCTACTATCGTATACTGCTGAATATCCACCATCGTACACTACTGAATATCCACCATCGTACACTGCTGAATATCTACTATCGTACACTGCTGAATATCCACCATTCGTACACTGCTGAATATCCACCATTCGTACACTATTGAATATTTACCATCGTACTTTACCATCGTACACTACTACATATATACCATCGTAAACTACCGAACATCAACCATCGATATGCATTGGGGTTATTTACTTATATTTATTTATTTTGGTCGACTGCCGCTTTGTTTCTAGGTGTGGTTTTCCAAACAATAGACGCTTACTCCTCCTGGGCACTTGTATTCACCTCAAGTATCCAGGGTTCCATGGGTGTATAGAGCGGTAAGTTGCCATGAGTGCTACAGTCGCATATAACCATACCTTTTCGTATTTTGCTTTAATTTCAGCACATTTACAAGAACGGAATTATACATAAAGTACACATCCATAATCACGGAAGTAGCAGATATAAATTATATATATATATGATTACACAATATTAATCTCTATACACATTTTATATATATATATATATATATATATATATATATATATATATATATATATATATATATATATATATATATATATATTCATTATGAGATTTTTAAGCGATTTGCCTTGATATCCAGGTGTTTTTAGACTTATGTCGGTAATATTACGCACGATGGTCCTTGATGACGCGGGATGATAGGGGAAAACGAATCGATTTAACCCCAAAGTGCATACTGATTAACGCCAATAAAATGTTGTTAAACTCTTATGTACTAACACTGCTTTTCCTGATCTAATCAAGTCGATATCATTGACTAAGGAGAGCTGCATGTATACGTTATAGATAAGTGATATATACGTATACTTAGTGGGTACAGAATATACAGGAGTTCCTCATATTGCAATCATCATTTTTACGAATTTTACTATAGCTCTCGTCTAGCTTTACTGACCTGATTTATATTCTTTTGAGTTGGCCAACAAAACGTGAGAGAAATAGGTACCGGAATCCTATTATAAATTCAAAACTTAAAGATGCTATCTGCTATATAAACTTGTTCCACAATTATCTTCATTTATGATGGGAGGTAAAATGAATCAGAAATATCCCATTTACCTACGGCATGCTGAACGCTTGGTTTAAAAAGTTTTGAAAATTGTCACCGTCTCGGAACACTGGCGAGATCATTTTCTCACTAGTTATGGTGCCCAACAAATATTTTCCGTTTTTATTTTGGGTAGATGCACTTTTGCGGTTTTACGAGTGAAGTTTTAACTTTCAATAAACAAGGCAATTGAACCGGGTTTTAATACCTCTTATCGGACTTATCATCTCTGCAATTATGGATAATTACCGTCAAAGTGCACTGGAGCGAGACCAGGACCTTACACCTGCCACTGACACAGACAACCCCTCAATCAATTTACATTCCCAAAACTAAACATATTACTGTTTCTAAAATTTTCAAAATTCTACCCAAACTTAAGACACGCGTGTACGAGAAATGTACGTATCCCAACATAAAAATTCCCAAAAGTACACGTCTATGTGAAATATTCGTTTTAGCAAATTGAATTCGTATTTTCGTGTTTTCTGATTGTTCTCGGGTGTAATGGTTATTGTATTAAGTTAGTGTTTTTATGCTGACGTTACGTGGTGCATTTAATCTCAATATCAGGTCATCAATATCATTATTATAAAATCATTTAATTTTCATTTAATGATATCGAGTTTTTATGTTTCGTTTTCCGTAACTAGCAGCTGGGTTTGAGCTATCGGTTCATATAACATTTATTGTTGGAGTTGATTTTTATACATTCACATGCGAACTGAAGCTTCATTTAAAGAATATAATCAGATCTACACAAATATTCAGATAAAATCATGGCATTAAAAGATATAGTCAATCAAACAGTTACATTTTAATTCTATTTTCGGTAAATGTGAAGAATATGAAAATGCCGGAATTTAAAAGGGCGATATCAACAAAGGCATATTAGTAGCGTAGAGAAATATGGATACAAGCTTAATCAATTTGCACATTAAAAGGAAGTTTATGCTAGCACCCTGTAAAGATCTCCAGCATGGAAGTGATGGGCTGTACAATGGCCCCAATACCCTATTTCCTATCACTGATTAAGTCTTATATACACTATACATAGTCAATGAAGGTTTCTCCGTCGCTAGCCGAGGAACAATCCCGACATGCTGTGCTGTAATCGTAATTTCATTATGGTGTACGACAGTTGCAATTCTCCAACGGTATACCACCAAGGCGTTCAATAAGATGGAGTCATGGCGTTGTCGTTTGAGTGTTAAATCTATACATACATACACAATTTTAAAATTCAGAAATTGCAGATTTTGGTATGTAATATCTTTTTGTTGATGATAAGTCAATAGTGGCGAGTGAGGTAAACCAAAATAAATAAATAAATGAATTTGGATAAAAACAACATTTATCAATCAAGTGTTTCCTTTACATTTGGCCTACTTTAGTTTAGAATATTTTATCAGTTTTGCAGAAAACGGTTATGATCACCGAGGGACCAAACACAAAGAACTCCAAATAAGCTATTTCTTGGGTTGCTCATTTAATGGGTTCGACATAGAGCTGTGGTGAGGTGATTATCCAGGGTTCCAACACCCAGTTGTGTGAGACAAAATAAGCGTCTAATCCTATATGTTGCGACAGCAATTCGACTACAAGAAAGCAGTGAAGCATAACGACATTCAATGCTTCTGCGCAAATCTTGGCTCCAGCATTTTCTATAACTCAATTGAAGCAAAAGAAAACTCCTTTCGGCCATTTAATCGGTCTTTTTCCAGCCAAACAGTGGGGTTTGTTGCAAAAATGAAGGGAAAGAAAATGAATGAATTGCATCTTTAAAGGATGTAATTTGTGTATGAAGAACGGAATATGCCATTGGAAAACCATTAGTCATATCATGTTGATTATCCAAACAGGTGACCTCCCTCGTATCAACACTAACAAAGAGACTCAGAAACTTTAAATTGACCCCTTGAACTATCACATTCCCTCCAGAAAAACTTTTACACATTAACTTTGCCATTAATGTTAAATTGATACCCTCCAAAACTTTTTTCGTCTTTTTGAAACGAGCAACAAAAGACACCCATAAGGTGGTCATTTAAACGTTTTAAAGTATGATCATACACAGCTTAAGTGTATAAAGTTGGTAGAGGATGGGAGAAGATGACAAGGTTTATTGGACAAATGGCATAAACACAATACACAAAATCACGAACAAAGAGATGAATATTTCAACAGTGTATGGGTGAGTAGAGATAGGGAACATGACGTCCTGAATCTGTCTACATTTCATAAACTCGACACAGTTTATGAATGATTTCGGACACCTCATAGTGGCAAAGTCGATCGCCATAATGAAAACTACGTAATTACTGCATTCAGCAATACCTTCCAATAGAATATTAACTGTCTATATCAATAATGAACATTGCCTAATCATACTGCATCATTACAAAGGTAAGCATAGGCAATGAACAGCTCCTGTGTAAATAAATGTATCAAAGAATCTCGCACGTTTTATTTTAACTGCCTACAAACGGAGAGACCTCCCCTCGCACACAAGGCCGTAATGAGTTGTTAAATCAAGCACTGATTGGGAAAATTTTAAATTGTAGATTTCCAGCTTATCGTCGCATCTTGAGGGCACTGTGTTTATTTGTTGGGTATAATAGGTACTTAACTGTTACCGGAGCACAAATAATATAGACGGGGGACAAACACCGAGAGAATGTTGCCGTGGGACGGTTAGTGTCATCAGCCACGACACAATGCTGTAATCAACTCTAACAGCAGAAAGGGCTTACAGGAATTATCCTATTATAAGATCATCATCGAATTCTCCCGCTACAATCAATAAAACGCAGATAGCGATCGCCAAGATGGTTACAGATCCGTTAAGTATGTGGCCCGGCCTAGGGGCATGCAGAAAACTCGCTTCTTACCACGGTTTACCCTGCGGATATCGTATATTTACCACGGTGGCCCCCGGACATCACAATGCACATGGTTATACCGCGACCTCTAGATTTAGCTAAGGACATAAATGTGTCACACTGCGTCAAGTCATCTTTACGATGTTTCTTTTACTATTATTGTGTGTCAGTCGGAGTATTTGATTATACTGGTTTTATTCGAGATCTGAGGTGGAAAAAATGAGGAGTTGAGAAACACGCCCTATGAAGTAATCAATGTACACAAAGCAATCACGTAAGATTAAGTACACAATTAGAAAATAAATGAATCCTAAAATTGACTGAGATATTATTTGAAATTTATTATAAACAATAATTTACATCTTAAATGACATTTAAAAAAAAGAACAACAATAACATCCGCCAACCTGGTCGTCTACATATGTCATAAACACATAGAAAACAATGACGGTAAAGTAAAAGCAACTGAAACAAACAATATCACAATAGATCTATATTAGTAATACAAAAATAAACACAGTAAGTTCATCTGTAACTCACAATAGGGACTTTTCACATTAAACGATTATCTACACAATACACGAACAGCACATAAAATATACAAATATCGACCTAGCACATCTGCCTCCAATTTAAACATATGATTGACTGAAACAAAACAAATATCCATCGCAATAAGAGACACATATCCTGAAGGAGAAAGAACCACAAGTTGATACAAGAAATTCAGAAATATGGAAGAAATAAAAATAGTTCACATATCGCATATGACCTTGGTTAGATCGTTAAAGCCATCAGGATAGTGCAGCGTAAACACAGCATCGCCAGATCGTAATCGGTGCCGAACATTCCGGCCGCCCCTCCCCGTGGCGAGCAAGGGGACTGACCACTGAGAAAATAGAGGGGCCAGCGACTTCACTAATGTTTTTAATAGAAATCTGGGGTAGCAATTTGACCCTTGAGAAAAGAACAGCAGTTATTCCCTGATGTAGAAAAAGATAAAACATAGTTCGAACCCTCCTTAATGGATATTAAAAGAATTAAGGAAGGTCATGTCAGATAAAAATCTCTGCATAGAGTACAGATGTTAGAGCCCAACATGTAGCAATAAGGCAACATTAAAACAAATGAGGAAATAGCATTTGGTGCATGTAGAAGGGACAAATAAAACGAAACACATTATAACAAACAATTTTGAATTCATATATTATGTAGACTTTATCATCAATAGCATTCAGTATTGCTAGGAGGTAAAACAATCATATATCACTTTTAATTTCATCACAATCCGCCTAGAATTAAGACTACTGGTATTCAGTTGTATACGACAGTCAATGGGGTAGGTCGTAAGGATAAAAAGACATATTTTAAGTCGGTGACGTGAGCCTTTATTCAAGTGCATCGCACGAAGACCTGAACAAAATACTATCTGGGTAAGATTTCTGAATATCAATGCCTGCCCTAGACAAAGGTAGTGTACCTGGCATAGCAGCGCAATGAACCCTGGTATACAATAGTCAATTAGCATACAGAATTTAGTCTTGTCGGTTTCAAAAAGGCATGAAATCAATTATGACTTGATCAGTTCTTTGCCAAAGACTTGAAAAATTAAGAATGGAACCTAAGCCAAAAAGGTTAACTCAAGATATAAAGACACAACTAGTATCTATGCCGCGGACATGACCCGTAAAAGTATTTCACCGGCAGAGTGGGTTATATGGCCAAACAATGCTATGTGTAAAAGAAGTATATACCTACTGCATTTAATCAATGGGACAGGGTCGGAGGATTAGCATCAAATTAACATTTATGCTAACGACTTGTACATCCGAGATTTAATATTTATTGCATGAATTGAAGTACAAAGTGTGAAATATCTCCATAGAAACTGCGGGAGTCAAGGTACTAAAAACAACGAGGTAGTTAAAACATAGGTAAAAGCAGCAACCTAAACCTATATATAGAATAAAATTAATTTTATATAAACCATGGGAATTAAGAATACAAAATATCAGTTAACTGTAAACTGGGCGAGGCCTGGAACAAAATGTATATAACTCCAAGGGCAAGGAATTGAATTATAGAACTGTAAACAATAAAATTGAGTATCATATGATGATCAATGGGGGGTAATTTATAGGGAATGTGAAAAAAAAAACCCACAACCTCAAATGCATAAGCAAATAAAAAGTAGATGTAAACAGATGGATTTATATAATTACTATGGACACCGAGTGTTTCTTGTTATACATATATAACAATATAATGCATATATATATATATATATATATATATATATATATATATATATATATATATATATATATATATATAAACAATTGGGCAATTAAAATAATAATATGAACAGAAGTGGTTTTTTACTGGTAAGTTTTGAATGTAAGGAGAAAATTAAAAGAGAGAAAAAATCCCCAGATGATGAGAATCTTTTTAGAAGTGTTTGCATTCATGAATAAATTCCATTTAAGATCTAAATAAATGCATCCATATTCTTTTATTAATTAAAAGTACTGTTGTAGTACTAAGTTAAACTATGAAGCATTTCCTTTTAACAAATTATGATACTACACTGAATGTTGAAGAATTCTCTACTTACACGTTAAAAATAACATTTTCACTACCTATTGAACTGAAAGTAACTCTTTTTTAGAGATAAACTGGAGTTAGATTGTACCATGATAGGAAATATATTCCTAAATGTATACCTTAAGAGTTCCCGGATGGAATCTTAAGTTTATTATAATATGGACTATATCTGGGGAGCGAAGGACCCCGTATGTGTATTTTTATCTCCCTTTGCTTGTCAATTTTACGGCTTTCTTATGATGAGTATGGCCTGTTTGAAGCAATAAAGTGAATCCTCGAAGTGCTCTATACAAACGGAAAGGGATGTGACCGACAAAGCTTCGTCAATAAAGGCTGAGAGATCGATAAAACATGATGGCAACAAAATCACTAGAAGAAAAGAGGGGGGAGCATCACCTGACTTTAAAGCCCAGGATGTCGACGGAAAAGATGGCAATAAAATTGTATACAAATTATTACGATTTGATAAACAGGAAAAAGGTTTAATTTTGTGTTGGAATAATGAAAGATTTATTTTTTAAGTGAATTAAAAAGCAGAGCGATAAGTTAAATTCATTTATTCACAAATGATATTTATTTTTATCCCTTTATTATTGATAGCTTTGTAAAAGATTTTCCTCATTTTGTCATTAATATTTGAATATTTAAAATACATTCAAATATGGGATGTAAATACCGATTTAGCAATAAGTATTTCTTGCAGTCCTTATTCAATTCTAAAGCTAATGATGTAGGAACATTAATTCCGTTGCAGACAGAATAAAGGATTGATGCGCATAGCAAAATTTAAATTCGATTTCATAAAATCAATTGAGCCTAACCCATGAAGAGAATGGCTAATAGCAAATTAATGCAAATCAATTTCTCTAGGATCATTTCCAAATCAGAGGGGCTTTTCAAGCCATAGGAATCCTTTGTTACGCGGACTTTGAACCTTCCACACCTAGATGAGAATTTTCCCTCTTTCTTGACATTTGTCTATACAAGTTGTGCACATTTATCAAGAGAAGAACACAGTGTCAACCAAAGACCATAATATTTCACTCTCAAATATTCACTCGTTTCCAACAGTATTTTCCAAAATCAGAATAAACACTGCAATTTTACAAAATAAAATCTCTGCAGTTTTCCCAATCTCGCGTCCTCAATTTTTTTCTCTGCATGTAACCCGTCACCATTTCTCACTAAATTATCAGTAAATATAGTTAAGAATATTATACTGTTTAATGTATTTTTTCCTTACCTGGTCTATAGAATCGGTGGGATCAGGAGGGTTTTCGGAGCTGGATTTTGATGTCGTGCTCCCCCCTTCCCTTTCGTCTATCACTAAATCTATAGGCATTTTTCCTTTTAAGCAACTAATATATCGATGACAAAAATTGTCGCATAGTTCGTGCACCTGGAAAGATAAAATAAAAAATTCAAATTAGTATTTTCACGTTTTTACGAAATTTTGTCAAACCAGTAATCATTTTATAAAAAAAATAATTGCCACATTTTAAGCAATAAAAATAAATGACTTGAATATTATTTTCAGGAGGTTTGAAATATGCAAAAGGCAATATGATCCCTGTCTTCTTTATCACACACAATTTAATATAATTTGAAACCAGGCAAGGGAAATTATCGCAGATGATTAAGGTTGATTTCGTGCTGAATTTAAGCAGTATACCTTGTTCGTTTAAAATCTGCTGAATGAATTTGTAAATCTGGCCTTTACAGGCGATTATTAACTTGTTGTGAAATCTAATGTTGTATATGTTTAACACAATTAAAACTGTTGATGTCATTTATACACACGAAGAAAATTTCTAGTGTGTGTCTGCTTACAAAGACCGACTTTTTTCTAGTATTTACATAAACAATAGCCCCGAAGTCACTTCCTCTCTCTTGTTTACATATAGGTACACGATCTTCGGGATCGAGGTTTACTCTTATCTCAGTGCGGTCAAAAGTCCATGCTCGGGGATAATTTTCGGTCTTTGTCGACTAAATGTGTAAGTAATGGTAACTACATGAGAATCATCATTATCTCACCTTTTCTAATTCCAGCAAATGAAAACGTAACACTTGAATTGCCTGAATCATCTGAAAAATAAGAGCAGGAAAAGTATTAGAAACTATCCAATAGTTGGCAAACCGACTTATCAAATATCAAATTCATGTATTTACATTTATATATTGGTTTCGTACTTGATTTTTTCCTGTATTATCCCCTCCTCCCTCAGTTACATTCGGCCTGGACGGAGCTCAATAATGCAGTGAAAAGAAAGGTGACTGAATCTTTTCTTTTTTATTTATTTTATTTACTAGTGTTCTCGCTCTCTCTCTTGTTCTTATTTTGTTTTATTTATCCATTTACTTAGTAGTTTATTTATTCATAGTTTTAGTAGGGGGCGTCATTTTTCTAATTTTATTCATAAATTTAATTCATATTCCCTTAAGTAACAAACACGAGAAGTGCTCGGAAAACAGTTTTTCCTCGGGATTTCTGTTGTACACATGTTCATGCAGAACTACGGGCTGGTAGGAGTATTTTCTCGCGTATGAGGACACTTTACCGTGAAAGCGAGTCGATACAGAATGAACTGTCTGCAAAAAGTAACCTCTAGGGTTATAATGTAAACTTCTACGATCCTAGATGCTATCAACGCAGCCCGAGTTTATTAATACAGAACCGGGTCGTTAGCAAATCTCACAAAACCATCTGGCCAATTTTTCATCAAAATTTTTCGACCTGGCCATGTGCTTTAACGGGCGCTTATTTCACCAGTTGAGGAATTTCCCCCGAGTACTACGCTTCATTAAGAAAACCTATTTCGATCTCGCTTTTAATATCGACATGCTACAGAAGAAATGGAAATTGAGTCCTCTCCACTCGTTGTTTATTTCATCCCTGCATACACGTGTAGAGACAAACCCGGCAATTCCACAGGCTTTAACATGTGTCGGGTATCAAAGAATACTGAAACTATTTATTTTATTATTTCAATTTTTTGGAAAAAGATGTCTTACCACACTGTCCAATTCGTGATTAGCAGAAAACAAAGGTTTTTCTGACCTGGCCTGCAATAAATCAACAATACCGAATCAATACACATAGACAATATACATTTCTCTAACGCAATGAAATAATCCAGTGTTACTCTTAACGCGCGGAAAATGTTTTTCGATTCCCCCAAACATAAAATAACTATATAGCATGCTCTGAAACAAATAACAGCGAAGGTTTATGTTCATGCCGTCTTACTAAGGGTCCATCATTATTCAAAATCATGATGACGAAAGGAAATAAACTTTGCCTTAATTCACTTGCTAATTTTGGCTGACACGAATATTTGGCGCCTTAAATGCATTTGAATAAGTCTTGAAGCACCCCTGACCAAATCACAAGTAATGCTTCAAACCTGGTACTGCTTTTTATTTCATCATTATTGCCCAGTTTTATTGCTTCTAAGACAACTTCCACGAAATGAGATTAGCCGAATCGCTAGAAATGGTCGATCGAAAGAAAAAAAAATAATCTAGTCAAGTTGCTTGAATTCTGCCTCGGTGATTATACATTTTCTCATTTTCCTCCAAATGTAAATGGCACCCTCATTTTTCTCTTTTCGTATGAGATCATCGTTAGGCCGACTTTAGGTAATGGTGTCCCATTTTATATCTAATTTTTTCATTGACGTCCGAATGTCACTATATAAAACAATTTACAAAGGGACGTAGATATTATGTTTTCACCCGCGTTGGTATTGACCAGCACAGACTAACAATATTATTGTAAGATAATTTAACCATACCACTTATGTGTTTCAATATAAATCTCCTTATTTCCCTTTATTCCTACTTTAAAACTGTATTAAACGCCTTCAAATCTTATAATAATATTATTATCAATAAAATAAGTAATATAATATACTAGCTTTGGGAAAAATAATTATTTATCTAATATATATCTTATTTAAATACTGGCATACGAGAATTAAAAATATTTTAAAATACAATAAATCCTGAAATTCAAAAAACGGAAATTACAAATAAAAATTATCTTTTTAATAGATAAAAACTACATAATAATAATAATAATAATAATAATAATAATAATAATAATAATAATAATGATAAATACACACGCACAATATGCACTTACTAAAACTTGTTTACTAAACACAGCTATATCTTCGTTGAATGATTCTGATGAACACACATCACCTCCAGCCACACCCGGTTCTCGAGGGGTACATGTAGCTAATTCACATTTCTCAAATATGAGTGCTAACAACGGAAATAAAGGATGCCTGAAAGTACACCGAAATTTTTCGTAATATTTTTTTTTCAAAAAAAATATTGAATTAATTAGAATATTGACAAGGATCTTTATTTTAATTTTAACACACCTAGGAGAAATAAGAAATTATTAAGGTGTAATATAATATATAGTATATAATATTAGATGTAATATACTGCATATCTATTGAGAAGAGTGTGTTAGTTTTACATATGTTCGCGTCGGCAAAGATAAATCACAGTATGTAAATACACAGCCTTATTGTAAACAATGATCCGCCATGATGATAAGTTGGCCAGATAAGTATGGATTCCCAAGCGTATATACAGAATACACATCGAAAAGTAAACAAACTACACATTTTCGTCCATCGTTGGTAAAACATCACTCCTTCCGATTGAAATTAACACTTTCCAAGCTGATATACACAACGGGGTTGTCCATTTCACATGTCAATTGCTGATGTTCTTTACAAAACATTGTTGACAATCGCAGTTTTATCCCGTGTAAGAATGCCTATTTTGTTTTGCTTTATATCTTGTACACCGTAAATTCCAATGACTGACTTTAAACAGTAGAATGATTTTTAAATCTGATTTTTTTTCTTACCCGTATATTGAATCTTTGTCTCGTTTCAACTGAGAGTCCTGAGAAGCGCTGACCGGGGGCATGGAGCTGTTTGTGGAGTATGGAGGGTACATGGATGATGATGATAAATGAGGGTGGTTGGGTAATGCTCTGTGGGGGTTGTCATATATCCCTCCATCCATGCCCCCCATCCCAGGACCTCCGGGATAGTGCGCAGACGGATAATCATTTTCCAACTGAAATCAAAACAGAGGCACAATTTCAATTTGAATTTTAAAACAAAATAATCCTGTCCAAAATTCAAATTTACTGATTTAAGCTGCATAACTATCTTATCGCCGTGAGCCTTACCCTTTAAGAGGTCTGTATTTAAATTTTAAAGTTCATCTACCCTCTGTTTAATATTATGACTGAGGAAATAAATTTACGATGATAAATAATGCTGCCAAGAAGCCATCACTGTGTCAAATTAACCAATATCCAAAGTCTATAGATAATAATATAAACGATGATAGAATGTAAATAGAACATGTGCGAACTTACCCTTTGAGCCATAAGTGCGGCTCACACACTCGTGCTATATCCTCCCTTGATGTCCTATATTTACACTACAGACTCTAACACTGGACTCACAGTAAATCGCAGTGATGTCCCTTTGGTCCAAACTGTTCCAAGAGCCTGTCAAATACATGGAAATTGTCATACAGAGTAAATGTTTCACTTTGTTCACATATACCGCCAGTTCTATCCCACTTAAACATGTACTGTGTCTTAACGTAGGCCCATTCCTCCACGCCTTGTCAATCAACTTAAGTTACTATAGGAAGTTATAATATATGGGCTGTCAGCTTAAGCCAGCCCCCGATTCAGCTTTATGCGATCCGATCGACGGGGTGTGCTAAGATCCGACTCGTCGTCATTTCAAAAACAAGTCGTACATTAATGTCAAAATTTTGAAATAAATATGAAAACCCCATAAGTGCTTTAGATAGCCCCGATCTATCTGTATGAACGACCCACCACAAAACAAACGCTGCCGATGTGACTGGGATAAGTAGGTCGGCCATAGAGATATTTATATACATAACAGCATTTGCTTCTCAGCTGAGCCGTCTTAACTGAATAAGATGGGCATATGAATGTATATTTCGGTAAATCATGGAGTTTCCAGTAATTATGGTTTGTTTACTATAACATATAAATCATATCTATTCGGATAGTCCTTGTAATAATAATAATAATAATAATAATAATAATAATAATAATAATAATAATAATAATAATACGACTAAAATAAGATTAAGAATAAGAAAAATAAAGAAATTAAGTAAACAATGTTCAAGATAAATAGCTATATAGGATTTTAGGAAATTGTTTTTTTTTCTATAAATTAACAAAATGTTAAATGGGAATTTTTCAGTCTTCAATGTGCAGTCTTCAACGTTCAATGTGCTATGTCTAAATAATAAGTCTATGTATTTTTGGGAAATGGTATAAAACGTAATGATATTTACATAAAGCGCACCTTACTTGATTAGCTCTGACCGACTGGACAGTATTATATCACTGTGTTTTACTATCCAGGCTGACAGATTGATCTTTTTGTGATATATTTAAAATCCAAGATAGTAAACTTATTTCAGGTTCAACTGTCTTAGACAGATAGTGAATTAATGACAGATCTGGGGCATTATGTAGGGTTTTCTACAGTGGTACATTCACGCAGTGATCAGCGTTATGACACACCATCACAAGCGCACTAACTGGAACAGTCAAACCACGCCCCCAAGCCCCGCCCACTTTCAATTATTATGGCTAAGGCTTGAGGCATGACCAATCGACAAAAGACGCTCCAGGGTAGAGATGTGAATAACTTTTTTTTCTGAATTTTGGTTTATTTGTAATGGATGTCACTTAATCCCCTCTAGCTAGTCATTTTACACAAAAGAATCAATGATTAATAATAGATATTTTTTGGTGAAAATATGATAAGTTTTGTTTTCAGAGAATATTTCGATATACATCTGAAGCATGTAACTGTTATCACAGTCATGATTTGACATAAATTGTGAATGAATGAAATCAGATAAGCAAATATATTCCTACTAGTGTATTCTAAATAAAGCACCATATAAAAGACATAGTCATGTGGTATTGACAAAATTAGATGTTTTGTTTACACTTTTAATGAAAATAAAACATCCATTTTATCCTATGAACATAAAAACTTTTCAATACATAAATTTATTCCTTTTTATAACAAAATTACTTGAAAATCGTCTGTATTATCATACATTGTATTTAAAAAAAACCCCTAATTTCATAAATAGTAAACAGTATCTTCTCAGATCTATTCACAATGCACCTAAAGTGATTGTACCTTCATCATTTTGCGATAAATCTATTTCACTAAGATTATTTCCATATTTTTTCCTAAATAAAACTTAGCCATTGAGCTGAGATATTTCATGTTCTTTACCCACTTTTAAAACCGTCACGCTTTTAGAGGAGGCTACATTATTATGTAAATCACTGGGTCGGTATGCGAATGCACGGCGTAGCAATGGCAAAATTCAGTTTACGATTTCATTATTGAAAATTGTAAAGCTTTGAATACTTTAGAATATTTAGTGATGTCTTTTTAATCGATGACATTAATTCTGGAACACCTTCATTACCATTTTGTTAAACAGATATCAAATCATAGCAGAGAAGCTGTACAGAAAATTAATTTGGCCCGTTTAGTACAGATATTTTTATCAAGAAATTAACATATAAAAATACATGTTATCAATTGATAAAATCATTAAAAATTCATAATAGACATTGCAGAAAATTTGCATATCTAGCTCGGGATCTTTGTGTTCGAAAATTCATGTATAGTAAACATGCGAAGAAAATGTATTTTGTTGGTTTTCCGGTGTAAAGAATACTACGAGAGCGGCGATGCTCGGAGTTTAGTTTATGTATTGGAATATGAATAACTCTCTGACAATTGGAGTTGACCGGATAAAACCGGAGAAACATACAGGATAGGAAATTAAATTGACATCGACCGGTTTTCGATTGCAAGGACATAGCAAAAAAAAAAAAAAGCGTGGATTCCTAATGCTGTTAGATTAATTTCCCCTCTCGCTGTTTCTCGCTGGGACCGAGATCCACGACGTTAATTGGATTGCAATCCGGGCGATACCCCGTTCCTGAGATAACCAACTCAACTTTGGCTGCCTACATGACCCCCTGTATTATAGAATAATATTTTCATAATGCACGATGGAAATCACCTTAGCTTGCGAAGGACTCTGGAAAAAAATGCAATTTGGCATGGAAATAGCCTGATAATTATTAAGTAATATGAGACGATATATATCGCGAGACATCAATCATTTTCCAGGAATAATCGGCAAAAGAAAATGGGAAAATTCCTCCGCCGACTCATTTTGTCCGAGACTATTTTCGATTTTCATTATTTTCTCCTCGTTTTAAATTTTATCCTTGTCACGAAACACGATTGATTTGATGTTATATTTCGATATGGAATTTATAATCAAATACATTGTAACAGTATTTTCCATGAGTTTCCCTTAGTCAGGTTCATTTCTCTCCGTCCCGTCGGGATCGTGTTTACAGTATGGGCCGTATAGATGACGGAGAAAAAACAAACATATTTCACGTTGATACATTTATCAGGGTTATTTTGGCAGGACTTGTTTACTATTGTGTAACCTGTCATGGGGCAGTGATGGCTAAAATGATAACAAATGCGAAACGGATACTTAAGGTCAGATGAGGTCAACGAGTTACATATTATATAACAGCGACGGAAAAGAAAGGTTACTTATAGTACCAAAATTCATACCCAAATAAAGAAAGCTAGGCTCATCGTGCATACGAGTGGTGGAATTAGGCTGCTTGGTAATAAGGAAAACTATCCTTAAAACCGTTTATCATAACAAACTTAGATTAGAGATACCTTGTATAATTGTACAATTAAATTAAAAGTAATGATTTTCTAACATTCATAAATGAAGCTGTTTCATTGTTATTTTATTTTTTATTACAGAAAATAATCATTCTTAATAATAACAAAATAATTATTTCTAGGAAAGACACATCACATACATGTTTTTATCATGGAAAAAAAAACTATTTAGGAATGTTTGAGTGTATCAAAACTGTTATGGCTTGCACAGTCTCTTCTGATTTAGTTTATGTATACCAATTAAAATGTTTATATGACATGAATGCGGGCCGGCATTCGTTTCCTTCCTCACATCATCGAGAGACAAGTGTTGGCTTTCTAGCGTCAATTCAGGGGATGGCCATTTGGACGCGAATTTTGTATGTATGAGATGCAGAAATGACGCTGTTCATATCCCATAGGACGCATGGAAGCCCCGCGTGTAAACTTAAATTACGAAATGAATACCACTTCCCTTGATTTTGCGCCGAATGTGAATATTTCATTACAATATAATAAACTGCTATACTATTTCATTAGCACAACAGAAAGAAACAATGCAATTTATTTATTTTTCATTCCTCCATTCTTTTCATGATAGTGTGACTTCTTTTTTATACTCATACTGTCATTTTCTTAATTTTTCTCTGACTATCGGAGGGTCTATCCGAGGATATATCTGTCTGTCTGTCTGTGGGTCTGCAAAACCATACAACCTGCCCCTTGGGGTATTTGTTATTTATTTATTTATTTATTTATTTGTTTATTCATTTATTTATTTATTTATTTATTATTATTTTGTCCAGTCTTCAACATCAGTGTTATGTCTTTAAATTCCTCTTATTACAGTGTTTTAGACGGCATTTCTATAAAAGAAAAAACCGAAGACATCTGACAAAGCTGTTTGACACAAATCACCAAGTACCTGCACAAAAAATTGATAAAAACCATTCACAAAAACTGAAATAAACGTCCAAATATTTTCATGTAAAACATATGTATTAAAGGTTATGCAACGTGTAGAATAAAGCTTTTTCTTATCTTTTTTATAATTAAACTGCTGTGTTCAATGCATTTTGCTTTTGTTTAGATCGATTGTGAGTATTACATCAGTATTAATAAACGATCGTCTTGTGTACTTGTCCTTTTGTCCACCTCTCTCAAGTAGTGTCTCGGACATTTAGTGCCACCAAAATCTGGTTTCACAGCTTCCCCACAAAGTAAGTCAATCAATCTCGCTAATGAAATGAAACCCCACTAATGCTGTAATACACCATATACCACCAAATATAATAAGGCACTGCTTTATTAAATCCCAAGCCTTATTTATCCTGGCGTCTTCACGTCGCCTATAGTAAGAGGAAAACAGACGAAATAAGCATCAATTTCTAGTATATCTGTAAATTTCATCAGACACAGTCTTGGACAGCTTAACAATGAAATAGACAGGGCATGTGTAATAAAAATAGGAAAATTCTGTTTAAAACACTGCCCAGATGGCATTATGACGTTTTTATGAATATATGTTTTGTCATGAACTATACGTATTATTTTGAATCGCGGATGGGGTTCAGGTCGGGTCTTTGAGCACTTACATATCTAATGACAAAGTGATGAAGTACATATTTTTATTCGAAAATTTTAATAATGGAATTGCAATTGATTTTCTTTATTCTCAAGTTATATGTTGAAAACAGGAGTATTTATACTCAGTGAAAAAAATTTTGTGCGTAATATTAAGACAAAAATATTAATTTAATATTTTGTAATTTCAAAGGGATGCATAAAATGGGTTTCATAGAACACAGAAGTTCTCTAGCAAGAAATATAATGTCTGGAGGAAAAAATCAAACTACGCACTTCCAGTTAACGCAGCTCAATGACTGTCATATTGTACATTCATGATTCAGATTTTAATCTCCAAGTGCCAATACCAAAGTTGACCCTTTACTATAGGGTCGTCCACCATTCCTCCATCTCGCAAATGAAAATCTATAATTTAGTGACTTCCGAACGCTATTGTGTCGCGTATCTGTAAGGGAGTGTAATTGAAATTTTCCTATGCCTTTTCTGTATTCGTCATCTACGACAGAGCTTTTTTCATTTCCCTCGCTTTCGGCGAAGATCTCTTCGTTCCATCACTAATAGATTTCGGTAGATAAAAAGGCACAAAATGCGGACCAATTCCAGAATTTGTATGCCCTATTTATTCTTAATACAAAACCAACTATGGTTGAATACCCCGTAAATACAGTCATCAAATAGATAAAATATAGTCATCTTATAGATAATATAGCCATCTTATAGATAAAATATAGACTTACAGATAAAATATAGTCATAGATAAAATAAAGTAGTTTTATAGATATAATTCTAGTACACTCGTCGTATAGATACCAGTACACTCATCTTACAGATAGAATACAGTCATCTTAAGGATGAAATAAATACATTCTTCGTCTTCTAGATAATACTCTTATAAACTTTTTCACACCACAAACTTTACCTATGTACATTTAACAAAATTATATTATAATATATATATATATATATATATATATATATATATATATATATATATATATATATATATATATATATATATATATATATATATATATATATTACAGTTTACAGTTTGAAAAACCCCCTTTGATCTATATTATGAATTTATGAATAAACTGGTTCCTTTATGATTTCACTTCTTCAAATGAATTATTTTTTACTTATCAAAAATGAAATATGATAATAACATTAACGCAAGCTTTAACAAAATTTGACAAGTTAGGCCAAACAGGAGACACAGTAGGATAAACCGTTCAATTGTTCCTATCAGTTTGTAGAAATTAGGCCCACAAGCGCATTAGAAAAATAGAAATCCTGTTAGAAATTATCCCTGCTTTGTAATTTATGCAAATATTGCATAATTTACTGATCAGAGATAGCGATGTATGTAAGTTTACGTGTAATGTATATTTTCGACAAGCGATGTCAAAGCATACCCTCAGGTTCATATATCAGCAGAATTTTAAATGCGCTATAATTTTGATGCATTTAACAGTACATTAAGAAAACAATTATAGCTACCCTGAAGAGAAAGCCCTCAATACATTAATCACAGTAACGCCTATAAATCAGAGAAAATCATTTGCCGACATTCAATTTGCCATTCTCTATTATCCGTCTCTATACTTTGCGCTCGTTCATACGGTAAATACATTTTGCAAGTATATTCTTCCATAATGCATATGTCAACATATTTATGTTGATATCTGAAAAGACTTATTATCAATCTACCTTTTTGATAAAAATATTTGTATTTTAATCTTTCGTCAGAAATAAAAAAAAAATATACAGCGTGAGAGCTAAGATTATTATAAACAGAATTCTAATATATGTTTATAAATAAAATAAAACTTATGAATTAATTTTCCGTACAGTTTGTTCAGTGTCTCGTTCTCACGATGCATTTTGCAATATACTTCCAAAATATTAATGCTAATCCGAAAATGAAGATAAATTTCCGGAAGTGTAAGCGACACAGAAAATAATTGTATGTGCTGCACAAATGACTTCTCTATACTCGTACAATAAAATTTCAAGAGATTTAATTTCCAAAGAGGCTTATTTTGTAGTTGGTTTGTTATACTCAGCGGGCACACAGCGCTCTCCAGATTTGTTCATTTTAGACGGAAACATAAAACGGCCGTATTTGTCTGACCAGGACATACACAATGGACGAGCTTTTATCAAAGTAAACAGCATAAAAGTCAAACAGATAATACTCTGAACAGAAGAAACTTGGAACTCCAACGCTAATGCTGTTCATTTTCCAAAAACATAACAACAACGGGAAATGCACTTAAAGACAAGACCGACCTTCCGAAAATACGAGAGTTTTCTTCTACAAGACCTCACGGGTCTCAGTTAATACAGATGATTATGGTTTGATTTGTTTTTATTAAAATGTCTAACTTTCGATTGAAAGATAGTAAATCAATTTAAATGATATCCAGTAGATATAAAAGCTAGCGATAATAATAATTTACTCGAGATAATAATAATGTAATTAAAAATAAAGGTAATACTCAATAGAAATAATACTCAGTTTTGTGTTTAGTTAATGATGGTGTATATAATAAATACTGTAATAAAATAGAATATTTGAATTAAACATTTAAAACGAAATCTGTGGTAAGAAATTAAACGCCTCAAGTTAACGCCAGAAAAAGGTAAGAAAATTATTTTATCGTCCATCTTGCTATTTTATCCAAAAGACTTGTAATTATTCTGAATTTGCGAATGTATAAAATTTAACCCCACAGCAGCAATTATATGAAATATAAGTCTTGCTGTTGCTACACGATATCATTCGGACCGACAGTTGAAAATCCCCTTACACGTTTTGGGTTCTGTGTGTAGAAACGCACGGCCATTATTAAATGGGGCAGAAAATAAACACAAGAATTTCTCTCTCGCTTTCCCCTCGTCCCAACCTTTTGTAAGATTTATCAGTCAGATCTGTAAATGAAACCGGTTCCATTTCAACGAGATCGTTGTTATTTTCAACTCTAAATAAAACGAAATATTGAATTTCATAACAGAGAATATGCGATGTCGGGGTATATAGGTATATACAGAGGGAATTCTGAAGAATGGTTGTTCTTGCTTAAATTTACCTATTTATTCATCTACATACCGCTAAATGAAACGTTATCAAAGATTAAATAGAGTAAAGCACGCATAACATTGTGTAGAAAAGCTACTGCTCGCCGTAGCTCGGAAACGCATTCATAGAAAAGAAATGTGTAGGTACTCGATCATCTTATCACGATATAGCTAGCAAAACCATCGCTTACCTCGGGTGACAGCGCTCATAAAATCTGATCCCAGTGTGTAACTTTCCACTCACTTTTAGAGAGAATGTATTATATCTAAACTTCAAAACAAGTAAAATCCTACATGAAAAGTGAATGGCACTATGTTAATGTCCATCTTCTCGTGAAATCGTTTCGAAGTTTGTTTTGGTAAATTTCTTTAAGTTTAGTAATCAACTAGAATTGATGACTGACATCTCTCAAAACGAAAACTCAAAGATGTAGGTCTCCCCAATTTACTGGAATCCAACCCACAATAAATCATCAAGTTTTCAAAACTTTACTTCGGCTTGTCTCATCCAATAGAAGGGATGTAACTCGTACACAGGCATGTCTGAATCTGACGCTCAGATTGAGTTGAAAGGTCACATGCGGAGGTCGCCTTTGATAGTAGTTCACTTCCTCACTCGTTCATATTAATGTATTACTTGTATATACCTGTTTGAAATTTATCTTTTCATTTACGAACCATCTCTATTTGCAATGGCCAAATAACAAAATCTACACACTTAAGAAATAAATATTCAACGTAAAACAGACAAACCAAAACAAAACTAAAAATACACGTATTGTTTAACAACATATAAAATTATTTATCTAAAACATACTTAGTTCGTATGTTTAAAATTTCCAAAAATAGAAGAAGAAAGTCCCGCCCCGAATTTTTCATCCGAAAGACATTGATCTTGGAGTTTAATGAAGGCGTCCGATTATTTACACGTCCCGAGTGACGGCCACTAGTGTAGATTTGACACATTCGCCAGCACGTTGTCAGCAGTACTTGTTCAACGTCATGCTAACACACAAGGGGTCCCGAGGGAGTTTCAATTGATATGTTTATTTTTCTATCAAATTTCATAAGAATGAATCGGATATCCATATGCTCAGGGAAAGAATTTTTGTTTGATTTGTTGGTTATTTTTTCTTATTTATAGTGATACATACATGTTTCTTCTCTCTTAATATTGACAAAATATAAGTTTTCTTCTTACCTGTATGATAGAGACGTGTAGTCATATAAGACAATTTTAAGGTTATAAAAATCAAGAAGGTGTATAGCAAATTCAATGGTTTAAATTATTTAGAATTAAAGAAAATTATGTAATATGAATAATTACACAAACATTGGTATAAAACTTTGTATCAGAATATAAATATTAATATTCATAAACACACACACCTATTATCTATAGCGATACAGTTTCTATACTATATCAAATATAATATTAATAATAATAATAATAATAACAATAAAAGTAATTATATGATAATAATATCTTACATTTATTATTATTATTATTATTATTATTATTATTATTATTATTAATATTATTATTATTATTATTGTTGTTGTTGTTGTTGTGGTTGTCGTCGTCTCATCGTCATCATCATTCATCATCAATATTATTATTAGTATTATTAATAATACTATTATTATTATTATTATTATTATTATTATTATTATTATTATAATTATTATTATTATTATTACTACTACTACTACTACTACTACTACTACTACTACTACTACTACTACTACTACTACTACGTTTTTATTGTTCAGAAGTGAAGAAGACATTTTTTCAGTTTTGAGAATTCAAAATCAAAATATCAGAGACAACAACAACGACGATAATAATAATAATAATAATAATAATAATAATAATAATAATAATAATAATAATAATATTAACTACATATGACTAATATATATATATATATATATATATATATATATATATATATATATATATATATATATATATATATATATATATTAGTCATATATATATATATATATATATATATATATATATATATATATATATATATATATATTAGTCATATAGATATATATATAGTAAATAAATACACAAATTTAGCACATATGGGATCGTTATATCAAGTGATGCTCTATGCCATTGATGACGCCGTGCTACATGCACACATACTGTCAATTTTGAATAACTAAAAGTGAGTATATGACAAGCAGAGTATGACTAGTAGAAGGTGACAAGTATAACATGGCTAGTAGAACAATTCTAGAAGAACATGACTAGTAGAAAATGGTTGGTTGGTTGATTGGTGTTTTACGTCGCATTCAACAATATTTCAGTTATATCGCGACATGGAAGCAGGAGGTTACCAACCTCTTAAACATAGTGGCGCAACCCGGGAATCGAACCCGGATCGTCGGCGCCGCAAGCCAAGCGCTTAACCACTACACCACGCCTGCCCCTAGTAGAAAATGGCTAGTAGAATATGACAATATGTATGTATATATACACACACATATATACTAAAAGAAAAGATTTTAAAATTAAAAATAAAACATAAAATAAAATAGAACAAGGGATTAGTTTTACATAATATCATTATATTAGAGATTGTCTGTACATTGTGGTAAGTTAGGAAATCGTATGTTATTCTGAAAATCGAAAAGAATTCGACATGTTGGATAGAAACATTTTCGGGACCGAAAAAGATGTGTATTTCTCTTCAGCCTTCATTATAAAGAAATGGATTCCATATTTGTTTGAGTCTAACTTTTAAAACAAAAATAAATGTTCTCATGTTATATCACTGACAGCATCAGAAAATGGGTTTTATCACGTAAAATTTCATTTATATTGTAATGCCTTCGTTGGAGAAATACATACAAAAAGGAATCGTACATGCAATGTTGATTCAGCTGATACTGTTAGGGGGAATTCGAACCGCCGACCGTCGCTCGAAAGATCTCGTAAACTTATGACGATAATTTTTGTTCAGTATTCATACAGGGCATTAATTAAATACCCAGATACAGTAATCGGAAATAATTGAACCCGCATCATGAAAATTGACCTCGATGATCATCTCCCTCACAAATGGAAAGAAAAAAAAAAGATTTATGGTATAATTTCTAATATATGAAGAAAAATATGGTAATAATATACGAAGTCAAATGTGAAAAAGAAATAAGATACCCTGAAAGTACATTCCAAACAGCGGAACAAATCCTCTTTATACAGAATAGCTCAGAATGTACAGGAGAAGTTTTCTAGTGTTACTGTAGGCAAGACACCTTAGTTGGAGTTAGACATAATTAAACCCCGGTAAATTGGTATTTATTTCGCCAACATATCTAATTTAATCCAACCCCGTTCATTCTATCATCGGTCATGCAGGCATCCTAATTATTCTGCAGTATGGGTCCATCCGTGTATATTAAGGCGGTCATTAACTGACCAAACATTTGTTTATAATTTGGACATTTATCATAAACAAAGATAGTGGGATAATCAGATTGCTTTCGCCAGGTGCTCAGCCGATAATGTTTGTGTCCGAAACATCGCTTTTCTTTTTCGTTTCCTAATTAGAGTCGTAGAAATTATTTTGATTCATTAAAATTATCTTTGTTCGTGTGTGTGTATGTTGTGCATGTGTGTGAGAGAGAGGTGTATGATTTTATTATTATTTTTGGTTTATGTGTTTGTGTGTGTTTATTTCTCTATATTCTGTATACAGACTACTTATAAAGTCTAAAGATAATAACCATCACTCAGTCAAGAACTTTTTGTAGAATTCGATATGCTCATTTGCTTTTTCTACAAGTTTGAAAAATGAGTAATGGTACTGTAATATAGTGTTTTATCGTAACTGATTTCAGACGTACGTGTTGTTATTTGTATAGCCTATACATGTTTCTGTATTCACGTTAATAACACACGGTTTTTGTTCTGAAATAATCATTAAAGGATTTTACAATGTACTGTTAGTTTTTTTTTATTTAGCTTTTTTTATTCATTAGTATTTTAAAGGATTTTTTTTTCAAACTGTCGATAGTGACATCGATATGTGCACTTTTTATAAACAAAAACAATAGGTTAAAACGGAATATTTGTTATCTTCGATCGACATGAAGCATGAATACAACAAAGGTTTTATCATACACACAGTAACATAAGTAAGGGATTGCTGCAGGAAGACCAAATTGTTATACAAGCCGTGAAAACGAAAACAAGGTACTTGTGTTACGTAATCAGCTCTATCACATGGTTTTGATCCAGGTCCAGCGGGAGATACGAGTAATTATTCCTTCGACCCTCTCGGTCTCCACAGTGTGTCGCGCTTGTCAAATCTTGCCACGCAGTGACAATGTAGAACACCACAAACAGCAAAGGACGCCGTCATCATACTTAGAGAAATATGGTATACAATGCCGTCTACAACAAACAACAAACGATGCCGTCAACATACCTAGAAAAATATGATATACAATGCCGTCTACAAAAAACAACAAACGACGCCGTCAACATACCTAGAGAAATATGGTATACAATGCCGCCTACAACAAACAGCCAACGACGCCGTCAGTATATACCTAGAGAAATATGGTATACAATGCCGCCTTCAACAAACAGCAAACGACGCTGTCAGTATATACCTAGAGAAATATGGTATACAATGTCGCCTACAACAAACAGCAAACGACGCCGTCAACATACCTAGAGAAATATGGTATACAATGTCGCCTACAACAAACAGCAAACGACGCCGTCAACATACCTAGAGAAATATGGTATAATGCCGCCTACAACAAACAGCAAAAGACGCCGTCAACATACCTAGAGAAATATGGTATACGATGCCGCCTACAACAAACAACAAACGATGCCGTCAACATACCTAGAGAAATATGGTATACAATGCCGCCTTCAACAAACAGCAAACGACGCTGTCAGTATATACCTAGAGAAATATGGTATACAATGCCGCCTACAACCTAGAGAAATATGGTATACAATGCCGTCTACAACAGAGATCAAACGACGCCGTCAACATACAAAGAGAAATATGGTATACAATGTCGTCTACAACTAATAGCAAACGACGCCGTCAACATACATAAAGAAATATGGTATACAATGTCATCTACAACAAACAACAAACGACGCCGTCAACATACCTAGAGAAATATGGTATACAAGGCTGTCATCAACAAACAGCAAACGATGCCGTCAACATACTTAGAGAAATGTGGTATACAATGTCGCCTACAACAAACAGCAAACGACGCTGTCAGTATATACCTAGAGAAATATGGTATACAATGCCGCCTACAACCTAGAGAAATATGGTATACAATGCCGTCTACAACAAAGATCAAACGACGCCGTCAACATACCAAGAGAAATATGGTATACAATGTCGTCTACAACAAACAGCAAACGACGCCGTCAACATACATAAATAAATATGGTATACAATGTCATCTACAACAAACAACAAACGACGCCGTCAACATACCTAGAGAAATATGGTATACAAGGCTGTCTACAACAAACAGCAAACGACGCCGTCAACATACCTAGAGAAATATGGTATACAAGGCTGTCTACAACAAACAGCAAACGACGCCGTCAACTACCTAGAGAAGTATGGTATACAAGGCTGTCTACAACAAACAGCAAACGACGCCGTCAACATACCTAGAGAAATGTGGTATACAATGTCGCCTACAACAAACAGCAAACGACGCCGTCAACATACCTAGAGAAATATGGTATACAATGCCTTCTATGAACAAGAATGAATACAAAAGAGTTCAGCACGGAAACGTTAAAACAACTTATCCTAACGAAGGGGGTTAACTGGGGAGGAAAAAGGATTTGAATTTTAATGAAAGGGAGGGGTGCAATTTGCTGAACCACATTTTTTACCAAATTGATAAGGCTTTAGTGTGGAATATTGTACACAACGTTCATTGATACTTGATATACTTGATATACATTTATATGAATTATTTCTTGGCCATGTTGACTTCGTTGACTTTGTCTTCTGTTCAACTCTAATAACCTATCTTTCCCCGTCTCTTCGTGGTCTGGATACATTTGTATGATATTTAAAAACTTCGGTATCGTAACATACAAGTGCAAAATCATTTTATACAAAATGTTAAGAATATAAAAATCTTTCTTTTTTTGAAAATACATGGTATTTGATCGACTTATAAGTGCATAGTATAATTGACAAATTCTTAAGGGTACGTGGGGGTGGGTTGGTTGCAGGTGATCCGACCCCTTCTATCTGTCACTGGATACTAATTCCGTGTCATTATTACAGCGGGACTTAAAGCTAATTTTTCTGTATTTACGACAGCTTGGTTACTATAAGAACAGAGTTCAGCATCACTTTCAGAGTGTTTGTCGTCGTATGGCACCATTAAATTCGGAATTTTCTTCCATTTTATAATGACCCTCTCCACTCCGGGTTCTACCTACTCACAATCACTCACTGAGGGAGTTCAATATTTCTTGCAATTGATTCACTTTTTTTTATTCATTCAACATGATAGTCTTTGGTTTACCATAATAATATATCCACATATTCCTGTTTTACATAGTACATTGGGGTTTTTTTGTTTGTTTTTTTTTTTCATTTTCTTGAAATAAAGAAGGGGCATTTTTCCTCTCTTCATTTCAATACATATGAAGCAAAATATGTAAAAAGGTGCCAATTTACAAGTTAATTTACCCAATTTTTTTTGGGGGGGGATTTGGATTTTTGTTTATTTATTTATTTATTTATTTCGGGTTTGTTTTGTTTTTGTTAGGGTTTTTTTTATTGTTTTTGGTAAATTTGTAAGTAAAATAAGCATCAAAACTTGACTAGTATTCACTGGACTGGTGATTTATAATAATAGAACATGTAATAATAATAATAATAATAATAATAATAATAATAATAATAATAATAATAATAATAATAATTATAATAATAATAAAATTTAAGAATACAACACACTATTACTAAAACAACATGTAGAACTACAATGTCTCAAAATAAAATATCATAGACTCGGGATCAGGATTACGGGACGGAGACTCTCCACTCGGGATCATGATTACTGGACGGAGACTCTCTACTCGGGATCAGGATTACGGGACGGAGACTCTCCACTCGCGATCAGGATTACGGGACGGAAACTCTCTACTCGGGATCAGGATTACGGGACGGAGACTCTCCACTCGTGATCAGGATTACAGGACGGAAACTCTCCACTCGGGATCAGGATTACTGGACGGAGACTCCCCACTTGGGATCATGATTACAGGACGAAGACTCTTTACTCGGGATCAGGATTACGGGACGGAGACTCTCCACTCGGGTTCAGGATTACGAGAGAGAACATTACGGAAGGGAGACTCTCCACTCGGGATCATGACCACGGGACGGAGACTCTCCACTCGGGATCATGACTACGGGACAGAGACTCTCCACTCAGGAGCATGACTACGGAGGAGAGACTCTCCACTCGGGATTATGACCACGGGACGGAGACTCTCCCCTCGGGATCATGACTACGGGACGGAGACTCTCCATTCGGGATCATGACTACGGGACGGAGACTCTGCAAAATTGATTCTCTTTCAAAATTACTGGTAGTAGATTCGCCACCCAGGACCAGAATCACGGGAGGGCGACCCTACCCTCGGGATCAATATTGCGGGAGGGAGACTGCTCGGGAATGGAGCCTTTTACCTCGGGATCAGGATTACGGGAGGGAAACTGTCCACTCGAGATCAGGATCACGAGAGGGAATACTACGGGAGAGAGACTGTCCACTCGGGATCAAGATTACGAAAGAGAAGATTACGGGAGGAAAACTGTCCACTGGGGATCAGGATTACGAGAGAGAAGATTACGGGAGGGAAACTGTCCACTCGGGATCAGGATTACGAGAGGAAGACTTTCAACCCGAAATTAGTATTACTTCTATTCAGCATCAGGATTACGGGGAGAGGGAATGTGACTCTCCACTCAGGATCAAGATAGCATTAGGAAAACTCTTCGCTTAGGATCAGGATTAGATATATTATTATCCTAGTGCGATCAGTACGACAGAGTTTTAGGCACCGTCAGCTGTCTAATCTCTTTATATGAGAAATCACATGTGAAATGTTGTCATTAATAAAGCCCAACCTGTTACTGCCTCATCAAGGCGCCTGCAGCAAGAGCCAATATGCTGCATTACTTGAGGGCTAACGTGCATTTGGTATTAATGTGATACATATAATTCGACGAACAAAATTATAATTTCCTAAATTCCACAGAATTTTATTATTCAAATGAACAGAACACCGCTGTTACATTTAATAGATTCAAGTAGATAGCTAAATTATATTGTTGTTTTCCAATACACTGCTGAAGACTGATTTCTCTAACTTTCTCCAACACTATTATTTATTCTTTTTGATGTTTTGTGGGTACCAGTATTTGATTTGTGGTCTTCGTATTCTGTCACATTTCCTGTGTATCAAACTGAGTTTTAATTATCTGAATCAGAATATTTTCGGTGTTTACAAATATTGTGTACTGTTCTTAATTTGAAAGAATTTATGCTAATAAGCATAATGGTGACAGATTTAAGTCACATGTCTGTGTGTTGACTCCAGACTTAAGTAACATATTTATATGATCGCTAATTCATAGTTCAGTCTTACTCATTTCTGTAGGTTTTCCCGTGTTATTAACTCATTTATTAATTGTGTGGGGATATGCATTTATTAAATGTGTGGGGATATGCATTTAGTTGTAATTTCATAAAGTAATATTTTACGTTTATATTCATTTTTAATATCAGTATGAACAATCAAGGACTGAAGCGTGAAATCGCGGAAATACAAATCAATCATGTGTATAATGCCTATAACAAAATAATATGGTCGGATTGTTACGATGTAGTCACGTGACAGAACTCGTGGTCAATCGCTGATCAGCCTGACACTTAGTATTCAATTATTAAATAGGAGACATAAATATCTCCAAAACCTGTATCACTATAACGGCCTCAATGACAACGTGTGTTTATAATTACACCGACTCGGCTTTTGATGACTTCGTGCTCGAGGTTTATCATAACTTAAATCCTGCACGCAATGTTCATGAGCACATCACGTCAAGAGTTACAGCCCTTAATTTCAAAACCGTGTCGTGATTAATTCTTCAAAGGATAGTAAGAACCTGTACATGTGACATTGATGGGTAAATGATAGCATTGGTAAAGCAAAATCAAAAATCCTGTCAGGCTTATCACGTGATATCAATACTTTTGGTGTCCATGGTAAAAGTGCACTAAAATTCTTTGTTTCATTGGCTATAACACACTTGGAACTGCTAGTCCGTTACTTCTTTATCAAAGGATATTCATTCAAAGAAATAAGTGAATGTATAAAGTCTCTTTGAAAAGTGACTTTGATTTATAACGAACTGAATGCTGCTCGAACCAGCGACCTTCCGCTCCGGGTCCGGCGCCATAAACTGAGAATATACTTAAGTCAAATATTTCATTTTAATTTATTCCATTATCAAACGTCCAAATAAATTTTAATGCAGAGTGGTTTAATTCTATTGATCAGTAAAATAAAACTCCCAGTTATTAATTCATTGATGAACAGAAGAATATGAAATTATGACCAGTATATTCTCAGTTTATAGCGGCGGACCCTGAACACTTTACAGTGTTAATTGCGACAGTCTAGGATGGACACGCGTGTGGTTCAAATTATACATACGATTATGATCGGTATCATTATCCCCCCAATCCAAGAATATTGGTTAAAATATTGTGTCTATTAATCAACTGACAAATTTGAAATACACATTGCTGTTTACTGGAAATTTTACATATGTCGACGATATGATTACAATAATTAAACAACATTGAGATGTATCTTCTTATTGTCATTAAAAGAATAAAAAATGAAAGTTTTACACTAATGCAGTGGAACTGCAAGACAATCCATGTAATACCTCCCAAGTATTGGCCCAAAAGAATTCTATTTTCATACATTGTTCTTTTTCTGAATTTTAAATGATCCATACATTTAATAATAATAATAATAATAATAATAATAATAATAATAATAATAATAATAATAATAATAATAAAAACAACAACAATAATATATATATATATATATATATATATATATATATATATATATATATATATATATATATATATATATATATATATATAATAATAATAACTTAATTATAACAATCTATACTAAATATATCTAAGTTCATTTCTTTCTGACACTTTTCTTTTTACATAAATTTTAAATGCCCGAAATAGAACAATAAACGTAAGCTATAAGTATATTTCATATTATACCACCCAACCTGTTAGTAATGAAATTATTAAAACATACGCGTCACTGACGAAATAAATATATTATGATGTGGACATTCCTAACCAAAGAACTTTATCCACAGAAGGGACGTCCTTGAATTATTGCATATATCTTGAGAAAAGAAAGGAATGGAGTACATACATATCTTTGTCAATATTAGCATGACAATTTAAAAATTCGTTTCGCGAAAATAAGATAATTGCAATTAACATCATAAAATAACCCAACAATACAAGCTTATGCTATGCATCTCTGGCCTGATTAGATGTAAAAAAAAAAAGAAATATGTATGAACATTCCCTAATATAAAGAAACTAGTCTAATTTACAGTCACATAAATAATTCAAACCCGTTTTATATACATTTGTTGACTACCTGACAAAATTCTGAGAGATACAAAGAGAAATTGATATCAAGATATCATTCGGTGTAAAGATATAAAAAACTGATTTATGTGACGTGCCAAAGAAATTCTGAAATGTCTAATTTCAATACGTCTAATTACTATGGTAATTATTTTCCTGCATAATATCTCGAATGGTGTGTAAATGGCGGTAAAAGGAGGTTTTGAAGAAAGAAATGATGTTTCTTTATTACGAAAAGAATTAAGAAAGTATTGTATTGACGCTTTATTAATTAATGATGTCTCTGGTAATATTTACATGCATACCGTCTGTACATATTTTGCATGAAATTTTTACATTTGAATGTTTTAAAATGGTCTTTTAAAAATCATCTTAATCTAATTTAATATCAGAAACTAATTCGCTGGTGATGTAATATGATGTTTTGTATTGAATCGTTACTTCTTCATGCATAAGAATATAATTAATATTTCGTTAAAAGGATTTTTAATTTTCGTCATGGTCGCGATCTTTCTTTGCTCTAATAGTAAGTCGCAAATAACTAGAAATTATACAGTGATAAAGGTCTATAAATGTTGTGATATATATTTCGTATATACTGTCACCTGGCAAAGGAGAATTATTAAGTTCCGCCACAAGTCGCAAAGTATATGTGTAAGTTTGCTTATCAAACAGGGCATCATGTAGAATATATCAACATGAAAACATTCAGTATACTTCTAGGCCTCTGGCGAATTTTTCTCATATATTTCCGAAATAGGCATTGTTTATAACATGGTGAATACATATAATAAACGTAACCCCTGACTTCACACTTATGGAATTATCTTGTTGACGAATGCGAGAAATAAGTGAACATTTCATAGCAATTAGTAGATAAACGGAAACAAACGACATAACACAAAATATATGCACACTATTCTAGCTCTTGTGAAGTTAAGTGACGCAACGTATCTTATGTAGCTGTGACGTTGTTCGACTTGTCCTGTATATAATTACGATTATACACTTATAGACAATAACCCTATCATTATGATAAATTTGATAAAAGGAAAATACAGATTCAGCATACACTGCCAAATATTGTAATAGTGTCATACTGTAGCGTGAAGTGTATTGTGACAAAGTTACAAGATGATAATGATGTATATGTCAATGAATTTTATTTGATAAAAAGGCAACAGGGCATGTATGGCATGAAAACTGTTTTTTAAAAGTTCATTAATTTTTTTTCACTACTCTATTTATGTTTGATGTGTCAACACAGAAGGATACCCACAGGTCTAGGGACACAATTCTGTATGGGCTATATTAAGAAATTGAAAATGTTGTTGAGAGACACAAATATTACCTATATATCTACAGTCACATGTCTCAGAACGTAAATATCTGTTGGAGTCGTTAAAGAATTAAATCAAATTACATGTCAGTGTGGAGATTTGATGTACCATATAGATATTTATTATCTTCATATGCAACATTACGCCAGAGCGTGGACATATCACCATTACGCCAGAGCGTGGACATAACATCATACCAAATACAAACAGTTCATAAACACATCATACATCAATTCGGAATCAGGCATTATCAGAAGCCTTGTTAAAATATAAAAGATATGTCTATATCCAGTGTGAACTTGGTTTCGTCAACTGTCAGGTCTGTCGGATTGCGGGGAAGTTACTCTGTCCACAAGTGACAAAGACAACATACATCACATCGGAAAATGTGTCGAGAAATTTGTCATCATGAAAATGTAAAGAAATTAATAGATTGACAAATATTGAATGCAACATGGAGTCGAGTGTAAAAGGAGGAGCGAGAACCGTTCCCGACGCTCCGGACAGATATCACGTCATGTCGACCGTGTACTTAATCAAATCTCCATAACTGACAAAATGCAAGTGGTATGAACTTAAATCAATGGCCGAACTCGTTATACTAATCTGCTAAGACAAAATGATAACTCTTGTCACATACGACAGTGATAGAGATACACAACAGATATCATCTCGGGTTCGAGAACCACCATAAACTAAAACCGCAACTGCCTGTCCGTCATACATCTATCCCCCATTCAGTAATTAAAAAGGACTTACCTGGGAAAAGTTAAAAATATTCAATCAAAATGTCTTTTTATTCCAAACCCAATTGGATATATGCCCATGTGTCAAGCGAGGGCTAACTTAGCGGAGATAGTCGAACCTGTCAAAGCCCTTGTAATATTTTATGGTGCTGCGTTTTTCTATCGGATCAGCCTGACATTGATGAGCAGTGCGCCGTAGAAAGCAAGACAAGCAGACCGCGCTATCGTTACTTTTCATTCACAAGTGGGAGGTCCGACTGTCAGAGGCTCTCATTATAATTGTAAATATATACTCCTCTATGATGCTAGATTAAATTAACGATCCGTTTCTACGGTAACGTAATCAATTTTTCCTTTCTCATATATTTCGTTTTTTCCCTAAGAAAACCACCGTTATTGGTTTCTCGTTGCGCGCATCTCCATTTGCTTAGAATTATACAAATAGGGAGGTGAACGTTTCTTCCTCGAAAGTATATAAGAACTGCATGTAGTGTAACATGAAAATGTGTATTGGCGTCTTTTCTTGCCAGTTTTAACACTTTTTTTCAAGGCTTATATATATATATATATATATATATATATATATATATATATATATATATATATATATATATATATATATATCCTAGACTTTATATTTAATTGAATGTGCTATTTCTTGTGTATATACTTTCTTTATTCTCTGACAATATTGCTCGGCATATGACATATGTAATATATTTAGTACGCGTTATATTTATGTTTCTAAGTATTAATTTAATACATTTAATCATCGTGATTTTTTAAAATTGTATTACTCATTTAATATGGTATCAAAACGAATTCAATCTTATTTAGATTTTGTTCAAGATCACCTATCGCCATAACATGTGTGGTCTGACAAGTTTACAGGGATGAACCGACCGTCGTTCGAATTGTCTTGGGATATGGAGTACTCTGTCATGCCAAGTATCAGTCTGGGTTATGGAAACAAAGACCGTCAACCAAGCGTAAAATAGATGACGGCTGTTGCTTTGTTTTGAAAATGAGATCGGTGGCTAGTTAGGAATGACACCAATTAGGGAAATCTTGGATAAGTATCTTGGCTGGTGACTGGTGCTGATCAGTTTGTCGCTGTACAGTAGTGACAACATGTATGTAATGTCAATCTAAATGCCGAGAACTAGAGACGATGTTCATCAGTATGGATCTCACATATTTTAGATAGTGCAATAATTATATAGTGCAATAATTATATATCACAAAGATGTCGACAAAATTTTGAGAAAGGTCACATTTTTACGCCCATAACCTTTGTTGTTTATATTTCTAGGGTTGTATATATGTTTCTGTTTATTCATGTATCTCTTTTTCTGTTTTCTATGTTTGTCTGTCTGGGTATCTGTCTGTCGATTCATCTGCTTGTCTTCTCTCTCAGTCCTTTCTCATTTTCTCTTTGTGGGTATAACATAAAAATCTTGTTGTATGATGTAAAACTCTTCCTCCGCTCCTGGTTATCATTAGATAGTGCTTTGTATACACGTGATGTACAGCAATATGTTGCAAAAGCTTTGGGCGATATTGTATTCCCTCATTAAACATTGTAGTAATCATTTAGACCAAGAGCTAGGTTGGAACATATTTAATGTTTGAATAAGTTGAAAATAATTGTTATATTCCATTATATCGAATGTAAATTTCAATCCACACTGAGGCGTAGACGAGGCCATATAGGTGACTGCTCTCTATATATTAATTTCTAAAACTTTCCATCAAAGCTAAAATCTGATTTTTTTTCTGTATATCCAGTTAGATTCTGAATTGTTTCTTTTGACGTTTTACCAATTTTTATCGTCTCATTTCACAAAGTATAATTAATACTTGAAGTCCGTTCGTAACCGCCCGTCGGCTCACGGTAGATCCTATATGGCGCGGAGACATCTGATACAATATTCCAATACCGCCGTACCGTACATTCATCCCAAACAGTGTGATTAAATAATATTACAGATTCATATCGTAATACCCATCTTATATTTAATATCGTGACTTAGAAATCCTGACAGGAGCACAAAGCACGGATTGTACACTTCAATATCACTTCATATATCTTTCCATCAAACAATTCATGACAAGCAAAACGTTTTATTTTTTACTCGAATTAAATAAGCGATGCAAATACTACATTGGGTATCTGCGCATTATATAAGCACAGAATACATTTTTTAAAGCAGTTGTCAGTTCTTTTGAATATACCTTCACCCGATCTACAGTCTCTTGTCTCCGAGTCAAATCGACCATGTACTTTATTTCGTGCCAAGTCGGAACGCATCATAATTTGTAACATATTGCAAGTATTGCTATGCCAAATTTCATCGACATCTATTTGATAGGTTAGAGGGCCGATTTTATCGCATAAAAACAATACTTTCTTCCTTTTAACCTTTCATCATATCAATTACTTCAACCACTATCACAGTCCCACCTCAACAACTCTTCGCCGACTCTCTACAATACATATGGGTCAAAGGGCAATCCAGGATCTGCTACTACTGCAACCCCAAACATTATGTATTTTGCATAAAGGTGGGAACGTTATGTAACTCTCTACCAAGCCATAAATGGGGTCAATTTTATCACGAAAGTTCCATACTAGATTTACGTTGCTTTCACGGAATATGACTTGCAATATGCACTTTTGAGTTTGCGGTATACATTAAAAGCGATTTGTTGCATGCGCGATGTCATTTCCTTCCTAATTTGACGATTGTTTTTGTGTTTCATTATATTTTATTTACCTTCATTGTAAAGCGATATCGCTCACATGCCACTTACAATGCAGGCGATATATGTACCTTGTGTGATGTACTAAATCTATCTGTGACATGACGTATTTAAATTTCTATCTACACCTAGTCTGTGGCATGACATCTTAACGTTTATATCTATAGACAGTCTGTGACATGACGTCTTTACGTGTCTGTCTATGCCTATTCTGTGACATGACGTCTTTACGTTTATATCTACACCTACTCTGTGACATGACATCTTTACGTTTATATCTATAGACAGTCTGTGACATGACGTCTTTACGTTTATATCTACGCCTAGTCTGTGACATGACGTCTTTATCTACACCTAATTTGTGACATGAAGTCTTTATGTTTCTATATACAGCTAGTCTGTGACATGACGTCTTTACGCTTCTGTCTACAGCTAGTTTGTGGCATGATGTCTTTAGGTTTCTGTCTACACCTAGTTTGTGACTTGACGTCTTTATGTTTTTATATACACCTAGTCTGTAATATGACGTCTTTATGATTCTGTCTACAGCTGGTCTGTGACATGACGTCTTTATGTTTCTGTCTTCAGCTAGTCTGTGACATGACGTTTTTTTGTTTTTGTCTACAGCTAGTTTGTGACATGACGTCTTTATGTTTCTGTCTACAGCTAGTCTATGACATGACGTCTTTATGTTTCTGTCTACAGCTAGTCTGTGACACGACGTCTTTACGTTTCTATATTCACATAGTCTGTGACATGACATCTATACGTTTCTAATTACACCTAGTCTGTGACATGACGTCTATACGTTTCTGTCTGCACCTAGTCTGTGATATGACGTCTTTACGTTTCTATATACACCTACTCTGTGACATGACGTCTTTAAGTTTCTAAGTGAACCTAGTTTGTGACATGACATCTTTACGGTTCTGTTTACATCAAGTCTGCTACATCACGTCTCTATGTTTTATGTTTTTATGTATTCATAATCTGTGACATGACGTTTTTACATGACGTCTTTACGTTTCTGTCTACACCTACTCTGTGACATGACGTCTATACGTTTCAAGGTATACCTCGTCAGTGATATGATGTATTTACGTTTCTATGTACAGCTAGTCTGCGACATGAAATCTACTTTTCTGTGAACACCAAGTCTGTGACATAATGTCTTTACGTTTCTGTCTACAGCAAGTCTGTGACATGAAATCTTTAATTTTCGGTCTACACCAAGTCTGTGACATGACGTCTTTACGTTTCTGTCTACAGCAAGTCTATGACATGAAATCTTTAATTTTCTGTCTACACCAAATCTGTGACATGACGTCTTTATGTGTCTGTCTATAGCTAATCTGTGACATGACATTTATACGTTTCTGATTACACCTAGTATATGACATGACGTCTATACGTTTCTGTCTACACCTAGTCTGTGATATGACGTCTTTCTTTCTACACCAAGTCTGTGACATGACGTCTTTACGTTTCTGTCTACAGCTAGTTTGTGACATGACGTTTTTAAGTTTCTGTCTACACCAAGTCTGTGACTTGACGTCTTTACGTTTCTGTCTACAGCTTGTCCGTAGCATGATGTCTTTACGTTTTTATCTACACCTAGTCTGTGACATGACGACTTTACGTTTTTGTCTACAGCTTGTTTGTGGCATGATGTATTTACGTTTCTATCTACACGTAGTCTGTGACTTGACGTCTTTAAATTTCTTCCTACACCTAGATTGTGACGAAAACCCAGAACAGTTCTGTGTACTCACATTAATACATTCTAGCCCTAGCACAGAAATGATCTGTTTTAACCAAAATTAGCAATTTGTCACAGCATTAGAGATTCTCAATATCTATAGTACATCTATATTTTGTGACAAAAACGTAGAGATCTGTTCTTACCATATGTTTACAGTTTATGAAACATCCGAGACGATTTGTTCATACCACATTTTTTCACAGTTTGTGACAACGCCCAAAATTGATCCGTTGTCACATCACGTTCCCAGTTTATGACAACATCTGAGACAATCTGTCTTAATTCTGCTTACAAGTTGTGACAGCATCTGTGAAGATCTGTCTTTACTGCAAATTTACAGTCTGAGACAATACATGCGACGATATATTTTTACTGCATGTTTTACAGTTTAGACTAGATTAGAGCGTGACATCATCTGCGACGATCTGTTTATACGGCATGTTTTACAGTTTGTGACAACACCTGCGACGGTTTAAAAAAAAATTTTGTTTGTTTGTTTTGTTTGTTTTGGGGGGTTTTTGTTAAGTTTTTTATGTATTATGTTTTGTTTTGTTTTTTGGGGGTTGGGGTTGGTTTAATTTATTGTATAGTTTACAGTTTGTGACATCAACTACGAAGATAGTTTCTAACTGTAATGTTTACAGTTTGTGACAGCAACTGCTACTATCTATTCTTACTGTATTGTTTACAGTTTTTGACTCCTGCGACAACCTATTCATTCTGCGTGATTTACAATTCGTGACAACAACTGCGACGATCTGTTCATGATGCATGATTTACAATTCGTGACAACTGCGACGATCTGTTCATTTTGCGTGATTTACAGTTTGTAAAAGCACCTGCGAGGTTTTGTTTTTACTGTATACTTTACTGTATACTTTACCGCTTGCAGCAGCACGCGCAACCATTTGTTCTTATCGTATGTAAACAGTTTTGCGGCACCTAATACCGACAGTTACAGTTTGATTTTGAACGACCTGCGACGAACTGTTCTTGCTGCAGTTTTTTCAATATTTTGCCACTCGTGTAAGCAGTTTTACAAATGTAAAATTGACTACTTGTACTTTCTTCATCTTGTTGTCGGAGTGGATTATTACTCCTTTCGACATTTTCACTTACATTCTGATGGACTTATCTATATAGAATATCAATGTTCAGTTTTTTTGGCCACCTCTCCGGTACCATCAATGCACCATGGGAAGGTATTTGCATACAGCTCATTAATTGACTAATCGGAGAAATGACCACATGAATTAGTACGCGTTGTCTTAGATGAAAGCAACACTAATATGTCACAGCTAGAGTTACCTCCCATTTCAGTTCCGGCCATGCGATTTGTATCCGCGATAAACAGTACTATTGGATTCAGTCGTATCAGATTTCATTTTCCGTGTAACAGACTTTGCTATTATTGAATTAGGAGATGCTAGATACGAAGGGACAGTAATCCTCTAATTTTCTTAATAGAAACAACAACTATTACTAATGCACGGCACAGGGGTATACATCCGGTGCATTAAGAGAGAGAGAGAGAGAGAGAGAGAGAGAGAGAGATGCTTTACGTAAGACAGATGGGGTACAAAATGGCAAGTGTAACAAAATATCAAAATGTTAGAAAGACATCAAAGGCAAAAACAACAAGAACTGAGTGACATTACTGCCATGCCTTCTCACAGTACACGTTTGTTTGAAATGTTGCTCATTTGAGGATTAGCAGATTTCGATGTTCCATTGTCCCATTTGACAGGGGTGTCGTTATTATAACACGAATGGTGCCGTTTTCAGGTGTCGCCCTGTGTAGACGGCGTTTCTTCCAAATAGAATCTGGCATTTACAGCGATACACAATCATTTAATCAGAGATAATTGAGGGAGAGCCATCTATACCGCGGCATACAGGTTAAATGGAGGGAAATGTTCATTCCTGCCTCCCACTGATCATAATTACCCCTTACGTTGTGCCTTGAAATGGGATTTTATTTCCTTGTAACTTCTTTGTGAAAGGACAAATAGTTTTGTGGCTTTGTTCACCTATAGTCATACCCTTAACCATGTCTTCTTGAATCATTTGGGGATTTTTTTCATTTACCGAAGGCACATGAAACTGATATTGATTACCTATTGTATATCTTTCAAGTTTTCATGTTTTATGGAAACATTATTGTAACGTATAATTTCAGGCAGCAAATGTATTTCTTGTTTACCTGTGATAACAATGTGGATTCTATCGTATGAATGCAGTACCAACAGAAAAATATTTACATTAGAACGTTGAAGGAGGACACACCATTGAAAGCTAAATAAACAACAAACGCACGAAAATCTAGCAAGAATCTCAGAAAAAAAAATCATAGAAAGTAATATCTGTGTGTAAATTCCTACAATATTGACCGTCTCGCTACAAGACTTGGAGTGAATTCGCTAAATCCTACTACAGGGCAAACATCACTGACGTGAAGTACTAGGCATTTGTGTATTTAGCTAATGTTTGCCCAGACGCGTCGATCTTGTGGTCACAGTTAAGGCGGAGTACGGTGTATTGACACTCTTGCATAACCGTTTTAGTTTGTAAAGGGTCACGCGACCTCGGTATATTTAAATGAGAGGTCAATGATCAGTAATAAAAATAAAACTATATCAATGCAATAAATACGACAGTGCCACAGCGATGAAGACACACTTCCGGGTTCAGTGACCTCCAAACTAAAGAATTCATTAGTTAAATATAAGTGGTGTTCGTATGTAAAACACTGATTTGCCGATATCAGAATCACGTCTAGTACAATCTGGCACCCCTGTTATGATCAAACATGGACTGGTGTTTTGTTTTATGCAACTTTATCACTGTGACTCTACGCCATATCCAGAACGCCAGTTGTCGGAGGTTTTAAAGATATGTCTATGTGGGGTACATCTGTTTGGATCACGTGTAATGTTTGCTATAAAGGTAGCATATAAAAAGCTATCAAAGCGTAGCTTGTATAAAGAACTGACTTAACAGTAAATTCCACAATCAGATAAAACGAATAAAATGTACTAAAATGTAACCCCCTCATCAATAATGCTAATAATAACACAACAGATCTACATTCTTAGTCACCAGTGTGTCACATTAGCTCTGCATCCTTAGTCACCAGTGTGTCACAGTAGATCTACATCGTTAGTCACCAGTGTATCATAGTAGCTCTACATCCTTAGTCACCAGTGTGTCACATTAGCTCTACATCCTTAGTCACCAGTGTGTCACAGTAGATCTACATACTTAGTCACCAGTGTATCATAGTAGCTCTACATCCTTATTCACCAGTGTGTCACAATAGATCTACATCGTTAGTCACCAGTCTATCACAGTAGATCTACATCGTTAGTCACCAGTGTATCATAGTAGCTCTACATCCTTAGTCACCAGTGTGTCACAGTAGCTCTACATCCTTAGTCACCAGTGTGTCACAGTAGATCTACATACTTAGTCACCAGTGTGTCACAATAGATCTACATCGTTAGTCACCAGTCTATCACAGTAGATCTACATCGTTAGTCACCAGTGTATCATAGTAGCTCTACATCCTTAGTTACCAGTGTGTCACAGTAGCTCTACATCCTTAGTCACCAGTGTGTCACAGTAGATCTACATACTTAGTCACCAGTGTGTCACAATAGATCTACATATTTAGTCACCAGTCTATCACAGTAGATCTACATCGTAAGTCACCAGTGTATCATAGCAGCTCTACATCCTTAGTCACCAGTGTGTCACATTAGCTCTACATCCTTAGTCACCAGTGTGTCACAGTAGATCTACATCCTTAGTCACTAGTCTATCACAGTAGATCTACATACTTAGTCACCAGTGTATCACAGTAGATCTACATACTTAGTCACTAGTCTATCACAGCAGATCTACATACTTAGTCACCAGTGTATCACAGTAGCTCTACATACTTAGTCACCAGTGTATCACAGTAGATCTACATACTTAGTCACCAGTCTATCACAGTAATTCTACATCCTTAGTCACTAGTCTATTCCAATAGATCTACATACGTAGTCTTTAGTCTATCCCAATAGATCTACATACTTAGTCACTAGTCTATCCCAATAGATCTACATACTTAATCACCAGTATATCACAATAGATCTACATACTTAGTCACCAGTCTGTCACAAAAAAAAATCTACATAGCAAAACATACTTAGTCACCGGTGTATCACAATAGATCTACACGCTTAGTTAACAGTGTATCACAATAGATCTAAATACTAAGTCACCAGTGTGTCACAATAGATCTACATACTTAGTCACCAGTGTATCACATTCGATTTACATACTCAGTCACCAGTATTATACAATATATCTACGTACTTAATCACCTGTGTGTCACAATAGATCTACATACTTAGTCACCAGTGTGTCACAATAGATCTACATACTTGGTCACCGGTGTGTCACAATAGATCTACATACTTAGTCACCAGTGTGTCACAATAGATCTACATACTTAGTCACCAGTGTGTCACAATATATCTACGTTCTTAGTCACCAGTGTAAAAAACAGATCTACACACTTGATTACCATACTTAGTCATCAGTGTGTCACAATAGATTTACAAACTTAATCACCAGTCTATAACAATAGATCTACATCCTTAGTCACCAGTGTGTCACAATAGATCTACATACTTAGTCACCAGTGTGTCACAATATATCTACATACTTAGTCACCCGCGTATCACAATAGATCTACAATCTTAGTCACCAGTCTATCACAATAGATCTACATCCTTAGTCACCAGTGTGTCACAATAGATCTACATACTTAGTCACCAGTGTGTCACAATTGATCTACATACTTAGTCACCAGTGTGTCACAATATATCTACATACTTAGTCACCCGCGTATCACAATAGATCTACATACTTAGTCACCAGTGTGTCACAATATATCTACATACTTAGTCACCTGCGTATCACAATAGATCTACAATCTTAGTCACCTGTCAATCACACTAGATCTACATCCTTAGTCACCAGTGTGTCACAATATATCTACATACTTAGTCACCTGCGTATCACAATAGATCTACATACTTAGTCACCAGTGTGTCACAATAGATCTACATACTTAGTCACCAGTGTGTCACAATAGATCTACATACTTAGTCACCCGCGTATCACAATAGATCTACATACGTAGTCACCAGTGTGTCACAATAGATCTACATACTTCGTCACCCGCGTATCACAATATATCTACAATCTTAGTCACCAGTGTGTCACAATAGATCTACATACTTAGTCACCAGTGTGTCACAATATATCTACATACTTAGTCACCCGCGTATCACAATAGATCTACAATCTTAGTCACCAGTCTATCACAATAGATCTACATCCTTAGTCACCAGTCTATCACAAACAATAGATCTACATCCTTAGTCACCAGTGTGTCACAATAGATCTACACCTGTTATGCATTTTCAATAAATGCAAACTAGCAGATATTTTTATATGTACGTCGCTTTAGTCAAGCTACTTTATTTGATATTATTTGACATAATTACTTGAAGATATTGTAATTCAGAATGTATAAAATCGATTGAAAACTCAAACTACAATTTACAGAATTAATTCATTTTATGATGACGTGTAAAGTCGTCGTATACGTAACTGTTAATGTAATAGAATCCTCTGTCCTGGATTCGTAGTTTGTATTCCAGTTCATCAATACAAATTGTTATAAAGGGGATAAATCCTTAACACAGGTATTATACTCTTACTGTCTATTATACATGTATTCCAAAACAAGTTTTTGCTAAAAAATTAATTGATAAATTATATATTATTTTCAAATTAAAAACTATATATAATTTTTAGATACATTAGAAAATAGTGAAACAGCAATGTTCAGCGATTGTCCTTTCTACACTAGAGCTCTTCTAACGGGACAAATACCCTCCAGTACAACAAAGTTGAAACATGCAATAATTCATCCCAAGAAACATCACTGGTATAAGTGTAATGGATGTCTCACTTGTACATTCTGAGGTATAACCAATGAAAACAATCAGGTTTGTGTGCACCCTGACCTTAACCTTGTAGATTGAATCTTGGTTCAAGGTCATTACACATCCTTGGGTCATGGACAACAATTGTGTAAAATATAATCTTCCAGCAACGTAACAGGAAGATTTGATGGCCCATACAAAAATTCTGGCTATGTGTGCACTATGACATACCTTGTAGATTGAATCTTGGTTCAAGGTCATGACACACCCTTAGGTCATGGACAACAATTGTGTAAAATATTATCTTCCTCTAAATTAAAAGGAAGAAGGTGTGACTCGGACAAGAGTTATGGACCGGACAAATGCGAACAAACGGACAGACGGACAGACAGACAAATAGGCATGGTGATTCCTATATACCCTCAAACTTTGATTGCGGGGGATATAATTATCAATCGAAAGTTGAACGAAACGATGCCAAAACATGTATATATTTGATATTACTTTGCATGTCGTCAGAGCAAGCTCTAAACTGCAGCTATAGATTGGACATACAGTCATACAAGAATTTATGGGGGGAAAGAATGTAAGGTTTAAAAAGGAAATGCATGAGGTAAATAGAGTATGCAGTCTTTTTATCTAAAAGGTAAACAATAAATGTTTGTTTATTCAAGGTTAACTTCTGACATTTTCAAAGACCATGGGCAATTGGTACTTGATCTGAATGAAAACAATGCTGTATTTATAGAAATAAAACGTTTTATATTATTATAAGGATCGGATTCGATCAGGAGTTTTATATCATTATAAGGATCGGATTCGATCAGGAGTTTTATATCATTATAAGGATCGGATTCGATCAGGAGTTTCTTCATTATTCTTCTGTAATAAGATTTAATAACTTCGAAAATTAAACCTTACATGATGTGTTACATGATGTGTTACATGATGTGTTACATGATGCGTTACATGATGTGTTACATAATATGTTACATGATGTGTTACATGATGTGTTTCATGATGTGTTACATTATGTGTTACATAATGTGTTACATGTGTTACATTATGTGTTACATGATGTGTTACATAATGTGTTACATGATGCGTTACATGATGCGTTACATGATGTGTTACATGATGTGTTACATGATGTGTTACATGATGTGTTACATGCTGCGTTACATGATGTGTTACATGATATGTTACATGATGCGTTTCATGATGTGTTACATTATGTGTTACATAATGTGTTACATGTGTTACATTATGTGTTACATGATGTGTTACATAATGTGTTACATGATGCGTTACATGATGCGTTACATGATGTGTTACATGATGTGTTACATGATGTGTTACGTGATGTGTTACATGATGTGTTGCATGATGTGTTTCATTATGTGTTACATGATGCGTTACATAATATGTTACATGATGTGTTACATGATGTGTTACATGATGTGTTGCATGATGTGTTACATTATGTGTTACATGATGCGTTACATGATATGTTACATTATGCGTTACATTATGTGTTACATGATGTGTTACATTATATGTTACATTATGTGTTACATTATGCGTTTTCACAAATTCTTTGCTAGAGAAACATTCCATATCATCTAAAAGTCATTAGCGTATTTTATTTCTTTAATATATAAAATAGCAAAAGATATTGTCAATTGTGGATTACATGTACCTAAGAGGCTTTTTAATAATTTATTCCGACTGAGTTCCAATGCATCATCTTTTTCGAGACGATCTATCAAATATTTTAAAACATTCCCACAAAGAGGTTAAAATCTTTTACAAGATGAAGGTATAATAGTGTTCAGCTATTTAAGCTATTGTGTGCTCAAAACCAGGATCTATCTCACGTAAGCCAATCAAAACCAGAAGATTTAATGATGTGTCTATTCATCGTGTTGATCTTAAGGCATTTATATAAGTAACTATATTAATTATGTAACATCCTCAGATCCATCACACTCATATAACACGGAAGGCATGGCACGTGACAGGTTCCTCACCACTTGGGATGGGTCCGTAGCATGGACAGCATAGCATATAAAAAGTCCCTCGTTTCTTGTGGTGAGTCCGTAGCACGGAAGGCATGACACGTCAAAGGTCCTCACTGCTTTGTGTTGGTCTGTAACACGGAAGGCATAGCACGTGAAAGGTTCCTTACTGCTTTGTGTGGGTCCGTAGCACGGAAGGCATGGCACATTAAAGGTCCCACGTTGCTTGGCGTGGGTCCGTATCACGGAAGACATGACACGTAAAAGGTCCTCACTGCTTTGTGTGGGTCCGTAGCACGGAAGGCATGGTACGTAAAAGGTCTCTTGTTACTTCGGGTTGGTCCGTAGCAAGGAAGACATGACACGTAAAAGGTCCTCACTGCTTTGTGTGGGTCCGTAGCACGGAAGGCATGGCACGCGAAAGGTTCCTTACTGCTTGGGATTGGTCCGTAGCACGGAAGGCATGGCACATTAAAGGTCCCTCGTTGCTTGGCCTGGGTCCGTATCACGGAAGGCATGACACGTAAAAGGTCCTCAATGCTTTGGGTGGGTCCGTAGCACGGAAGGCATGGTACGTAAAAGGTCTCTTGTTGCTTCGGGTTGGTCCGTAGCACGGAAGACATGGCACGTAAAATGTCCGTCGTTGCTTTGGATTGGTCTGTAGCATGTAAGGCATGGCACATAAAAGGTCTCTCAACGGCTTGGGGTGGGTCCGTAGCACGGAAGACATGACACATGAAAGGTCCCTCGTTGCTTGTAGTGGGTCCGTAGCACGGAAGGCATGGCACATGAAAGGTCCCTCGTTTCTTTGGATGGGTCCTTGCACGGATGGCATTGCATGTAAAAGATCCCTCACTGCTGGGGCGGGGCCGTAGCATGGAAGGCATGGCACGTAAAAGATCCCTTAACGGCTTGGGGTGGCACCGTGGCACGGAATGCATGGCACATGAAAGGTCCCTCGTTGCTTGGGGTGGGTCCGTTGCACGGAAGACATGGCACGTAAAAGGTCCCTCGTTGCTTAAGGTGGGTCCGTAGGACAAAATTAACCCCTAGAAAGGCGCCACTACCGTTTAAGTGCAACAATCAATAAAAATGTTGTAAATTCATCAATATAGTCGAAAGCCGGCGTGGCCTAGTGGTATTGCGTCGGACTTCTGATCGGGAGGCCGGGGTTCGAGTCCCGCTCTGGTCATGCCGGTGTCCTGTCTTTCGGATGAGACAGTAAAAACCGAGGCCCCGTGTCGGGGATACGCATGGTACGTTAAAGATCCCTCACTGCTTCGGGTGGGTCCGTTGCAAAGGTTAAAATTTGTATGCCCCGCATCAGGCAGATGCCATCACCATATACGTGAAATATTCGTGGTGTGACGTAAACAAAAATCAATCAATCATTCATTATAGTCGATTCCGAAAAGTGTAAAATGAATTGTCTGCATAAGTACTAGATTACGACACAGCACATCTATATCAATTCAATTCAATAGGTGACTTTCAATATACACATGAGTGAAATGTCGACATTGCATGTCCGGTATAATATAAACGTGTACAACTGTGACCAACATCCTTTACAGATATTCTTCAAAATACTCAAAAATAAGAGTTGTACTACTGTGATTTTCGTTTTGTAGGATTAAAATGTGTTTGTAAACAAACAAATGTCCCCTACAACTTTGTTACAAAAGTTTGTTGTTACGGTTTGTTGTTACGGTTTGTTGTTACAGTTTGTTGTTACGGTTTGCTGTATCAGTTTGTTGTTACGGTTTGTTGTTACAGTCTGTTGCTACAGTTTGTTGTTACGGTTTGTTGTTACAGTTTGTTGTTACGGTTTGTTGTTACAGTTTGTTGTTACGGTTTATTGTTACGGTTTGCTGTTACAATTTGTTGCTACGGTTTGTTGTTACGGTTTATTGTTACGGTTAGCTGTTACAGTTTGTTGTTACGGTTTATTGCTAGGGTTTGTTGTTACGATTTGCTGTTACGGTTTATTGTTACGGTTTGTTGTTACGGTTTTACCCTATTTATACAATGCCGGGAATTTAATTCAGAACATTTCACGAAAATGGATGTAAAATTCGAAGTAGACCCGTATCTCGGAAGTCCCGTATTTATATAAAGTCTTTGTTGTATTCATTTTTAGACCGGACAATATTTTGTAAAACTGTTCTGGATGGTTTCTGTAGAATAGATAATTCTATATTGAGGTTTATTATTCTTTTGAATATAACATTGTATCTTACTTTAAGCGAGAGAAATTTTGCACATAACTAAAAAGTAGTTGGAAATATGATCACCTTGGCGACATCCTTTCTGAAATGTAAAGAAGGGACACACAAACCGGATTGTATAACCACAGAAAAAGCATTTTGTTGGAACACAGTTATCGGTTTTCTAAAGAATGGTCCAAAACTGTAAAATATATTTTTATATACGTAAATTTGAAAAATTAGTAAAGTCCTTTTCATTTAGTGGCATCTTTTAGGGATATAACTTATCCTTTGTGAAAATTACATATCTCAATATCAGAAAAAAACCTAATAGTATTTAGTACTGAAGTGAAAGAGAACACATCAGACGACATAATTCAATGCGACTAATTGCTGGATTCTCCAGTATGCCTTTCACTTCTATGTAACGATGGGGATTTCTATTTGATTATTGTTTCTTATACATGTTTTGCCACCTATCCATCGCAACCCATTTCTTCTTACACTGGCGTTGAAAAAGGCATCTTAATGACCTTGTTATTCTTGAACAGTTCATATAAATCTATGGCACCATTTTAAAATGATGGAGGAGAATTTTTAAAAGCTTTCATATTTTTTGCACGTTAAGTGAGTAATAATTCATCAATTTAGGTGTCAGTTCATCATGGCGACCGAAAGATACAGCATTCTTATCTAAATTTAAAAATATTTGACGGACTTGGGTGTAAACTATAAAAAGCAATCTGCCGCAGTAGGCAGCGATTCTCGTGGAGCGTTTTGATTCACAATCTTCTCTATTTATCTCATCTCCAGATAGGGTACAGCCAAATTTTTCCCTTCTCCGCATTGTCACGTAAAATCCCAAGTGAACGTGTTTTTGTAGAATTTATAGCCGTTTATCTCCGAATTCTTAGACTAAGGAACCTGAAATGTCAGATATCATATCATTTCCGAGTGAACACATATCTCTCGGAAGAAAGATTTTGTCGCGGACCTGACATTTGTGGCCTGCCAAACCGAATTGGATTACGATCCCGAGATAAGAGAGCTTCAGGGTTCCACACCGAGCCCGAACAAAAAAATTCCCTGCGCAATAATAATATTGTTAACTTTGGCAGTTTATTTATTAAAGAGAAGACAGTTTGATTCCGTCTTGTGTGTGTTTTGCAGATTAATTCTGTTTTAAATCTAAATCTAGTTACAGAGATCACGTAGATCCTGATTAGACTGGGATGAGAATTCCGGCAGAATTGATGATACAGTCAATATTGCTGATTGATCCGTATTATGATCATGTGACTTGATTATTTTCATATGACTTCTTTTTTATCACGTGATCCAATTCTGAAAACGAGTTGTTCCCAAATTATTCTTATAATTTTGTTTTATTTTTCAAAAAAAAAAAATCAATAAAATAAATAAATAAAAATACTAATAATGATACTACTACTAATAATAATGATAATAATAATTAAATATTTGTTGTCTCTTTCGTCTGAATTTGAAATTATTAAAATGCCATTTCGACACTTATTCATCATTACATGCTTAGAAAGTCTGAGATATAAAAGTTAGGTCAATGCTTTGTGACAGTCTATATTGCTATCAGTTTTATTGATGATGCATACGTAAACATGGTTTGAGTGAAATTTTAAGAAAGAAGTTATTGTCTATGAACTCGTATTGGTATTTTTGAGTTGAAAAATTAGTTCATTATACATGCATTTTATTTTTGTTGTAGAAACGTCACTGACAATATCCCTACCTACCCTTCCTCACTAAGTACTGTAACAGATTTCCCTACTTACCCTTCCTCACTAAGTACTGTAAAAGATTTCCTTACCTACCCTTCCTCACTAAGTACTGTAACAGATTTCCCTACCTACTCTTCCTCACTAAGTACTGTAAAAGATTTCCCTACCTACCCCTCCTCACTAAGTACTGTAAAAAATTTCCCTACCTACCCCTCCTCACTAAGTACTGTAAAAGATTTCCCTACCTACCCTTCCTCACAAAGTACTGTAAAAGATTTCCCTACCTACCCTTCCTCACTAAGTACTGTAAAAGATTTCCCTACCTACCCTTCCTCACTAAGTACTGTAAAAGATTTCCCTACCTACCCTTCCTCACTAAGTACTGTAACAGATTTCCCTACCTACCCTTCCCCACTAAGTACTGTAAAAGATTTCCCTACCTACCCTTCCTCACTAAGTACTGTAAAAGATTTCCCTACCTACCCTTCCTCACAAAGTACTGTAAAAGATTTCCCTACCTACCCTTCCTCACTAAGTACTGTAAAAGATTTCCCTACCTACCCTTCCCCACTAAGTACTGTAAAAGATTTCCCTACCTACCCTTCCCCACTAAGTACTGTAAAAGATTTCCCTACCTACCCTTCCTCACTAAGTACTGTAAAAGATTTCCCTACCTACCCTTCCTCACTAAGTACTGTAAAAGATTTCCCTACCTACCCTTCCTCACTAAGTACTGTAAAAGATTTCCCTACCTACCCTTCCTCACTAAGTACTGTAAAAGATTTCAACGTTATTTTATCATTTTAGATAATACGTATATGGAAGTTAATAAGGATGAATTCAAACTTTCACAGTAACAACAATTCACTGATCAGTAACTTTCAAAATGTACCACATGACAAATGTATAAATGTGCCCATCTCAATATATAATATTATAGATATTTTGATTCATTGTAAATTGGCAGATATGTGTGAAAACGTTAAGCTACAATATATCTTTGTGTTAGGTAACCTGACCATCACTTATTTTGGGTTCCGACCAAAATCGCCGAATCGCTGGAAATTGCCGAACATTATAAAAGGTCCCTCGTTGCTTCGGATGGGTCCGAAGCACGAAAGACATGGCACGTAAAAGGTCCCTCGTTGCTTTGTGTGGATCCGTAGCACGGAAGACATGGCACGTAAAAGGTTCCTCACTGCTTAGGGTGGGTCCGCAGCACGGAAGGCATGACATATAAAACGTCCCGTGATGCTTCGGGTGGGTCCGTAGCACTAAAGACATGGCACGTAAAAGGTTCCTCACTGTTTGGGATGGGTCCGTGGCACGGAAGGCATGGCATATAAAAGGTCCTTTGTTGCTTCGAGTTTGTCCGTAACACGGAAGGCATGGCACGTAAAAGGCCATTACTGCTTTGGGTGGGTCCATAGCACGGAAGGCATAGCACATAAAAGGTCCATTACTGTTTTGTTTGGGTTCGTAGTACGGAAGGCATGCCACGTAAAAGGTCCCTCACTACTTGGGTGGAGCCGTAGCACAGAAGGCATGGCACATAAAAAAATCCCTCAACGGCTGGGGATGGGTCCATAGCACGGAAGGCAAGGTACATGAAAGGTCCATCATTGCTTGTGGTGGGTCCGTAGCACGGAAGGCATGGTACATAAAAGATCCTTCAACTGCTTGGGGTATCTTATAAATCATATCATATCTTTGAAAGAATTCGATTCCACCTTAAGGGGTCATATACCCATGCACCTCATTTAAACAACGAAAACAAAACCAACAACATATTACAACAACAACAAATATGAAAACAAAATCAACAACCACAACTGCTACTACTACTACTACTACCACTACTCTACTACTACTACTACTACTACTACTACTATAAACCACTGAACCTTTATTTTATTTGACATACATGTACTTATCATTATCATCATCTTTCTTGTATTCAGGCAGTGAATTTAACATTTGATATAATCACGCATTCCTTTCCAGAGAGTTGCGCATTAATAACAGGATTCCTATCCCCAAAATCCCTTCTTATCCCGGGTCTGCGCTCCATAACATTGATAACAGGATTCCTATCCCCAAAATCCCTTCTTATCCCGGTTCTGCGCTCCATAACATCGATAACAGGATTCTTATCCCCAAAATCCCTTCTTATCCCGGGTCTGCGCTCCATAACTACAACTGCTAAATGCATGAATCATTCCTTATCTTTCAAACATTTTCTTCGTAGTTCCATTTTTGGATTTGAGGACTTTTTAAATGCATGCCTTACTTAAAACTGGCGTGTGGATACAGCGATTGCAGTCTGTTTAATCACATTCTTTACAACATTGTCTATAAAGCTTTTGTTTTTTGTGATCGTAAACTATCTAACAATTTGTCTGTTAACTGAGCGTGCACGTGAACTTGCATTTGCAAAGGCAACATGCACACATTCATTAAAATAAATCAGCTCTGTTGCTGTCCAAATCTTATTACATCCATAATAGAGGAAGAATAAAATTAAGATTCTATTTGTAATAAAACAAGTTTTGACATCCTCCTATTAATTTCTTACAGTATGAACACTCTGCACTGAAAAGAACACTGAATTCAGATGTATGTAAAGAATTTTTGATCAGTTTAAAGTAAACTTTGTATACAACATCTTGGGGATAAGACTTTTCGATGAACTATCATATCAGATTTGAATGTATACGAAGCCGGCGTGGCCTGGTGGTATCGCGTCGGACTCCTGATCGGGAGGCCGGGGTTCGAGTCCCGCTCTGATCATGCCGGTGTCATGTCTTTCGGATGAGACAGTAAAAACCGAGGCCCCGTGTCGTGGTATGCATGGCACGTTAAAGATCCCTCACTGCTTCGGGTGGGTCCGTTGCAAAGGTAAAAATTTGTATGCCCCGCGTCAGGCAGATGCCGTCACCATATACGTGAAATATCCGTGGTGTGACGTAAAACAAAAATCAATCAATCAATCAATCAATCAATGTATACGTTCTGTGAGTATTAGAGTATTTATACATCGATCTGCCGTAAACTGGACCAGTTGACCTCTATCTTAGATTGAGCCAGTTGACCACAATGCTCTGTGTGTAATTGGTCCAGTTCATCTCAGCTCTTTATTAGACTTTGCTAGGTGATCTCGTAGCTTTCTTTGGCCTGGGTTTAACCAGTAGATTACAAAACGTTGCCCTAGGCTGGACCAGTTTACTACAAAACTTTGTCCTAGACTGGATACATTATACTATACTATAACCACAGTGTGGACCAGTTGACTACATGACTCTGTATAACAGTGTGGACCAGTTGACTACATGACTCTATATTACAGTGTGGACCAGTTGACTACATGACTCTGTATAACAGTGGACCAGTTGACTACATGACTCTATATTACAGTGGACCAGTTGACTACATGACTCTATATTACAGTGTGGACCAGTTGACTACATGACTCTATATTACAGTGTGGACCAGTTGACTACATGACTCTATATTAGAGTGAGGACCAGTTGACTACATGACTGTATAACAGTGGACCATTTAACTACATGACTGTATTACAGTGGACAAGTTGACTACATGACTCTATATTACAATGGACCAGTTGACTACATGGATCTGTATTACAGTGGACCTATTAACTACATGACTGTATTACAGTGCACCTATTGACTACATGAGTGTATTACAGTGGACCTGTTGACTACATGACTATATTACAGTGGACCAGATGACTACATGACTGTATTACAGTGGACCAGTTGACCAGATGACTGCATAACAGTGGACCAGTTGACTACATGACTCTGTATTACAGTGAATCTGTTGACTACATTGCTCTATATTACAGTGGACCAGTTGCCTACATGACCGTATTGCAGTGGACCAGTTGACTACATGGCTCTATATAACAGTGGACCAGTTGACTACATGACTCTGTATAACAGTGGTTCAGTTAACTACATGACTCTGTATAACAGTGGACCAATTGACTACATGGCTCCGTATTACAGTGGACCTATTGACTACATGACTGTATTACAATGGACCTATTGACTACATGACTGTATTACAGTGGACCTGTTGACTACATGACTATATTACAGTTGACCAGTTGACTACATGTCTGTATTACAGTGGACCTGTTGACTACATGACTGTGTATTACAGTGGACCAGTTGACTACATGACTGTATTACAGTGGGCCAGTTGACTACATGACTGTATAACAGTGGACCAGTTGACTACATGACTCTGTATTACAGTGGATCTGTTGACTACATGACTGTATAACAGTGGACCAGTTGACTACATGACTCTGTATTACAGTGGATCTGTTGACTACATTGCTCTATATTACAGTGGACCAGTTGACTACATGGCTCTGTATTACAGTGGACCTATTGACTACATGACTGTATTACAGTGGACCAGTTGACTACATGACTCTGTATTACATGGACGAGTTGACTACATGACTGTATAACAGTGGACCTGTTGATTACATGACTCTGTATCACAGTGGATCTGTTGACTACATTGCTCTATATTACAATGGACCAGTTGACTACGTCGCTCTGTATTACAATAGACCAGTTGACTACATGACTCTATATTACAATGGACCAGTTGACTACGTGGCTCTGTATTACAGTGGACCTGTTGACTACATGACTCTATATTACAGTGGACCAGTTGACTACGTGGCTCTATATTACAGTGGCCCGGTTGACTACATGGCTCTGTATTACAGTGGACAGTTGAATACATGTCTCTATATTACAATGGACCAGTTGACTACGTCGCTCTGTATTACAATAGACCAATTGACTACATGACTCTGTATTACAATGGACCTGTTGACTACATGGCTCTATATTACAGTGGACCAGTTGACTACATGGCTCTGTATAACAGTGGACAGTTGAATACATGTCTCTATATTACAATGGACCAGTTGACTACGTCGCTCTGTATTACAATAGACCAATTGACTACGTGGCTCTATATTACAGTGGCCCAGTTGACTACATGACTCTGTATTACAGTGGACCAGTTGACTACATGACTGTATTACAGTAGACCAATTGACTACATGACTCTGTATTACAGTGGACCAGTTGACTACATGACTGTAATACACTGGTCTAGTTGACTACATGACTCTGTATTACAGTGGACTAGTTGACTACATGACTCTGTATAACAGTAGACCAGTTGACTACATGACTGTATTACACTGGACCAGTTGACTACATGGCTCTGTATTACAGTGGACCAGTTGACTACAGGACTGTATAACAGTGGACCAGTTGACTACGACTGTTTATCAATGGACCAGTTGACTACATGGCTCTATGTTACAGTGGCCCGGTTGACTACATGACTGTATTATAGTGGACCAGTTGACTACATGACTGTATTACAGTGGACCAGTTGACTACATGACTGTATTACATTGGACCAGTTGACTACATGACTGTATTACACTGGACCAGTTGACTACATGGCTCTATATAACAGTGGATCTGTTGACTACATGACTCTGTATAACAGTGGACCAGTTGACTACATGACTCTGTATTACAGTGGACCAGTTGACTACATGGCTCTATATTACAGTGGACCAGTTGACTATATGCTCTGTATTACAGTGGACCAGTTGACTACATGACTCTGTATAACAGTAGACCAGTTGACTACATGACTGTATTACACTGGACCAGTTGACTACATGACTGTATTACACTGGACCAGTTGACTACATGGCTCTATATAACAGTGGATCAGTTGACTACATGACACTGTATAACAGTGGACCAGTTGACTACATGACTCTGTATTACAGTGGACCAGTTGACTACATGGCTCTATATTACAGTGGACCAGTTGACTATATGCTCTGTATTACAGTGGACCAGTTGACTACATGACTCTGTATAACAGTGGACCAGTTGACTACATGACTGTATTACAGTGGACCAGTTGGCTTCATGGTTCTGTATTTAAGTGGACCAGTTGATTATATGGCTGCTAGACTGGACCAGTTGCCTATAAAGCTCTGTCTATGTATGGAGCATTTGATCTTATAGTCCAAAACAGGATCAGTTGACCATAGAACTCTGTTTTGGACAGGACTACTTTACCAGAGTTCTATTCTAGACTAGATCATATAGCACCGTTCTAGAGCGGACTTTTGCGTGATACATCCAGGACCGTGTAGATGTGGGCTATGTACAAACGAAGGCTAGAGAGAATTAAGTTGTACAGTAGATCAAAGGGTTACACGCCGACAGGTATATATCTGTGTTGACAGGATAGGAGCTGAGTGTCATTCCAGCGTTGTATATGACACTAGAAACCGTTCGTATAAATGACTTCAGAAGTACTTAGTGTATTGATCTTATTCGTCTAATACAATTTTTACCTATCAGTTGGAATCCAATTTGCGGTTAAGATTTGAGCTCTCGTATTCGATGTACAATATATGATCCCTTTACCAGTATAAAGTTGAAGTACTTATGATAATTTATGATAAGATTACTTTTTCCAATGTATATTCTATAAAATTCTTTTTATGCTTAAAACATGAATTTCCTGGTATATTATTCTTTTCAATTTACAAATCACCTGTTTAGTAATAGCAAATTAACTGAAAATTTATTTGATGGTTGGTTGGTTGGTTGACGCAACTTTCAACAATTTTCCAGTAAAATTGAACGCCGGTCGGACAGCTGTGCCACTGTCTGTTTAAAGTTGGTAGTTTGGGTTGAATGTTGGTCGGAGTAGGCTTTGTTAATGTCTACTGAAGGTTGGTAGTTTGGGTTGAATGTTGGTCGGGGTAGGCTTTGTCAATGTCTACTGAAGGTTGGTAGTTTAGGTTGAATGTTGGTCGGGGTAGGCTTTGTCAATGTCTACTGAAGGTTGGTAGTTTGAGTTGAATGTTGGTCGGGGTAGGCTTTGTCAATGTCTGCTGAAGGTCGGTTATCTGAGCCCAATATCGTCGGAAAGTTGGTATTTTAGGTTGAATGTTGGTCGGGGTGGGCTCTGTCAATGTCTACTGAAGGTTGGTAGTTTGGGTTGAACGACGGTCGGACAGCTGTGCCAATGTCTGTTTAAAGTTGGTAGTTTGGGTTGAATGTTGGTCGGGTTAGGCTCTGTCAATGTCTACTGAAGGTTGGTAGTTTGGGTTGAACGCCGGTCGTACAGCTGTGCCAATGTCTGTTTATATTTTGTATTTTAGGTTGAATGTTGGTCGAGGTAGGCTCTGTCAATGTCTGTTTAAATTTGGTAGTTTAGGTTGAATGTTGGTCGAGGTAGGCTCTGTCAATGTCTGTTTAAGGTTGGTAGTTTGGGCTGAATGTTGGTCGGGGTAGGCTCTGTTAATGTCTACTGAAGGTTGGTAGTTTGAGTTGAATGTTGGTCGGGGTAGGCTTTGTCAATGTCTGCTGAAGGTCGGTTATTTGAGCCCAATATCGTCGGAAAGGGGGTCTACCAATGACAGCTGGTACTTTGGGATGTATGCCGGGCGTGGAATGCTGTGCCAATGTTTTCCGAAGGTTGATAGTGTTCTTCGGTTGCCTCCATCATTATTTGCCTTATGGCATATGTGACACTCCAAACATAATGACCGTCTAGCAAGTGGCTAGATATAGCTATATATGTTTCGAAGAGTCTACATCACCAATTGATAACAAACATTATTTGCATTCGACAAACCACAACGAATTCCCTTCGACCACATCGTGTAGTGTATATTTACTTTGCTATCTATCGAACTCTCTGACCCGAGCGGGGCAACCCTGTGTAAATTTGTCGCAGTGTAACGATGTCTTATTTGCTTAAAGCCAGCTTAATCCAGAGAAAGGGTAGACGTTTGACCTTTGTGACCTCAATGACCGGGTGAACAATGATTATACTTTGATTTGAGATCATAAATTAACGCTATAATCAGCTGTATATAGAAAATACTAATATTGACCGAACAAACTCGGACTGTACAATTATCACTTCAAAAAGCAGGGTGAATGTTGTCAAAGCGGATGCGAAAAGTTGTGAATAGATCTAGCCTATGGACCTTATAAAAATGATAACTTTAAATGTCAAGGTCAGAAAAGCAGACTTTAAAATATTCCAGAACATTCTTTGCTGTTTTGCAATCTTTTTCTTTAAAGTATTTAGTTGGGAGAAAACATTGGTTCTTTCTAATTCCCCGCTCTATTTTTTTTCATCCATAAAAGACTGGAAATAGCAGTATTTCAAAAATCATGTTTTAGTGGTGTTTTGGTTTTTTGTTCTTGGGGGTTTTTTTTGGGGGGGGGGGGGGGTTGGTCTTTGTTTTTGTTTTTGTTTGATATTTTTAGCTTTTGACCAGCTGCACTTGTCATGATAACCACTTACCTTAACTGTATAGTTATATCATTTCCTATTATATTATTGTCGTTTAATGTTGTCCATTTCCATACAATACCAGTAGATGAATATTTGAATAAATATACATGAAACATTTAATTTTACACGTAACACGATTGGTTTCACAAAATTCTCATTTACGATTTTTGATATTTTCTCCGACGACGTAATTTCCTGTGTTGTTTTAACTGTGACGTCAATATTCACGCCACTGCAGCAGAAATTTAGAGATGTTGAGAAAAAGTGCATAAATAACGTACCGATTTCTGAGCATACAAAACATGTTTGAAAGGAATTAAATGATAAAGATTGAATCTAATTTGTTTTTCGTCGGATGGAGATATACCACGAAAAAAGGACAGAAAACTGATGCAGTGTTCCGTCCTTTTTTCCCCCATGCTTACCTCCATCCAACGAAAATAAAAAAAGATGCATTCCTTAAATATATACATATGATTACATGTAATATTGAATGTACTCGTAATTGATATTAAGTGTTGTATATATTTATATCTATCAGTATGACTGAATGAATCACATCGTAAAAATTCAAAGTATAATAACACACCGTCCTCCGATGTCTCCTACATATGAAGCACCTACCGGTAGTTGGTGTTATTGCAGACGGACCCGAGCTTCCCGGGGCTGAGCTTCACGGCAAGGTTCAGTTGGCGCGTCGATATCAGGAAAATTCTGTATCAAATGTGAACTGATTTTTTTCTAATTTCTAGAATGAACATTTAAGTTGATTGTCGTTATGCACATTGTCATGTACTTTTCCATTTTAATATAGTTATAACGATGTATTGTTTACTTGCGTCAAACACTTGGTTTATTTTTCAAAACAAGAATATATGTTAGAAATATACCTTTCATAATGAAATAGTATTTTCACAAATACTTTTAAGTAGTTTCTTAAGCTTCCTTTTATCCAAAGATGAATTTTGATTGAAAGTTTGGAAAACACTTTCACAGATTTACTTTCAAATTCTCTATTTAACAAAAGAGTACTTTACACGTTTGTTATTAATACTTTAGTAATTTTAGAAAATTAGGGAAAAAAGAAAGAAAAATAGAAAGAAATAAATAAATAAAGAAAGAAAGAAATATTTTCTATGTGAGATAATACTCTGCAAAATCACCAAGAACTTTCGTTTTAATAGTTATGTGAAACTTGGATCAGAAGTTTGCGTTATCTGAAAATACTGAATGTGTTTTTAAGTCACTATGTAAAGGGACAAAATAACATATTTATCATATATTGAATATAGCTTATAGAGGTTACTATGTGTCATAATTAGATATATTATTCTTCACAACACAAAATAGTTCAAGGACAAGACTACAAATTTCAATATCAGTCAAATTTAAACAATGAAATTCCAAAAATAAAAAAAAAAACATGTTTCTTTTTAGAATGTGAAACTGATTTATGAATCACCTTAACAAACTCCACATTTAACACGAGAAACAAACGGAGTTCATATAACTTTATGTAAGTTGTCAAAACAACATTCGATTTCAGCATGTTTGCAGACGATTCGACACGCATCATTTCGTACTTATTTTATTCTTGTTATTTCCTCATACGATATCCAACAATTCTAGCGATCCATTCACTACAGCAGAATGTACACCTTACGACTTTTTACCTCTGATTAGTAAATTAACATGAATTTCTCCATCGCCACCGTTAGTCACGGTTTCTCTGACAGCCCTATTCCATCATCTTGGTCGCTCCTTGACAGGCGCCCCGAGCTATGAGAACAACACAGGGACTATAGTCTCCAAACTCGGGGACACTATCATAATAAATGTAGTGACATATCTCAAAGATAGAGTAATAAGAATTGAGCTATTGTGAATTGATCACTATTCCAGCTATGAATTTCCTTGAAGAAAATTTTATTACAATATTAGTTCGCTCACAAATGGAAGAATTATCTATCTCTATTTTAAGTATACTAGTTTTTGAGTTGTTTTGTTTCTCGTATAATATCATATTTAAGCACATTGTATATGGGGTTATTAAATTAATAGCAAATCGGAGGTTTTAGTTCAACATCCTAAGAACAGAACTGGACAAAAAAATACACCCTGCCACTAACAAAACATTGCGTTATTCCGCTTTTTGTAATGTCAATGTAGGATATTCCGAAATTCATGAAATTTAGAGCATAAAGTGGAAACTAAATTTGTAAAATCCAGTAATTTCATTTCATCAACAGAATTTTGTTGTTATCTTAATTAGTTGTATCCTTTATTATTTTGGTTTAATGATTTATCTCTGTTAAAGGTGAATAGGGTGTTCAAGTTTTTTCTTTTTATACGCTCCCCAAACTCCTAGCAAACAGCCTAATTGACCCTCTGTTTCCGAGTACCGATGTAACAGTCCCGTGCCTCATTTGAATTCGGGACTTGATGGATGGGTCATAGTGAAAAGAGAGACATTCATGGACCAACTACTTTGATTGTTTATGAAACTCATTCGGCGTTACGGTCAATAAATTCCAAGTCTTCCCAAAAATGTATTGTTTTTATATATACAATTGGATGTTTTTCTTACTTGTTACTTAGCAAATAAATCCTACTTTATTATTAATTGATTTGCCCCTTTATCCTAAAATTTGCGTTTCAGTATTTTCCTTTCTGCTAACAAATGGTTTCTGTTTTGCTATAGTGCTATAGTTTGTAAATGTACTATTATTTCTGCTTTTGTTTTGCAATAGTTTGTACACGTACATGTTATATCTGCTTTTGTTTTGCTATAGTTTGTACATGTACATGTTATAGCTGCTTTTGTTATGCTATAGTTTGTACACGTACATGTTATATCTGCTTTTGTTTTGCTATAGTTTGTACATGCACATGTTATATCTGCTTTTGTTTTGCTATAGTTTGTACATGTACATGTTATAGCTGCTTTTGTTATGCTATAGTTTGTACACGTACATGTTATATCTGCTTTTGTTTTGCTATAGTGTACACGAACATGCTATATCTGAACAAAGAAACATCAGGCTTTAAATGTCCTTTCATGGAATCCGAAGTTAAGATATTACAGCACGCCGATGATGCAACTTTACCTTTGTTAAATGAATCTTCTTTTAAAAGTCTTAGAAACAATTCCCGAATTTAATAAGATACCCGGAATGAAATTAAATCTAGATAAAACAGAGGGTATTCTACTCGGACCTCTCAAAGATAGATATGACAAAATTCACGGCGTTAAAATGACAAACTCTGCCATTCGTAGTCTTGGCATCTACATTGGTCATAACTATAACGAATGCTTATGAAAAAAACTGGTATAAAAAGATAATTGAATTGGAAAAGACTCTAGATATATGGAAAAAACGAAAAGTAACCATATTTGGTAAACGAACTATTGTGAATACTTTGGCGCTATCAAAATTATACTTTTGTGCTACAATATTTGAATACCCTTTTATAGATATAATTTTTGCTATAGTTTGTACACGTACATGTTATATCTGCTTTTGTTTTGCTATAGTTTGTACACGTACATGTTATATCTGCTTTTGTTTTGCTATAGTTTGTACACGTACATGTTATATCTGCTTTTGTTTTGCTATAGTATGTACACGTACATGTTATATCTGCTTTTGTTTTGCTATAGTTTGTACATGTACATGTTATATCTGCTTTTGTTTTGCTATAGTGTACACGTACATGTTATATCTGCTTTTGTTTTGCTATAGTTTGTACACGTACATGTTATATCTGCTTTTGTTTTGCTATAGTTTGTACACGTACATGTTATATCTGTTTTTCTGTATGATATTTATATACCTGTTAAATACACATACTACAGTCAAGACGGCTTAATGGATGACAGTACAGGAAGTTTGAACATAAATTAAAAACTGAGAATTTATTTCTTGGATTCCGCTGCACCGCCTATTGTACACAGTAGGTCACCGCATTTATGTATTTTACTCCAAAGAAGCAACTATTTTCTTGGATTTACCAACCCTTTCTCAGAAAAATTAATAACAATTTAATATACCCATCTGCCACACATTTTTGCCTTAAAGAGAATGTACACCATATAAAACTATGTATCTAATAATGTTTAATCTTTAGTTTGAAAAATGAAAAAAGAGAGAAGTGGCAGACGAGAATTGTTTATCATCCAGAATTACAACTTAATCATAAGAGCACCCTTGTGTTGTCACGTCTAATGTTCGAAGGTGTCTTTCCTAGTGACTTATTTATTTAGATATCAATTTGATGTATTGGTTTGTGTGGTTTTACCTTGATTGACATGTAATATATGTTAAAGTTGTCATTAACCTGCCAAGAAAGACGGGGATCCCGAATGACAGGTTCCGACAAAATTCTGTCACCTCGACTATGAAAGCCGTAGTAAGATGATAGAACTGACCGCCAGCAGTGTGTCGGTGGTGTGTGCTGGGCTTGTGTATTGATTGTACAGACATCTGATGTGTGACATTAGAGAGCAGAGAAATGGATGTACATAACAAGTGGGGTTCGAGATCGGAAAGCCCTGGGTTCGAATTTTGACTGACGGTCTGATTAAATAAAGCTTAGTTGATGGGTATGCTCACCATATTAGGATATATATACTTATTCGAAAAAGGGGTATCATTTTCTGAGTGTGTTATTAACCAGCGCTGGTCTATAAGGAGTCTTTCATCTCGGAGTCGAGTTTGTGGTCGAATCCCTTTTAGGTCAAGTAAGAAATGAATCTATGGTACCTGCCAAAGGCCTGGAATATTTTCTTGGTATTCTGGTACTCTCCTCCACGAGACTCTGGTTACTATCATTAATGTAAGATACGTCTGGTGTTACACACCAAACATACAAAGAGGAGTTGACACGGCAAAGTCAAAAATAAATGAAAAATATATGAATTTTAAAAGATATATCTGGGAAGAAATGACCTGATTATTGTTATATCAATACTTATGTGTATGTTAAATTTTTTGAAAAATTAGAGATTTTATATTGTTGTTCCACGTGGAAGAAAGAGAACGATATATTAAGGCAGTTTAATTAACTTTGCAAGGAAGTCTAAAAAATATGATAATTATTTCAATATATTACGTATCTGCCTGCCTAATATAGTTCATTGATAATCATTCACAGGAAATTCTTACCTTAACATGTTTTTGGATCTGCGTCAATGAGCAATAATTATTCAGTTTTTATGCATAATATAATTCACAGAGTAAGTCAAGTTTGGTGTTTTTCTTTCGGATTTTATTTCTATTTCTACTTTTCTCACGACGTTGATGCAAAATGTAAACGATTTTTCAAAGACAGCGGCATAATCTAAGAACTGAGTCACCTAATGCCATAGAGTTTTCAATATAGCATTGATGAGGAAATGGAGAGTTTTGATTTGAGCTTGATAGTAACACATAGAAATTCAGGTCCTTTCTTTTCAATTTTTGATGTCAGAGATGGCACATATTCTAGTGCAATTTCCTTGATTGTCTGCTCATTAATCGAAAATTTTCGATATGTACTACAGAGGAATCTAAGTCAGCCATGGACACTGAAATCGATTTAATAATGGCACTATGGGCACTCAGGGATCTAAATCAGCCATGGACACTGATATCGATTTAATAACGCCACTATGGTCACTCTGGGATCTAAGTCAGCCATGGACACTGATAGCGATTTAATAACGCCACTACGGACACTCGGGGTCTAAGTCAGCCATAGACACTGATAGCGATTTAACAACCCCACTATGGTCACTCTGGGATCTAAGTCAGCCATGGACACTGATAGCGATTTAATAACGTCACTATGGTCACCCAGGGATCTAAGTCAGCCATGGACACTGATAACGATTTAACAACGCCGCTATGGCCACTCAGGG